>UESW01004064.1:783265-914483 GCA_900491605.1 Calamus simplicifolius | reverse complement strand
GGCGTCGTAATATTTTTTAAAAAAAATTAATTAGCGATGCATTAGCGACTCAAATTGCGTTGCTAATATATCTAAAATATTATTATTAAATATTGCGATGCAACTAAATGCATCGCAATATTGCGATGCAATTGAATGCGTCACAATATTTAATAATAATATTATAAAAATATTAGCGATGCAATTTCAATCGCTAATGCGTCACTAATTAAATTTTTTTTAAAAATAAATTAATTAATTAGCGACTCAATTGCGATGAGATTTTTCATCACAAATATTTTTAAAAAATTAATTTTAAAATTAGCGACGCATTTAGGATGTGTCGCAATATTGCAACGCATTTAGTGGCATCGCAATATATTGCGACGCATTTGGTGCGTCACAGAGAGTCGCTGTTAAGCGACGCAATTGCGACAAATTGAGATTACGACGATCATCTTAGCGACGTCATCATTGCGTCGCTAATGCGTCGCAATAGCATGTTTAGCGATGCATTAGCGACGCATTTGGGCGTCGTTATATTTTAATTCTCTTGTAGTGCGGGCAGCGTCCAGCAGCCCAGCATTCCACCCAGGGGGAATGCCTCCCCAGCATCGGCATCCATAGGTCTTCCTTCTGTTCTTAGATCTCTTGGTTCATCTAGAGGACCTATGGAAGGCCGGCTTGGCCTTAACCAGTGGTTCAGGGCGAGCTGACTGGTTTGTCCGACTTCTCGGGTATGTGCAATACCTGTTAGAGATGAATCAGCCTTAGTGGATCGAGATGCTTTAGCCCCTCGGCGAGCCAATGATTCCCAAGGCGTAGATCACATCTTTCGGTCTCAGCTGAGCTATAACATCTCTCGCCTCAGCTGAGCTATTAACATCTCTCGGCCTTAGTCGAGCTATTGACATCTCTCGGCCTCAGCCGAGCTATCCCTGTCTCTCGGTCCCAGTCGAGCTATAACATCTCTCGGCCTCAGCCGAGCTATTGACATCTTTCGGCCTCAGCCGAGCTATTAACATCTCTTGGCCTCAGCCGAGCTATCCCTGTCTCTCGGTCCCAGCCGAGCTATAACATCTCTCGGCCTCAGCTGAGCTATTGACATCTCTCGGCCTCAGCCGAGCTATTCCTATCTCTCGGCCTCAGCCGAGCTATTGACATCTTTCAGCCTCAGCCGAGCTATCCATGTCTCTCGGTCCCAGCCGAGCTATAACATCTCTCGGCCTCAGCCGAGCTATTGACATCTCTCGGTCTCAACCTAGCTATTCCTATCTTTCGGCCTCAGTCGAGCTATCCCTGTCTCTCGGCCTCCGCCGAGCTATTCCTATTCATCGTGCCCGCCAGCCGAGCTATCCTTATGCCCCGGCCAGACCCGGGCACTCAAGCACCTCTGCAGAATCCGGTGCGGGAGAGTTTAAACAAAAAGTATACCCGAGAGTGGCCTAGAGCCCTGGAGCCTACACCGTCTCCGAATCTCAAGACATCAACCAGCTCTCCCAGCCGTCGATCCTCTAACTAACAAGATATGAATCTTACTGACCTCATAACAAACTGGATTCGAATCCTAATGGTTTCGGATCCACGACGCCCCCAAGGAATTAGGTGATCCTCTATAAATAGAACTGTCTTCCGACTTCTCAGGTATGCGCACTTGCTTACTGGCCCACTCTCCATCTACCTCTTGCTCACCTTTCCGCCATTAACGCTCTGCTCAGAGCTCTCGAAAGGCCATCCTGGAGAGACTCTTCAGCGAGAGTCTTCTCCTCATATTTGTTGATTACTGATCCCCGTTGATTTGAGCATCGGAGGGTCTTCCGCGTAGGGCACCCCCAATGCTTCTTGCGTGAGGACTGTTTGCAGGTCCGCCTAGGAGGGAGCCCATCCAGAAGCCGATCGCGCCCGAGTCGGAGGACAGATTTAAGCAGCAACAAATTGGCGCTAGAGGAAGGGCCTTCTGCGGAGGGCCATCCCCAACACCTTTTTGCGTGAGGACTATTTTGCAGGTTCGCTCAGAAGAGAGCCCATCCAGAAGTCTGATCGTGCTCGAATCGAAGGATAGATTTAACAGCAACAAATGCAAACAGCATTTGATTCAACCTCCAGTTGATCCCAAAAATTCAAGAGCACCGTTCTCCTGCCAAGATTGTCATGATGTTATTATTCATTTCATTATTTGTTTGAAATGAATTTAACAAGCATCACCCATCCTTTCTCAGTTTTTTTTTTTTTTTTCCGAGCATGTCAGGCAAATGCACCATATGAGCCATTAAAAATTAGCAAACACTGGCATTAGAAATAAACACTTGAGTTGCATTAGAAAACACAACGCACTTTACCAAGGAAACAGAAGCCATCTCCGTTGTTTCTGCTCTAATGTCAGAAATTTCAGACATTTAAAAGCAAGACCAGAGCAACCCAACAAAGAGAAAGAAGAACCATACAGAAGAGGTCCTTTCCAGCATCACCAACTTCATAAAATCTAACACGCCATTTGAATGAGAAAAAAATATATAAGAAAAAAAAAAAAGAGAGAGCACTCAAGAGAAGTGAGGTTGACCAGCACCATTGGATGGTCAACCTCCATTGCCAGCTCCAAGGCTACCGTAGCCTCATCAAGGACATGGCGCGTGAACTCTCCCTCTTCCACTTCGTCACTCTCAACCGCGGCAAGTGTGTGGCCTTCGTCAAAAGGAAATTTTACTTTAGCAATTTTAATTTTAATAAAAAATAATTTTAAATCATGATTTAGAATGAATCGCTATTTGATTTTTTTTACTGAAATCATTACTTCAAATGATAATTTTTAATCAGATCTAAATATCATTTGAAATGATGATTTTTAGTTTCTTTATTATGCCAACAAAAAACTTTCGCACAGTAAAAATGAGAAGATGAAAATAAAAAATACGATTCAAATGATATTTTCTGCTTTAACATTCTTTTGCAATGGGCTTAGTTTTCGTTCCTTTCCTTAAAATCGATGCCAAAAGGCACGGTAAAAAAAATGACTGAGCAAAATCATCAAACAGCTTAAATGCACTGACACGGAAGCAAAGAGTCATCATCGCCTCACGTGTCAACCAGGGATATATTTAACTCTCGCGCTTCACCGAGACATTGCTGACGCGTTATCGGGACCATGTCAGGCTACGAAACCCGTGCAAGACGTCACAGCTCCGTCAAACCCGGTGTCAGGATGTCTGACGATCCGTTTATTCCTCGCGTCACCACTCGTGCGAAGGTGACGTCTTGTGACGCTCGACGGGTGCCATTGCGTCGCGGCCGTTTACGCGCCCGAGGTTTCGGATAGAAGTTTACCCGCCCGTGCCGTGCGGAGCCACCGATCTCGCCAAAAGATGTTATCCCAGCAGTGTAAAAGGAGCGGGTCATGTAGTCTGACCACGTCAAAGATTTCTGTGGCGCGCCATAATTTTGCAATAGATCGCTAAGTCCAGTACGTGTCCCAGCTCTATGGGGTTAAATTCAATGGATATCGCATGATTCATGCCCCTTGATATGCATGATGCGAATGCCTTTTTTTTTTTTTTGCACATATAATGAGGTAATAATTTTGATTAAACATAAAAAAATATGATCAGCAAGCGAGGTACATAAATTAAATTTAAAAATATATCAAGATTTCTCTTCCACGGATGACAGCGGGCGTTCCGTGTTCTTGGATTGGTCCGTTCACGTAATGAGTACTTGAAAGAAGGGTGTGATCTCATGAGCTGAGCTGGCCAGGTTCAGGTCAAGCTCCCGCAGCAACTAACTCATTTGAAAATGTTTGCAACGATGATGCACGGTATATGCATGCATATACTAAAAAAAAAAATTTTTTTCTTTTTTTAGCATGTATGCACACGCGTATGCTAATATTATGCATCATGATTTTAAAAATTGAATCGAACTGCCAATTGAACCGGTTCAATAAAAAATTGATCATCAATTCGATCCGATTTTATTATTAAAATTAACTTTTATATGACCTAGTAAAAATCAAAAAACTCATTGAATCGGCCGATTATGAAGAATCGGCTCAATTCCGATTTTTAGTTTTGATAAATAAAATTAGAGTTAAATATTTTTGTTTTTAATTTCTCATTTCAGTTTGCACCTAAAAACAACCTATTTATAGTTTTAAAGATATTTTTCTATATAATTTTTTCTTGAACATGTATATAAGTTTTAAAAATATTTTTTATAGTTTAATATTTATATTTTATTATTTTTATATTATTAAATTAAAAATTAATTATGAAATCATCTAGTTCAATCGAACCGATTGACCCATGACCCAAATGTTAAATCGATTTGTTGTCCGATCCAATTTTCAAACATTATCGGGTACAGTGCAACCCCTGCTACATCACTCTCGGTGCAGCAAGACTTTCTCAACTCATTTAGTTAGGCTCGAACTAAGCAGGGCCTATTCTTTGGGCATGCTTTTCAAGCCCAAACTTCGCCCTTACTTGAGGTTTGGGCTTTTAGTCAGGCCTTCAGCTTTCGAGGTTGAAGATAAGGAGATTTGCGGAATTGTATGATAAGAAGATCAAAAGGTTAGGAGAATAAGCTTGCTTGGGCTCGAGATAGTCACAGTGGCTCCTTTAGGCTGGGTGACAAGGGTAATAGCAACATTGTTGTTAGCCTAAGAGCAGATGAGGGTGGTGGTTATTGGTGGTAATGTTGCCCCCAATGGCAATGGAGGTATTGGAGTTAGGGTTGGAGAGGCGACTCTTCGAAGATCATCATCATAGATAAATAGAAAAGTATAAAGAGAAGAAGAGTAGTCACTTGCTACAATAAAAGAAAAGGACAAGAGATGTGCTTGCAAGAGAAAAGAAGAGGAGGAAGAGTCAAAAAGGAGATGAGAATCCAAATGAAGCAATGGTGAGTTAAAACTAAGGTTAAAGAGATAGAGATGCAAAAAAAAGGGGCTAAGTTAAGACTTGATGCCCAAGCTTGATTCTAGCCCATTTAATAGATAAGTTTTTTTTTTTTTTTTTGGAAAAGTCTTTGTACACCGTCTCTGAAGTAGCAAATCCTATGCGGGCTGCATCGCCCCTCCTTATTAGTCCATATGGATCCTACCTCGTTTGACGCGACGTAACTGAATAGTAGGGATACGATGTTATATTTTGAGCATTATGTGCATTAATGTCGCTTTCGTAGTCTCTTCACGCACGTCAAGGATATTTTTTCCTTTGAGATTTTTCTTGGAAAGGACAACTTGGTTCCTCTTCTTCTTCTTTCGAAGGCATGCGGGTATCGTTTCTTCTTCTTTTGGGTGTCGTTTATTCTCTTTCTTCATCCTGTGATAACTCTTATTTTTTCTAGACATCCTTATTATAAAATAATGATACCCTAGTTATAAAATATTAAGGCAACGCTTTATGACATCCCAAAAGAAAATCGATCAGAAAAGAATTATGGCATCCTAATTTTATAATTAAGACATCCTAGTTATAAACTTACAATACCCTTACAAAAAATGTTGAGGCAAAACTTTATGATCCCATCCTAACTTTATGACATCCCATCCAAAGAGAAAATCGGTCAAAAAATAATTATGATACCCCAGTTTTATAATTAAGATACCTTAGTTATAACCTTACGACACCCTTACGGAAAACATTGAGGTAAAGCATTACAGCATCACATCCAAGGAGAAAATCGGTCAAAAATAATTATCATGCCCCAATCTTATAATTAAGGCACTCTATTTACAAACTTACAATACCCTTACAAAAAATATTGAGGCAAAGCGTTATGATATCCCATCCAAGGCAGCAAAAAATAATTACAATACCCTAGTTTTATAATTAAGATACCCTAGTCACAAACTTACGACACCCTTATAGAAAATATTGAGACAAAGCGTTACGACATCCTATCCAAGGACAAATCGATTGAAAAATAATTATGACACTCTATTTTTATAATTAAGATACTCTAGTTACAAACTTACAACACCCTTACAGAAAACATTGAGGCAAAGCGTAACGACATCCCATTCAAGGAGAAAATTGGCTAAAAAATAATTACAATACCCAAGTTTTATAATTAAGACACTAGTTACAAACTTACGATACTCTTACAGAAAACGTTGAGGCAAAGCATTGCAACTTCCCATTTAAGAAGGAAATTGGCCAAAAATAATTATGATACCCAGTTTTATAATTAAGACACCGTAGTTACAAACTTAGAACACCCTTACAAAACACGTTGAGGCAAAGTGTTACAACATCCCATCCAAGAAGGAAATCGATCAAAAAATGATTAGATACCCCAGTTTTACAATTAAGATACCCTAGTTACAAACTTATGATATCCCTATAATATATCTAAATAGGCTAAAAAATAGTACAATACCCTAGTTATGAAATTAGTACACCCTAATTAGAAACCTATGACACCCATTTAGAAAACGTGGGCTGCAGTGGATGGAATGGTACGGGATGCGAGAGGGTATAGTTGCGGATTCATGATCATGATCCTACCGCTCCTGCCATCTCTTCACACATAAAAAAGGATATTTTTGCCCTCTTATCATTCGAAAAGGATAATTTTAAATTTTTTAGAAGTTGGTTCTTGTCATTTAGAAGGCATGCCAGTGTCATTTTGTCAACCTCTGGGAGGCGGGATAAATAATCTCTGAACCCTAGAGTTCCTTTCGTTATTTTTGCCTACATTTTTTCTCTTCTCTTTGGTGGTCGAGTACTCCACTATTTTTTTTTCCTCCATGGAGAAAAGTGGTTTTGTGTGTCGACAAAGACCACGAATACAAAAGCACTGTAAGAATGAGGAAAAGAAAGCAGAGCAATGATTTTTTATTCAGAAGAGGATGATACCCCTTTAAGTGCCATCCCAAAAGAAGCTACAAAACCAAAAATAAGGAAACTGTATTGTTGACCTCATATTGATTTTGATGAAACATAAAATAATTAAGTATTGTGCTAATATTGTATCTATCAAGTTTAATCAATTTCAGGTTATTCATCATGGAATAATACACTTCCTTTAGCCCAAGGTACATTGTGATTCATAATATAAGTAATGCAGGTATTGTATAAATATGCTTGATATCATTATTTTATTCTTAAATGATCTTTAATGTTAAACTCACTAGACAATGTTACATTTTATGTTTAAAGTCCATTCTACAAAATGACCTTCAAGTTTAATTATATTTGCATTGTATTAAACTAGATTCAATTATCTTACAAGTTTTTATTTATAATTCTATGATATTTTGAATCAATAACGAAATTTATCCTTGAGCTGCCTATATTCGGTTTGACTTCTGATTGATGCATGTTGCTTGAATCTTGGGTTGTCAATCTTTTGATTTAGAATACTAGATTTTGTTGCCTTCGGTTTGCCTTTGGTTGCTGGTTACTTAGCTTGCATATATTTATTATCTAACGGCCGACTCCTTAGCACTTAATATTAGCATGTTATTGTGTTACTTCATTCGACTGGTTCCTTGTGTTTGGATTTTGAGAATGCCTTGTCTTAGAAGTTGGTATGCCAGTTCTAAAACTTGGCATGCTAATTCTATGTTTCTCTCGATTTGCCCCTATTACCCTAAAAGTTGGTATGCTAGTTTTATCTCTTGGCATGCTAATTCTAATAATGGCTCGGGTGGCTCCCTTGCTTCAAAAGTTGGAATGCTGTTAAAAGGATTGGCATGCTAATTTTATTTGGCCCTCTCCGGCCCTCTGTACTCATTTTTTGGCATGTTAATGTTTGAAATTGGGATGCTAATTTTGAACTGAGCTAATTTTGAACTGAGCTCTGCCGGCTCCATGAGCATCATTTCTTATCATGCTAATGTTTGAAATTGGGATGCTAATTCTGAAAAGACTTATGCCGGCTCCTAGGCCTGTGCATTACTTTTTGGCATGCTATGTTTGGATGTTGGCATACTATGTCTAAAGGCTCCATTCGACTTTTTTTTTGGAATCAAAGTTGGAATGCCAACTTTTTCCTGGCTTGCTGGTTTGAGATGTTTGGGATGCTTCTTCGGATGTGTCTTTCATGATTGTTACCATTTCAAATCCCATTTTTTGCCTGTTTAAGCTAAAAATCGATGCTCTCTCTCTCCCCTCTCACAACAATGCAATGGCTATTTTTCTTATAAATTGTAGTGTTGAACAGTGTTCCAAGCATAGAAAGAAATAAGAGAAAAAGTGATTTTTGAAAAAAAAAAAAGAAGAAAAATATCAGTAAAAAATCATGAGAAAAATCATTTGAAAGAGAGTTTTATTTAGAGGAAGATTGGAGTATTGCTTTGATTATTTTTAAGCCACCGGAGTTCATTTATTGTTGATTCTTGAAGTGGTGTTAAAGCTCTATCTACCCTTATTGAAGAAAATTCAAAGCTACCTTGAAGGCTTCACTTGTGGTTGAGCTCTTCAAGTTGCTAAGTATATTCTTATTGTTTAATCTACTTGTTTATTAGGAGCATCTTGTATTAAACACTCTATTACTATTGCTTTGATTTGTTTCATGGTTGTGAAACGTGGTTGGGTAGAGGTCTACCCGGATTTGTATTTGTAAGGCTTACTTATACCCGAAAATATGATTGCTAGCCAGGTAGGCTAGTGATAATTAGTGAAAATACCTGAGGTATTCTTGGAGAGTAGATGTAGGTGCAGGGTTGGTACCGAACCACTATAATATTGTGTGTTTGATTGAGATATTTTTCTGTGATTGTTTGCCTATTAAATTCACTTCACTCCACATTATTTATTTGCAAAAGAAATATAAGTGCATATACTTGATAGTTAATTAAATTTTAAGAAACCCAATTCATCCCTCTCTTGGGTTGCTAGATCTAGGCAACAAGTCGTATCAGAGCAGGTTCTCTTGTTGTTAAGTCCTAAAAAGCTTAGAGCTAAAGATTATGACAACATTGTTGAGTGAAGGATAATCAACTAATAGACCACCTCTATTTAATGGCACAAATTATGGATATTTGAAAGTTAGGATAAAAATTTTCATCCAAGCACTTGACTATGACCTATGGAGTATCATAGTAAATGGTTTTCGCACACCCACAATTAGATTAAATAACATGGAGATTCCTAAAACAGAAATGAAATGGGATAAACATGATAAAAAATTGGCATAGTTTAATGCTAAGGCCATGAATGTTTTTATTATTCATTGAATGCAAATGAATTTAATCGCATATCTATATTTTTTTGTTAAAGAAATTTGGGATAGATTAGCGTTACCCATAAGGATACTAATCAAGTGAAAGAATCTAAGATAAATATGCTTATCCATAAATATAAATTATTTAAGATGGATGCTAGTGAATCAATTTCTAAAATATTTACTAGATTTACTGACATTATAAGTGGGCTTAAAAGCCTTGGTAAATCATATACTAATGTTGATTTTGTGAGGAAGGTATTACAGTCTTTGCCTAGATCTTTGGAGGTCAAAGTCACTGCTATTCAAGAGGCAAAAAATCTTAATGCTTTACCCTTGAAAGAATTATTGTGATCCCTAATGACTCATGATCTTCAAGTTAAACAACATACTGATGAGGATGAGTCAAAGAGAAGAAGAACAATGGCTCTCAAAATTTATGAATAAAAGGAAGAGTTAGATGAATCTGAAGATGAAAGTGATGATGAGGATATGACTCTCGTTATTAGAAAATTTAAAAGATTTATGAAAAGGAAAAAATTCGAAGGAAAAAGAAAATCTTTTGTGAAAGGAGATGGAAACAAGGAGAAAGAAAAAGAAATTATCTATTATGAATGTAAGAAGCCGGACACTTTAAATTGAAATATCCACAACTACAGAAAGTCCTAAGAAATTCAAGAAGAAGGCTATGATGGCTACATGGAGTGATTCTGAAAATTTAAGCTTCGAGGGAGATGAAAAGAATGAGTAGCTAATCTTTGCTTCATGGCGGACAACAAGAAGGTAAGTCCAAGTTTTCTTGATAATTTTTTATTTGAAGAACTGCATGGTGCATTCTATGAGTTAGTTGATGATTTTGCTAATCTTAGTTCCAAAAATAAAGATTTAAAAAATTAAATGCAAAATTTAATTTTAGAAAATAATAAATATATGAAAGAAATTGAATCTTTAAAGAAACTTAATCCTAAACCTATAGTTGATAAATTTACTCTAAGTTCTATAAAACTAAATACGATTTTAGATAGCCAAAAAGCCATTTTTGATAGAGCAGGATTAGGCTACAATCCACTTTTAAAACAAAAATCTTTGAAAAATATTTTCATACATACTAGTCAATCTTCTAATATACTTACTTTAACTATGGTTTAAAGGGATATAAGTCCTATGCATGCGATAGTATTAGAAAGGTTTGGGTTCCAAAAGGTACCATATTGTCTAACCCCAAAGGACCCAAGAAAGCATGGGTACCTAAGAGCAAAATATGACATTATGTTTGCAGGTGTGTCTTGCAACCCATGGATCTAAACGTAAATGGTATCTTGATAGCAGATGTTCGAGACATATGACGGGCGATGAATCACAATTCATCACTTTATAAACTAAAGATGGAGGTATGGTCATCTTTGAAGATAATGGCCAAGGTAAAATCAATGGCATTGGTAAAATTGGTGTCACCTCATACATATATTGATAATGTCTTATTAGTTAGTGGGTTAAAGCATAACTTATTAAATATTATTTAATTATGTGATAAAGATTTTAAAGTGATTTTGAATCATTTGTTTGCATTGTTTCAAATCCTGCTGATAATTGAATGAAATTTATTGGTCATAGACATGGGAATGTTTATACTGTTGATTGAATGATTTAAATGATCATGACTTTGATTATCTAGTTGCTATGAATGCTAAAAATGATGAATCTAGTTGGTTATGGTATCATAGACTTGCGCATGTTAGCATGAATCTTCTTTCAAAACTATTTAAAAATGATTTAGTCAAAGGTTTACAAAGATTGATTTTTGAAAAAGATAAGATTTGTGATGCATGTCAACTTAGAAAATAAACTAGAATTTTATTTAAATCAAAAAATATGATTTCAACTAATAGGCCATTAGAATTACTGCATATGAATTCATTCGGACCGATTAGAACTACAAGTCTAGGAGGTAAGCGTTACGGTTTTATAATTATCGATGATTTCTCTCGATTTACTTGGGTTTTATTTTTAACTAGAAAAGATGAGGCATTTTTGGTATTTCAAAACTTATTCAAAAAAATTATAAATGAAAAGGGAGTTTCGATTTTATCAATTCGGAGTGATTATGGAAAAGAATTTAAATGTATTTCTTTAAAAGTTTTGCAAAGAGCATGGCATTAATCATAATTTTCTGTACCTAGGATATCTCAATAAAATGGGATGATAGAAAGAAAAAATTAACTTTGGAAGAAATGGCCCGTACCATGTTGTGTGAAAGTAATCTTCCAAGTACTTTTGGACAGAAGCAATCAACACCTCATATTATATTTTAAACCGAGCTTTGATTAGATCTATTTTAAAAAAGACTCCTTATGAGCTTTACAAAAATCGAAAACCCAACATTGCATATTTTCATATTTTCGGATGTCGATGTTTTATCTTGAATAATGAAAATCAAATCTTGATAAGTTTGATCCGAAATCTAATAAAGGTATTTTTCTTAGTTACTCCTTTTCTAGTAGAGCTATAGAGTTTTCAATAAAAATACCTTAGTAATTGAAGAATCAATTCATGTCGCTTTTGATGAAACTAATGATCTTCCAACAAGGGAGAGAAAGGCTATTGATGATGCAGGAGAAATTGAAAATCAAGTGAAGGAACTCACTTTAGAAGAAAAAGAGAATCCAATTGTTCAATCAAATCAAGAAGAGATAAATCACGAAGAACCTCAAGGTAATCTTGACCTAGAAAAGGTTGGAGTTATGTACACAATTACCCTAAGGAATTTATTATTGGTGATATCTTGCATGGTATTAGAACTAGATCTTCATTTATAGATACTTATAATAACTTAGCTTTTGTGTCTCATATTGAACCTAAATCTTTTGATGATGCTAAGGATGATATAGAATGGATAAATGCTATGCATGATGAATTAAACCAATTTGAGAGAAATAATGTATGGTTACTAGTTGATAGACCTCATGATCATCCAATTATTGGGACTAAATGGGTATTTAAAAATAAGTTGGATGAACATGATAACATAGTTAGAAACAAAGCAAGCTAGTAGCTAAGGTTATTATCATACAGAAGGAATTGATTTTGATGAAACTTATGCTCCTGTTGCTAGACTAGAAGCTATTAGATTGTTACTTGCTTTTGCATACTTCATGAATTTTAAGTTATATTAAATGGATGTTAAAAGTGCTTTCCTAAATGGATATATTGCCGAACAAGTGTTTGTTGAGCAACCACTAGGATTTGAGAACCACTTGTTTTCAAACCATGTCTTTAGATTGAACAAAGCTTGTATGGTTTGAAGCAAGCTCCTCGAGCATGATATGATCGATTAAGCAAATTCTTGATTAGCAATAAATTCATTAGAAAAATGTTGATATAACACTTTTTATTAAAAGAAAAAAATGATGATATGCTTATTGTCCAAATTTATGTTGATGACATCATTTTCGGTGCTACTAATGAAATATTATGTCAAGACTTTGCAAAGCTTATGCAGGAAGAGTTCGAGATGAACATGATGGATGAGTTAAATTATTTCTCAGACTACAAATCAAGAAAATTGATGATGGAATCTTTATTTACCAAAGCAAGTATATCAAAGAGATGTTAAAAAATTTGGCATGGAGACTTCTAAGTATATTGGTACACTTATGAGCTCTTCTTGTAGATTAGACTCTTGTAGTACTGATAAAAGTGTTGATTAAAATTATACAGATGAATGATAGGATCTTTATTGTATTTAACTGCTAGTAGGCCAGATATATTATTCAGTGTGTGCATATGTGCAGATATCAGGCTAATCTTAAGGAACCTCATTTATTAGCTGTTAAGAGAATCTTTAAGTATTTGAGTAGTTCAGTTAACTTAGGATTATGGTATGACAAATAATCTAGCATTTACTTAATAGGATACACTGATTCAAACTTTACAGGTTGTAAATTAGATAGAAAATCTACTAGTAAAACTTGCTAATTTCTATATGTTAATTTAATCTCATTGTTTAGCAAGAAACAAACTTCAGTGGTATTATCCACAGCTGAAGCTGAGTACATTGCAGCTAAAAGTTGTTGCGCTCAAATCCTATAGATTAAACAACAATTAGAAGACTATAGTATTAAACTTAAAGATATTCCAATAAAATGCAATAATACTAGTGCTATCAATTTAACTATAAATCTTATTTAGCACTTTAGGACAAACACATAGAAATTAGGCATCATTTTATTAGAGATCATATTAATAATGGTAATATTATGCTTGAGCATGTTTGCATTGATTTGCAGCTCACTGATATTTTTAAAACTCCTTGATGAATCAAATTTTGTGAAATTAGAAGAGAGCTTGGTATGCTTGATTCTACTATCTAATGAGATGTTGTGACTGTTTAATTTATATACACTCTTGTACTCATTATCATTACATAAATTTTATGTCATATGAATCACAACTGCTTGATCTTTATATTTTTTATTTTTAATTTTTATTGGATCAATTTCAAATTATTTCGGCTAATGTATTGAATGAATGAAATCATTTGTCCTAATTTCCCATGGTCTACCGGTTTTCAAATTTTGGCATCCCACATTTTGGAGTGGAATACCAAAATCATGAAACCGGTCCTCCACTTTTTGGCAACTGGTTAACCAAATTTCATGTTTGAAATGCCAACTTTACTTTGTTGGTTTTCCAACTTATGAAATTGGGAACGACTACCGTTTAGGACTTATTGCTTGCTATTTTTTTTTCTTTCTTTCTTCCTCCAAGCCGTGCACCTTCTTCTCCAAGCCAAACCGAGCGTCTCCTTCTTCCAAGTCAAGACGTCCTCCTCTCTTCAAGCTTCTTTCCTTCTTTCATTCTACTTCAAATCCCATTGCTTTCTTTGGATCAATGGCTTCCAAAGATAAATCGGTTCGCGAATCTTCATCCCGAGGCATTAGTGAGTACTCTCCTAATCCTTCCAGTTTTCAATCTATGATTAGAAGATCCATAGCATTTGAAAAATAGTTGATTTTGAGTTTCTAGCTTCTAAAAAATTTAAAATTAGAGAAATGTTTGCATATCAAGGTTGAGAATATTTGCTTAAGACAAACCTTCCCATTTATTGTGATCTTGTCAAAATCTTTTATCATAATATTAGCTTTGGAAATGATAGAATATCTTCGACTGTTAAGGGTGTTAGAATTGATTTTAACAAAATATTTTAGAAGAAATTTTGAACATTCCTGATGTTGGTATCTGCAAGCTTATTCATGAGGACAAGAAGCTTAGAATAGAAACTATTCTTGATATTGAGGATGCTTTCAATGTTGATAGAATCTTTGCTAAAGATTTAAATGTGGAAATAAGGTTACTTTATAGTATTGTTTCTCAGTCTCTTACCTC
The DNA here is from genome assembly GCA_900491605.1 of Calamus simplicifolius. Lineage (NCBI taxonomy): Eukaryota > Viridiplantae > Streptophyta > Magnoliopsida > Arecales > Arecaceae > Calamus > Calamus simplicifolius. Next base: position 899,954 of record UESW01004064.1, on the reverse strand, counting down.
TAAGAGTGGCAGTTTTGACTATGTGAATGATCAAGATTTGACAATTATGTTTTATGTTGTAACCCAACTTCACTTGCACACCTAGAATTATGATTTGTGTTATGAAAGAGGCAGTTAGTAGATATAGAGCTGCTCTACCCTATGGACTACTTCTTACTGATTTTTTTAATCATTTTGGAGTTGGTGTTAGAGGTGAGAATGCTTACAACCTTAGCCATACTGATGTATTCAATGAGCATATTTTAAATCGTATGGGATTTACTAAGGTATGGGATTTACTAAGGTAGATAGCCTTTGGACAAGGAGCAAAGAAAAAATGCAAAACCTTACTGCACCTGTCCAGGGGGAGCAATCACTGTGCCTCAAAAATTTTTCACTGAACCTCAAATTCACCCTTTTATTTATATTGAACCTCAGTGTTATCCATCGGTTTTTGCTGAACCTCAAACTTATCCTCCTACTCCTAGTGCATTTCAGAATTTTACTTCTATGTTTGTTGAACCCCAGAATTATCCTACAAATTATTCTTATATGTTTGCTGAACAAGCTGTTATGCCCTTGGACCCCAATCCTTCCATTAATATCAATCCTTCTTTTGCTAACAACCCTACCACTGACTCAAATCCACCCAATGTTCCACCGTCTACTCAGAATCCTTTCCAACCAAGTCATCCTATGGTTATCAAAATGGATCCCGATGACATGGATACTTTAGTTTGTAGGATTTCTGATGTCGTTTCTTTTGGTGGATCTATCAATAGTTCATCTTTCTGTTCTTCTGAGATCTCTATGGTTTCCCACATATCTTCAATGTATGCTACCTTAAATGACATCAAAGCGAGCTTACATGATTTACAGGTTAATGTGGATGTCATAAAAGGAAAAGCATTCAGATATGGTGAGATGGTGGACATTTCTAAGTTCTTTGCTGAGTTGAATAAGCTGAAAATTGATGTAAACCTTTGTTGGAAAGTGTTGGCATTGCATGTAATGAGATTGCTTCTTTTCGCTTGCAAACTGAGAAGGCTCAGTCTGCTCTTGACTATCATACCTTGCTCATTGCTAATTGCCACATTATGCAACAAAAGATTACCAATTCGTCTCTTAGTTATCTTCAGAGGTAGAAGATCCCACTCGTCAACCTGCCCCTCATTTGTCATCGTCCCATCCTTCTAGATGTGCTCGTGGACCTTCTTCATCCTCTTGTGTTGAAATCATTGACTGATGTTACTTATGGATGCCTGCCTTTGCTATCTTAGAACCTTTATTTACTATTATTTCTTTTGGCTTATTTAATTTCTTCTTATTATTGTGGACCAATACTTTTATTGGCTTGTAATTTATCAATGACTAGCTTGTATGGTTTATAAGACTTATATAATTTTATTTGCACTTTATAATAACTGCTTAATGTTAAAAATTTTATGCTTATCATTACTTGCTATACTTAATTCATTCCTTGAAGAAAAGATATACAGTGATAAATGCATACTCTTTCACCTTCTTTTTGATTAATGATAAAAAGGAAAAGAAATGGAAAGCATACATTCTGATTTTCAATGTTTTAAAAACTTATTTTGAAAAATGGAATTGGAAAAATGGAATGCATACTTTTTGAAAAGTTCATTGTTTCAAAACCAAAGGGGAGTTTTGCGATGTATCTATTAAAAATTATAGCCTAAATGTTTTGAAAATCAAAGTTTTGGTACACTACACATATATTTCGGCACACACTGTCTTATGCTTCAAAATTACAAGGAATGCTTCAATTGAATTACTTATCTCTTATTAAAAACTTAATAGTTTTGTCATCATCGAAAAGAAAAAGATTGTTGACCTCATATTGCTTTTGATGAAACACAAATAATTAAGTATTGTGTTAATATTGTATCTATCAAGTTCAGTCAATTTCAGGTTATTTATCATGGAACAATACACTTCCTTTAGCCCAAGGTACAATGTGATTCATAATATAAGGTAATGCAGGTATTGTATAAATATGCTTGCTATCATTATATTATTCTTAAAGGATCTTTAATGTTAAGCTCACTAGACGATGTTTATACATTTTATGTTCTACAGTCCATTCTACATAATGACTTTCAAGTTTAATTATATTTGTATTGTCTTGAACTGGATTCAATTATCTTACAAGTTCCTATTTATAATTCTATGATATTTTGAATCAATAACGGAATTTATCCTTAAGCTTCCTATATTTGATTTGCCTTCTGATTAGATGCCTGTTGCTCGAATCTTGGTGCCAATCTTTTGATTTGGAATACCTGATTCTGTTGCCTTCGGTTTGCCTTCGGTTGCTGGCTTTCTTAGCTTGCATATATTTATTATCTAACGGCTAGCTCCCTGGCACTTAATATGTTGGCATGTTATTGTGTTACTTCATTCGGCTAGTTCCTTGTGTTTAGATTTTGAGAATGCTTTGTCTTAGAAGTTGGTATGCCGGTTCTAAAACTCGGCATGCTAATTCTATGTTTCTTTCGGTTTGCTCCTGTTACTCTAAAAGTTGGTATGCTAGTTTTATCTCTTGGTATGCTAATTCCATGAATGGTTTGGCTGGCTCCCTTGCTTCAAAAGTTGGAATGATGGTTAAAAGGATTGGCATGCTAATTTTATTTGGCCCTCTGCCGGCTCTCTGTACTCATTTTCTTGGCATACTAATATTTGAAATTGGGATGCTAATTTTGAACTGAGCTCTGCCGGCTCCCTGAGCATCATTTTCTTGGCATGCTAATGTTTGAAATTGGGATGCTAATTTTGAAAAGACTTCTGCTAGCTCCCTATGCATTACTTTTCGGCATGCTATGTTTGGATGTTGGCATGCTATGTCTAAAGGCTCCATTCGGCTGGTTGTTTTTGGAATCAAAGTTGGAATGCTAACTTTTTTTTGGCTTGCTGGTTTGAGACATTTGGGATGCTGCTTCAGATGTGTCTTTCATGACCATTACCATTTCAAATCCTATTTTTTGCCTGTTTGAGCTAAAAATTGGTGCTCTCTCTCCCTCCATCTTACAACAGCAATGCAATGGCTATTTTTCTTCTTATAAATTGTAGTGTTGAACAGTGTTTCAAGCATAGAAAGAAAGAAGAGAAAATGTGATTTTTGGGAAAAGAAAAAGAAGAAAAATATTAGTGAAAACCATGAGAAAAATCATTTGAAAGAGAGTTTTATTTAGAGGAAGATTGGAGTATTGCTCTGATTGTTTTAAGCCACTAGAGTTCATTTATTGCTGATTCTTGAAGTGGTGTTAAAGCTTCATCTATCCTCATTGAAGAGCATTTAAAGCTACCTTGAAGGCTTCACTTGTGCTACTGCGTCATTAAACAAAGAAGCCATTTCGGGTTGAGCTCTTCAAGTTACAAAGTATATTCTTATTGTTTAATTTGCTCGTTTATTAAGAAGATCTTGTATTAAATACTCTATTACTATGCTTTGATTTGTTTCACAGTTGTGAAACATGGTTGGGTAGAGGTCTACCCGGATTTATATTTGTAAGGCTTACTTATGTCCGAAACAAGTTTGCTAGCCAAGTAGGCTAGTGATGATTAGTGAAAATACCCGAGGTATTCTTGGAGAGTATATGTGGTGTAGGATTGGCACCGAACCACTATAAATATTGTGTGTTTGATTGTAATATTTTTTTGTGATTGTTTGCATATTAGATTTACTTTACTCCACATTATTTATTTGCAAAAGAAATATAAGGGCACATACTTGATAGTCAATTAAATTTAAAAAAACCCAATTTACCTTCCCTCTTGGATTGCTAGATCTGGGCAACAAGTATGATGACTCCTTAGTTCAGATATAATGATACCCTTGCTCAAAATATTATGACACCCTGCACATATTTAAGCTTGAAATAGTTTCATGACTTCCTAGTTCAGATATTATGATGCCTTTGCTCAAATATTATGACACCCTGCACATAGTTAAGCCTGAAATAGTTCCATGACTTCTAGTTCAGATATTATGATGCCCTTGCTCAAATATTATGGCACCCTACACAACTTTTTTTTTTCATAATCTCACAAATTTTTTTCCTTATGTTTCAGGTGACTTAAGAATTATTCCACTCCCTGCTGTGAAGGCTTCACAGTTGTTTAAAAACTGTTGTAAGCCGATAGTGTACGTTCAAAATATGTGAAAGATAGGTTTTAATACACTCAATATAAAAATAATTCGGAGGACCCCATTTGATGTATTCATTGACATGCGATTGTTCTCAGTCATCGAGCAGCTTCTTTTAGATATAATAAAACATCACAATGGAGGTGACAAGTTTATTTTTTATGGCAAGGTGGTCACATTTAGTGCCAATAAAGTCGCACTAATTTTGGATCTTCCATCCCATGGAAAGAAGATGACATGTCAGGCCCAATGTATAAGGGAAGATTATTTAGAAGATTTGGCTGGGTGTTAGATCTTCACCATAAGGGGTTGAAGGAGTTAATAAATGAACTCCAATCATCCATGTTGACCTTAGAATAATTTTGATGAATACAAAATGATTAATTATAGTACTAATAATTTTGTTGAGATAGTGTAATTTTAGGTAATCTATCATGAAGGTGTTACTTCAAATTAAGGTATTCCATAATTCAAAGGTAACACAGGTAAAGAGATATGATGGTAAATGAGTCTTCAAGTCAAAAATGATTTCAAAGAAATTTTTGAATGAGTTTTTTTAATGAAATTAAATTTCAAACTGTATAAGTAATTTCATGTTTCAGATTGCTTCTTTTTTCAGAAGTACAAAACTGTCTTTGGATATTTTTCATATAAAACTTGTTTTTCAAAGCATCCCTGTCTATCTGGATTCTTATTGCATTGTCTTGCACCGAACTTAAATATTTTACTAAGTTTTTGAGCAAACAATCACTTGTTAAAATTTTTCCTAACTTTCTTACGAAGCAAAATGCCTTATTTCCATTCCTTCCCAGGCACCCGTCCCTTTGGAATCGGAGTTAGGTGCCCAATTGGGTACCCAACACTTGGGCAACACTCGTTAGGTGCCCAGTTAGGTACCCAACTATGGGATGAAAGTGTTAGGCGCCTAACTGGATGCCTAATGAAGGAAATTTAAAATGTTAGGCACCCAATGAGGTGCCCAATGGATTTTCACCCTCTATCTTTCTCTAAGACTCATTTGTTGGGTGACCAATTGGTCGACCAACTCTCTTGGAAATACTTTTTGAGCAGAGTCTTTCCACGCCATTCATTGCTCACCATTTTTGTCTTAAGACTTTATCTCCTAGCTTTTAATGTCGCCATTTTTCTCCAACGACAGCAAACTTTTTTCACGGCTTGGTGATTGTTTTTCAAAGCTTGTCGATTGCTACTTTTAATGTCGTCATTTGTCTCACAACGACTACAAACTTTTCCCCAGCTTGGTTTTGGTTTTTCAAAACTTGTTGCTTGCTTTCAATGCTTGCACCTTATTTTCAATGCTTGCTTTTAATACTCACTGATTTCTTCCCTCTATCTCTCCATGTCTTCAAACGGCTATATTTTGGACTTTGTCTATAAATAGCCTTTGGTCTTGTTTTCAAAGAGTAGAGAAAACGAAAGAAAAGAGAAAGAAAGAGGATTTGGAGAAAATCTATGAAGTGCCATATTGAGTGAGCCACTTCAAGAGCATTCAATTCTTTATCAGTGGAAGTGATGTTAAACGCTCCAGCCACATCCTGAAGAGCATTCAAACTTCATCAAATGCTTCATTCATTCCTCCATTATGCTCAAAGGAAGAAGCCATCTTATGGAGTATTCTTCAAAATTTGTAAAATATTTCTTTTAAATATCTGCTCATTTAAGAAGCTTGATGTATACATTCTTGACATTATTATGCCTTTTGCTTAAGTTTCAAGGTGGTGAAACTTGTGATGGTAGAGATCCACCCGTGAAATTATTGTAAGGCCCTCTTGTGCTCGTAATCAAGTTGCTAGTCCAGAAGGCTAGGTTGTAAGGCCTCCTTGTGCCCGAAAATAAGTTGCTAACCAAATTGAATAGGGTGGTTAGTAAAAATTCCAAGGGATTCTTAGGAAGTGGATGTAGATGATGGGTTTGGCATCGAACCACTATAAACCTTCTTGTGTTTATGATTATTTGATTATCTCTATGATCTCTTCACTTTACCTCACATCACTTGTAATTAAATTCTGATTTTTGTTAAGTGCACATATTTGCTAATTAATATTTGAAAGAACCAATTCACTCCCCTTTGGGTTGCTATATATGGGCAACAATCCAAGTTATAGGAGGATATAAAGGACACCGTTAGACTTTGGATTGCCTACATGTTTGCAATATTTTTGGCTCCAAAGTCTAATCAGACAAGTCTAAGATATCTCATCTGGTTCTTTGATGATTTAACTCAACTAGGGAAAATCGACTGAGCTTTCGCAATCAAGGAGTTGACCGTTCTGGGTCTTTAAGAGGTTGTTGCTTGCTTGCAATCCAAGGAGCTAGTCCAGGTAAAGAGAAGGGACAAGGTTAGAAGGCAGCCTTCCCTGATTGGATGCTTAGCTACACTGATAGTAAGGATCATTCATATGTAGAAAGAGTGTAATTATCTTTATTTTAAATCTTTTATATTTTTAAAGCATAAAATTATTATGTACAAGCATGGTTCCTCAAGCATACCTCAATAATAGCCCTAGAAATAAACTGCTTCGATTGTTAAAGTAGTATGATAGCCAGTTGAAGTTGCAGTCTGTTAAGGTTGCCAACATGCAGTCCCACGACTTGTAATTAAGATAATCTATTAATCATAAATATTTTAAATATTAATTTATTATTATTAGTTTTAATTTAATTTATTTATGATCTTGGCTTATAGTTGGAGGGAGCTATTGTACCAATGGCACAAGAGCGATGGATTCTCACTCCAGAGACAGTAGCATCCCTAGAAATAGAAAGCTATGCAAGCTGTGCCGAATTAAGAAATGACCTGGAACATGTGAAGAGTTAACTCAAAGATGTTACACACAAACTTGCCATACCTGAGGACCTCCTCAGTTCATTGCTCAGAAAGGAGAGCAATACAAATAAAGAAGAGGAGAAGGGGAAGGAGGGGCATTCTATGAAGGACCAAGATGAGCCTAAGTTTGAAGAAAAAATAATGGACGCCCCTGCGCCTAAGGATGCTGAGGGGGACATAAAAATTTCTATGGTCTCATCACTTATTAAGAGGGTGAAAAAATAATCTAGGCTACAGAAGGCCTCCAGTTAAGAAATGATTTATGAGATAGGCCATCCCACAAAAAGTCAAAGATAGTGGGCACAATAAAGGCCAATATAAGAATCAAAGAAGATAAAATTTTGATCAACAACTTTTTGAGCAAAAGCATCAGCACGTAAGTGATTTTTTTTTCTATTTTGTATGTTAATTTATCTTTCAATATGAATGATATCTTTTATGCTTACCTATTTTAGTGAGGAGATCATCTACACCAATCAATTAGTTGGTAGCATTATAAAGAAAAGTTTTTACGATCTTCTTAACAAAGATATGATAATCGACGATGTAAATATCAGAATGTAACTTTTTTTATATTGATTTTAGAATTGCATGACATCATGTTATTTTTTATTAATTGATTTATATTTCATTGTCAGATTATTGATGTTGGGCAAGAGTTTTTGAGGAAGAGCTGAGTAGAGCATCCGAATGGATATCATAAGTGCACCATTGCACCTGTTATGACATCCAATATGCGTTTGACTTTTCCATCACCATTTCATAAACTTGCTAGAATGGCTGGGAGTATGATCTTTGATAGAGTTAGTGATGAAGAAAAGAATGAGTTTCAGTTTCTTTTCTCCATCATCAACTCAAATAATTCACACTGGCACTTGGTTGCGGTTGACATGAAAAGAAAGGTGTTCATGCACCTGAACTCATTAAAACATAGTTCCAAGCGCAAGCCGCAAAGAAATGACAAAACATCTTGGCCCAATGTTCCATATTACTGTGATAATGCAGAGGTGATGAACTGGTTGATGAAAGAAATTTTGAAAGGCCTATCTCAACCTTTCGAATCACTGGATTACAGTCTCTATTATGAAGTACATGGAATTCTTTGCTCGTCGGGACATCTTGATCTGAAGATAGATTTCATTGAAGATGATATCAGTGATTACTGGTGATAATTAGTCGCAAAGTTATTAAGAAAAGTCCTCAATCAAAAGATAGATAGTACTTCAAAATTTATTATAAATTTATTATTTTTAAACTAATGTATTTTTTTATACAAGAATGAAATAAATATATTTTTTTCATCACATTTTGTTCCTGAATGTTAAATTCCTAAATGGATGTCATGGTGCTTTACAAGGATATCAAAAATCTTATTGTAATACTTTGCTTTAACATTTTCTGAATAAGTATCATAGGTTTTCAATAGAGTGTCATAAGTTTATAACCGAAGTGTCATAATATTAAAACTAGGGTGTCCTAATATTAAAACTAGGCAGTCATAATATTAGAACTAGGGTATCGTAATATAAGAACTAGGGTGTCGTAAATTTTTTTTTGAGATGTCGTAAGGATTTAGTTAGGGTATCATAATTTTATAACTAGGATGTTGTAATATGAGAACTGGCTATCATAAAAAATTTTTCTGGGATGTCGTAAGGCTTCGGGCAGGGTGTCATAATTTTACGACTAAGGTGTCGTAATATGAGTACTAGGGCATCATAACTTTTTTTTTTTCAATCGATATCAAAATCTTTCTGGGATATCCTAACATTTTAGATAGGTGTCATAATATGAGAACTAGGGTGTCGTAGTACTACAACTGAGGTGTCATAAATTTTTTTTGTCTGATACTAGAAATCTTCCTAGGATGTCTTAATATTTTCTGAATGGGTGTGTAATTTTACAACTACGGTGTCATAATATAAGAATTGGGGTGTCATAAATTTTTTTTCTGAGATATCGTTAGGCTTTGCCTTAACTTCTTAAGGTAGGGTGTCATAATTTTATAACTACATTGCGTAATATAATAATTAGGATGTCATAAATTTTTTTCTAGGATGTCGTAAGGCCTTGCCTTAACGTCTTCAGCTAGGTGTCATAATTTTACGACTAGCGTATCGTAATATGAGTAATGAGATGTCATAATTTTTTTTTGCTCAGACATCTTCCTATGATGTCTTAACATTTTCTGAATGGATATCATAATTTTATAACTAGGGTGTCGTAATATGAGTACTAGGGTATTGTAAATTTTTTTCGACCGATATCAGAGATCTTCCTACAATGTCTTAACATTTTCTAAATGGATGTTATAATTTTACAACTACGGTATTGTAATATGAGAATTGGGGTATCATAATTTTTTTTCTAGGATATCATAAGGCTTTGCCTTAACATCTTCAGCTTGGGTATTGTAATTTTACAACTAGGATATCGTAATATAAGAACTGGAGTATCGTAACATTTTTTTCTAGGATGTCGTAAGGCCTTGCCTTAATGTCTTCAGATAAGGTATCATAATTTTACAACTAGGGTATTATAATATGAGAACAGGGGTGTCATAATATTTTTTTCTAGGATGTCGTAAGGTCTTGCCTTAACGTCTTCAGCTAGGGTGTCATAATTTTACAACTAGAGTATTATAATATGAGAACTAGGGTGTCGTAACATTTTTTATTTGAATGTTGTAAGGCCTTACCTTAACGTCTTTAGCTAAGGTATCATAATTTTACAACTAAGGTGTCATAATATGAGTACTGGGGTGTCATAAATTTTTTTTCGGTCAATCAGATATTTTCTTAAGATGTCTTAACATTTTCTAAATAGGTATCGTATTTTACAACTATGGTGTCGTAATATGAGAACTAAGGTGTCATAATAATTTTTTTTTAGAATGCCATAAGGCTTTGCCTTTACGTCTTCAACTTGGGTATCGTAATTTTACAACTAAGATGTCGTAATATGAGAATTGGAGTATCGTAACATTTTTTATAGGATGCCATATGGCCTTGCCTCAACGTCTTCAACTAGGGTGTCATAATTTTACAATTAGAGAGCGTTTAATAACAGATAATCTAGATGCTAGGGTGTCATAATTTTACAATTAGGGAGCATTTAATAACAGGTAATCTATCCAGATTACCAATAATTTAAATGAAACCCACCAGATAAATATGTTTGGTACATATTTTGAATGGTAATCTATCCTGTAGTGGTAATCTAGATTATCGCTCATGAGGTAATCCAAATTACCTCAGAGGAGGTGGTTATCCATATTACCGAATACGTTGTAATCTAAAAAAAATTTTAACAGAATTATCCCTACCTCCTCTTCTATAAAAATAAAATTATTCCTTTCTACAAAAAATCATTCCCTTCTTTTCTCTCTTTTCTCTTATCTCATTGCCATTATCTCTTTTCTCATGTCTCTAAACAAAAATAAACCACAGTATTATTCATTCATCAAAAAAAAAAATCAAATAAAAAAATTAAAAATAAACAAAACAATAGTGTTCTTAGCAATGTCTTCTTGAAAATATAGTAATTTAAAATTGATAACATTTAATTACATTACTATTTAAAACTTAAAAAATAACTTACATTTTTCTATCAACTAATCGATCCATTCATATTATCATAATATATTAATTATTCTATTAATATTAATTAATTTTATATAATAAATTATTAAAAAATAAATTATTTTTAAAATATAATAAATAAATTATGATAATTAAAAGTTTAAGAATCAAATAAAAATTTGAATAAATGTTTAAAGATTAAAAATATATGTTAATCTTAAAAAAATTAAATCTGGTATCATCTACTTATATATAAATACTTTGATTTAGAGGTATTTTGGGATATTTTAAAAAATTTTAATAGATTTGATTTAGTATATGAATTTAATTTAGGAGTATTTTAGAAATTTGATATTATATGACTGATAATCTGTTTGTCATATCAAACATAGTAATCAATATTACTATAATATTACCTGTGTATACCAAACAAAGTAATCAACATTACTGATAATCCATCCAGTGATAATCTACCTTGTAGGTAATCCATATATCATTTAGATTATCTGGCGATGCACCAAACACAACCTTAGAGTATCATAATATAAGAATTGGGGTGTCGTAATATTTTTTTGATGTCGTAAGGCCTTATCCTAACATCTTCAGCTAGAGTGTCATAATTTTACAACTAGGATGTCGTAATATGAGTATTGGGGTGTCTTAAATTTTTTTCAACCGATATCAAAATTTTTCTTGGGATGTATTAACATTTTCTGAATGTGTGTCATAATTTTACAACTACGATGTCATAATATGACAACTGAGGTATTGTTAATTTTTTTTCTTTTGATATTAGAAACTTTTGAGATGTCTTAAAGTTTTCTGAATGGGTGTCATAATTTTACAAATACGGTATCGCAATATGAGAACGGGGTGTTGTAAATTTTTTTCTGGGATATCGTAAGGCTTTGCCTTAATATCTTCAGCTAGGGTATTGTAATTTTACAACTAGGGTATCATAATATGAGAAATGAGGTATTATAACTTTTTTTTTTGGTTTGTCGTAAGGCCTTGCCTTAACATCTTAAAATAGGGTGTCATAATTTTATAACTAGGGTATCGTAATATAAGCACTGGGGTGTCATAAAATTTTTTTTGACCAATATTAGAATCTTCCTAGGATGTTTAACATTTTTGACCTTGGGTGTTGTATTTTGATAACAAGGTATTGTAATATTACAACTAGAGTATCATAATATAAGAACTGGGGTATCGTAAATTTTTTTTCTTTGTATAATATAAATTTATACAAGAATGTAGAGAAGTTCAACATTTTATACCTCTCCTGTATTAGTTGACTGCATACATAAGTATCAAACTCATCCAAAAAAGGATCAAAAGATGGTATAATTCTTTCAATTATTTATTTCTCAGAAGTTGCCTCTTGCTTGAACTAGCTCTTTTTGGTTTTGCACAGAAGGAGCATCAATGGATGCCTTATCTATATTTTTTCTTGATCTCTTTAACTTCTTTTCGACTTCACTCTTTATTCTATTCTCTCTTGGATGACATTTTGTCCTAATTTGATCAGGATCTTGAATTATAAGTTATATACTTGCCTAATTAGCTGCGCAGTTAACATCCACAGCTCTTTTGAATAATGGTGTTAGATCATCCATCACTAAATTAAATGCATCTTCGAACATAAAGGCTATCTGTACAAGCTTCATCATCCGATGACTCATCAAAGCATATCTACAATCAATAACATATCATATTTGTATTAGAATTTCATGACATATAGTAGGTTATCGAAAACATAAAATAAGACATCTTAATTAAAATAATGTAGCTATGTACCATAATTTTCATGTACTTTTATCCTAAAATTCAGTATTGCATTTGAAATCGTTGAATTGGTATTTTATGTCCTTGCACCATCTCTTTAAGAAGTACTTATTTGGTATATGAAATACATCGCTTTGATGAAGAACTAACAAGGCATACCTACACAAGTAACCCTTGAACTAAAAGGATCAACACCAGCATTGGGCATCCTCCAAAAATTTATCGTATGACGTGACATAATCTTTTATCATCTTCTTATTGATTCCATCAACTTTAATTCTTTCAAATGACTTTATAGAATATACATCGCAGTTGTCAACTTTCTTGATTAATTTAGCATTTGATGCAGTAATTTTAAGGTTCTCATTCTGAAATTGTTTGAATATGCACCTTATATATTTTTTTGTTGCTTGCTTTTCAAAAGGTGAGGATGTCTTTAGAAAAGTATTTATTTGCAACGTTTTATTATCTTCCTCATTTTCTGCCTCATATCTTTTCTCCAAAGCATCTTCGTGCTTATCGATAAATTTCTTAAGTGTAGTCTTCGAATTTATAAATCCATCAAAAAAGTAATTGATGTCCTCACTCCTTTATGAAGATGACATCCTTGTATAAAATTATGATAAAAAAAGCAATAAATATATAGAGTTTGTTAGAGTTTTGCGAACATATACATAAACCAAACATAATGTCCTACAAACCTATGAAGAATGTATCCTTAAGGTAAACTAGAAACCATTTATCCAGACATTCATAAAGGTTATTTAACCAATCTATAGTCTTGCATCCTTCATATTTTTTCATAAGATGTACCCACTTTTTCTTGAATGACTGTATGGTAAGTGAATTATATATCGCCTCATCAAAATCAATCATAAATTAGGGATTTGCTATGCAAATGTGGCCTATATTTTAGAAAATTTCTTTAATATATGACAAAGATAAAATCAATGTTGTGCGTTGAAAAAAACCTTCCTAATAGCAGCCTCGATAGCCTTATCTTGATCAATTATAATAGCATTAGGTGCTTGACCATAATTTGTATTCAGTCATGATTGAAAAACCTATTTATATATCTCGATCCTTTCATCAAACAATAATGTGCAACCAAACAATGTGGACTGTCCATGATGGTTGACCCGATGAATGGATAGAAAGGCATTTGATATCTATTTATCAAGTAGGTTGAGTCAAAGCTTAATACATCACCAAAGTAAGTGCATGCCAATCTTAACCTTGGATGAATCCAGAAGATAAACCTGAGCTGTCCATTATCATTTAAGTCTAAGGTATAAAAGAAATTGACACTTTTTGCTTGCATTTTCGTGAAATGGATTACCATTGACTGAGTATCTTCTTCTTTCAGCTGAGACTAACATTCGCGATAGATGAAACTATAAGCATCCTTTTCTATAAAATCCAATTTTTTTCTACCCCTTTTCTTCTTGCCATGACAGAGTATATCTGAGTTATGAAAATATTTACGGCAAGTAAATTGCTGATCTCTGCCTTCTTTGGTGTGTTGATCCTCCTATGAGATCGTAGATAACTAGTTGATATTAAGGACATCCCATGGTTATGTTCTAAAAAAACCTCAACCAATATCCACTTACCACTTTAGAATTTAGTCTTGCTTTTATGGATGCCTTGCAATTAATTTGCTAACATCCCTATGATTCATGAACTTCTCTATTTTTTTAGATTTTCCTTGCCTTCAACACACCATATGCTTGAAGCAAATTTCTTTTTTGTAGTTGATCCTGCTACACACTGTTGTGATTCCAAAACCAACTCTTTTTGTGTATCCATTATAAATTATATACATCATCTATTGAATTGAACTCCATTCCAGTTTGAGGAACAATAGAATCATTCTCTACATTCAATGTGATGGAAGAAGGTGCACTCCTGTGATCATGTTCAATTTATTCCACATCTATAATTTTAGCATCATCTATAGAAATATAGGTACAAAGTCATAAACATTGATATCCATAGTTTTAGATAACATTTTATCCTTAGCATAATAATTATTGTGCAATGTTATGTCACATGAATATATAGTAGCTGCTGAAAAAAATTACGACACCCCAATTAATAAACTACGATACCGATTCAGAAAATGTTAAGGTTTATGTTCCAACCACTAATACCTAGAATACATATTATCTATGGTCTGAATAATGACTCCTAAAGTGTCATAACATGCCACGAAAGCTAGAAGGTTAGTGGTATAGGCCAAAAAAAATTACGATGCCCTAGTTAGAAACCTACGACACCCCATTTAATAAACTACAACACCCATTCAGAAAATGTTAAGGTTTATGTTCAAAATACTAATACCTGGAATACTTATCATCTATGGTCTAAATAATAGCTCTCAAAGTGTTGTAATATGCCATAGAAGCTATAAGGTTAGTGGTACAGGTCAAAAAAATATTATGATACTGCAGTTAAAGACCTACAACACCCTAGTTAATAAACTAGGACACCCATTCATGAAATGTTAAGGTTTATGTTCGAACCCCTAATACCAGGAATACTTATCATCTATGGTCTAAATAAAAACTCCCAGAGTATCATAACATGCCACGAAAGCTAGTAGGTTAGTGGTATAAGCCAAAAATAATTATGACATCCCAGTTAAAAACCTACAACACCTATTCAGAAAATATTAAGGTTTATATTCCAAACATTAATACATAAAATACATGTCATTTATGGTCTGAATAATAACTTTCAGAGTATCATACATGCCACAAAAGCTAGAAGGTTAGTGGTATAGGCCGAAAAAAAATATGACACCCTAGTTAAAAACCTACGATACCCCAGTTAATAAACTACGACATCCATTCAAAAAACGTTAAGGTTTATGTTCTAACCACTAATACCTAAAATACCTATCATTTATGGTCTGAATAATGGCTCCAAGAGTACCGTAACATGCCATGGAAGTTATAAGTTTAGTGGTTCATGCTGAAAAATATTACGACACCATAGTTAAAGAGCTACGACATCCCAGTTAATAAACTACGACATTCATTCATAAACGTTAAGGTTTATGTTCAAACCCCTAATACCAGGAATACATGTTATCTATGGTCTGAATAATAACTCTTAGAGTGTCATAACATGCTACGAAAGCTAGAAGGTTAGTGGTATAGGCCAAAAAAATTACGACACCCTGGTTAAAAACCTCTGACACCCCCGTTAATAAACTATGATACCTATTCAGAAAACATTAAGGTTTATGTTCGAAATACTAATACCTATAATACATATCATCTATGGTTTGAATAATGGTTCCCAAAGTATCATAACATACCACGAAAGCTATAAGGTTAGTGGTACAGGTCGAAAAATCATTACGACACCTCGGTTAAAAACTTATGACAATCCAGTTAATAAACTACTATAGTCATTCAGAAAATGTTAAGGTTTATGTTCCAACCATAAATACTTAAAATAAATATCATTATGGTCTGAATAATAGCTCTCAAAGTGTCATAATATGTCATGAAAGCTATAAGACTAGTGGTATGGGCCAAAAAAATATTACGACACTGCAATTAAATACCTATGATATCCTAGTTAATAAACTATGATATTCATAAAACGTTAAGTTTATGTTTAAACCACTGATAACAGGGATACCTGTCATCTATTATCTGAATAATGACTCCCAGAGTATCATAACATGCCACGAAAGCTAGAAGGTTACTGGTATTGGCCAAAAAAAATTGCAATACCTCCAGTTAAAAAACAACACTCCAGTTGCAAAACTACAACACCCTTTCAAAAAATGTTAAGGTTTATGTTCAAACCACTAATACCTGGAATACTTGACATCTATGGTCTGAATAATGGCTCCCATAGTATTATAACATGCCATAGAAGCTATAAGGTTAGTGGTATAGACCAAAAAAATATTACGACATCCCAGTTAAAAACCTATGATAACTTAGTTCATAAACTACGATACCCATTCAGAAAATGTTAAGGTTTATGTTTTAACCACTAATACCTAAAATACATGTCATCTATGGTCTGAATAATGGCTTTCAAAGTATCGTAACATGCCATAGAAGCTATAAGGTTAGTAGTACAAGCCAAAAAAATATTACGATACCGCAGTTAAAGACCTATGACACCCCAATTAATAAACTACAACACCCATTCATAAAATGATAAGGTTTATATTCAAAATCCTAATATCAGGAACACTTGTCACCTATGGTCTGAATAATGACTCCTAGAGTATCATAACATGCCACGAAAGCTAAAAAGTTATGGGGATTGGCCAAAAAAACATTGCGACACCCTGAGTTAAAAAACTATGATACTCCAGTTACAAAACTATGACACCCTTTCAGAAAATGTTAAGGTCTATATTCGAACCACTAATACCTAGAATACCTGCCATCTATGGTCTAAATAATGGCTCCTAGAGTATCATAACATGCTAGAAAAGTTATAAGGTTAGTGGTACAGGCCAAAAAATATTACGATGCCCCCAATTAAAACTTACATTACCCCAGTTAATAAACTATAATATTCATTCAGAAAACATTAAGGTTTATGCTCCAACCACTAATACCTGAAATACCTATCATCTATGGTTTGAATAATAGCTCCAAGAATATTGTAACATGCCACAGAAGCTATAAGGTTAGTGGTATAGGTCAAAAAATATTACAACATGGCAATTAAAGAGCTATGACACCCCAGTTAATAAACTATGATACCCATTCATAAAATGCTAAGGTTTATGTTCAAACGCCTAATACCAGGAATACCTATTATTTATGGTCTGAATAATGACTCCTAGAGTGTCATAACATGCCACAAAATCTAGAAGGTTACTTGTATAAGCCGAAAAAAATTACGACACCCTAGTTAATAAACTACGATACCCATTCAGAAAATGTTAAGGTTTATACTCAAAACACTGATACCTAAAATACCTGTCATCTATGGTCTGAATAATGGCTTCCAAAGTATCATAACATGCCACGAAAGCTATAAGATTAGTGGTACAGATCAAAAAATTATTACGACACTCCAGTTAAAAACTTATGACACCCTAGTTAATAAACTACTATATCCATTCAGAAAATGTTAAGGTTTATATTTCAACCACTAATACTTGAAATACCTATCATCTATGGTCTGAATAATGGCTCTAAGAGTGTCGTAGCATGCTACGAAAGCTATAAGGTTAGTAGTATGGGCCAAAAAATATTATGATACCGTAATTAAATACCTGCGATACCCTAATTAATAAACTATGATGCTCATTCATAAAACATTAAGGTTTATTTCAAACACCTAATACCAGGAATGCCTATCATCTATTGTTTGAATAACTCCGAGAATGTCATAACATGCCACGAAAGCTAGAAGATTACTGGTATTAGCTAAAAAAATATTGCGATACCCCCAATTAAAATTATGACACTCTAGTTACAAAACTACGACACCTTTTCAAAAAATGTTTAGGTTTATGACTCTAGTGTGTCCTTTCATGCACCGCACGCACCGTCGCACACGAGCAAGGCCAATCATCGCGCGCGGCATGCGTGCTCCTGCATTGGACGCGGTGCATGATGACTTTCCTTACATTCCTTACTGATGTAGGCTGAAACAGTTTCATGACAACCTAGTTCAAAAGGTATAATACCCTAGTTAAAAGAGTATATCATCCATGCATAAAAACATAAAAGTAAAGGTATTGACCCCTCCTACTAGGAATACCCTTCACTAGTGGATTGAGTTATGACTCCCAAAATATCATAACATGCCAGGGATGCTACTTGAGTATTATACGGTTTTCTAATGCATTAACTTTCTCTAATAACCAAAATAGTTGGTGTAATAAAGAAACTATAAAAAGATACATAAACAAGGGCTTTTTACTTCCTGTTGGGGATAACATTTTCTCCTAAAGTTAATGAAGAAGTCTCCGGTGGCTTATTCCAGCCTTCGAGCATAAATATTTTTTACACCCAAAAATCATAATACTTTTCAAAGTACTTTTTTTGAGCTACGAAGAAACTTATATCACCAATGCAAACTGATTACTTAGACCAAACTCTCAGAGCGAGGGGAAAGGATCTTGCTTTCTTTGCACCCAAAAGCTAGAGCTAAGAAGAATGTTTTAGAATCGAAAAAAGTTTTCCATCAGCAAAATCTAAGCAAGATGGATAATAGAAGTAGGCTAAAGGGAAATGGCATTTTTGTC
This sequence comes from Calamus simplicifolius, assembly GCA_900491605.1. Classification (NCBI taxonomy): domain Eukaryota; kingdom Viridiplantae; phylum Streptophyta; class Magnoliopsida; order Arecales; family Arecaceae; genus Calamus; species Calamus simplicifolius. The sequence continues at coordinate 881,346 of UESW01004064.1, read as the reverse complement.
TGCACATTAATTTTAAAATAACACTAAATGGGCATTAATACACATCACGCTCAAAACATAACATCATATCCCTATTATCACATTCCATCGCATCAGGCCATGTAGGATCCACGTGACCAATAAGGAGGAGCGGTGCAGTCCACGTAGAATTTGCTACACCGAAGGCGGTGTACAAAGACTTTTTTTTTTTTTTCAAGGATATGCTTGGGCCATTGAGTCTAAAACTCTGGCCCAAGCCCACCAAAATGGCTATAGACATTAGCAAGCCGAGTGAGTTGCCCGACTCATGAATAGGTCTATTTGGACTCAATCAAGCCTAATTTAAAAATTAATTTTAAATTTAAACTCTAATATTAGGTTTTATTTTTTTATTATTGTTTCAAGCCTAATTCAAGCTTATTGTTGAAATGAGCCAAACATGAGTCTAATTGATCAACCGTATAATTCTAAATTAAGTTGAAATTATCTTATCAATTCAGTTCTCTAAACCGGTTGTAATACAAGTCAATATGAACTTAAGAAAGAGTAATATCAAGGCCTTGATCCAATAACTATGTCAATATAAATGTAAATGAAAATATAAGTACCGACATAATTAAACATAAACATAAAATATAAATATATTCAAGCATTATTAATTGGATTGAGTTTTGGTTTGCCTTGAAATTAATTATGAGCCTACTTTGTTAAGTTAAAATCAACCAAACAAAGTAAATTCTTTTTAAAAATTAAAAAAAAATCTCTATCATGCGTCACAAAGGGATTGGTGGTTTACACAACTTCACCGTGTGTTACACTCAAGTAACACTCATCGCTACATGCAAATGTTGCTTAGATTTTTAGTTGCTTGGTAATTTAAAGTCTACACAAGTGAATCGTTCCACATCTGCTCGTATGCTATAGATGTGTCTCCAGTGCATGATATTTTGATTACTGTAAATAATAATAATCTTTTATACTTATGGTCTTCCATTACTGTTGTGATTTCCGGAAAGGTTGGCATTATAGACCGTTAGACTGAAGATCTGAAAGTTGCGTACCGCATTAAATCTATAATTATTTTATTTTTAAATAACATTTTATCTTTAAAAACATAATAAAAATAAATTAAGAATATTTTTTAGTGTACTTAATGATATTTTTGAATATCTTTAGTATTTTATATAAAAATTAGAAAAATCTTGAAATTTTAAGAAACTATATAAATATTTATATTTTCTTTTAAAGAGAGAAAGAGGAGTAGATCTGGTTACATCCCAATGTAGTCAAATTTAGACTCAAATATTTTTTTATTCTTAAATTTATATAATTAATTTAAAAACTAAAAAAATGAGATTGTTCAAAATTATGTGAATCCAAGGTGATTCTGAACTTCGCTATATTGGAATACTAAAGTTACCTATACATTTAACTTGACTACATTCAATAATTCAGAATCTAAAAATAAAAATAAAAAATAAGATGGCTTCTGGATCGATGTAGATCTAAAGATGAAAAGGTGACTAAATTTTGAACTAGGGATGGGCATGGGCCGTACTAACTGTGAGCTGACCCAAGCTGGATCCAAAAAAATTATAAGGCCTAGTCATGGTTTTTAGCCCATAAAGCTAGGTCGGGCTATAAAATTTAAATCTATTGAAATTTTGAACCAAGTCTGAGCTTACGAAAAACAAGCCCATCGATGATTTATATTTTTATTAATAAATTAATATTTTTTAATAATTTTATTGAATATATAATATATTATTTAAAATATAAAACTTACGAAGATGGAAATCAAACTTGAGAGCCCTATGTTTGTTGCCTCGCCTTTAACCACCCAACGATAATTAAATTCAACTACAATTAGATTCTGTAAAGATACACATACATACGTATATATGTGTATATATATATATATATATATATATATATATATATATATATATATATAGGACCTGAGTTGGGCTTGGGCTCTTAGATATTATTAGCAAACTAGGCTCAGGCGATTAGTTTTAGCCTAAATTGAGCTTAGTCCGGCTTGGCTCGATGCCTTGGGCTAGACTTTTTGCCCTTAGTCTAGTCTGGTTTGGCCCATGCCCATCCTTAGTCACCTTTCTCACCCTTAGATTCATATAGTTTATGGATTCCAAAAATAAAAAAATGAAAAAGATGGGATTGATTTTGAGATTCATATAGATCTAAAGGTTGGCTACAGGATTCGGCCACCTTCCTTACCCTTAGATCTATACAGTTCACATATTCTCAAGATGAAAAAAAATAAAAAGATGGGTAGCTTTAAAATATGTATGGATTCAAAAATAGAGAAGATGATCTCATATAGATCATCTTCTCTATTTAGAAAGAGAGAGAGAGGGGGGTACACTTGGTTACATCTGAATGTAGCTAAGCCTGCATCCAATTATCTTTTCCACCCTTATATCCATACAGTTTATGGATTTCAAAGATGGAAAAAGATATGGGATGGTTATAAAATTCATATAGATTTAAGGATGAAAAAGATAACTAAATTATACATTTGTCTACATTTTAATGTAACCATATATATATATATATATATATACTTTTTTATTTTTAATTATGCCAAATTATTAGAAATACATGAGAAAATGGGCTTTTTTACGAAGAAAATAATCTTTTTTATAGTACTCAAACTATTTCATGCTAACACATGTTCAAGAATTTGTTATCATTTGTTAGCTCTGACCTTTGAAAATATAGTTAATCTATACTAAAATAAATGAATAACTCAATTTGCTCTACGTTAGGAATATATTTGGATGAATTTTTGGTGTGTTTATATGCTAAAAGGCTGTGGCACTTGCTTGCTTTCAATATCGACGAGTTAGATGGGATCTTTGGAAATTATGGCTCATGCAAATTTGAGTATTTTTTTAAAGGATTTTTTAAAGTAGCATCAATTCAAGGTATCCAAATATCATCTGTTCCCATGATGCTTCACACACGCAAGGAAATTAAAAAAAAAAAAAAAAAAGTGTTTAGTATGCTTGAATCTTAAATAATACCAAGCATACAAACTTTCGAATATACTCTTCCTAATCCCTATTTGAGTTTACTAATCAATACGTCATAAGAAATCGACTTCTTTACGTCTTCTAATTTGGTCGCTGAGTCCATTGACATGGATGTTCATAGAAAAAATCCAAACCTGGAAAACTTTCCACACAATGACACGGACCTCCACATCTTGCTGGGGTCAGTGAGCATAAAGAAGTTGTCTGCCGAATAGTTTTATACAGAGAAAAACAGTCACGGTTAAGGCAACCCCTTGATGGAACAAGGTTGAGGATTGAATAAGAATAGTTCTTTGACGTACGTTTGGCTGAATAAAGCCTCTATTATTTAAAGTTTATTTGATTGATTGCTTTGGAAATTGTTTGGTCTACGAGTCTAGGAGAAAATAAAACCATAGAACAATTTGTTCACGTTTGGCTGAATAAAGCCTCTATTATTTAAAGTTTATTTGACTGATTGCTTCGGAATTTGTTTGGTCTGCGAGGATAGGGGCAAGTAAAACAACGTGCCACCAAGAAGTGACATCATATGGATGATATTTTTTGTCCATTTCTCTACGGCAAAATTTTATAAAAAGCAACGGAAAGACAAGCAGGATTTTCTTTTTTTATTTCAATTTGAAAAAAAACATCGCATTCCAGAAGTCTCTTCATCTTGTTGAATGATGTTTTATTTCTGAAAATTTTATAGTTGGGAGAAACATTTTAGTACTGTCGCGAAATCGAAGGCATTTCGGTTCCATAGATTGGTGTGATTTATAGATGGTTGGTGCGTTTGGATGAATCTACTTCAGTTCAGATTGAGACACAAATACAGATCAAAGAGCCTAAATACTATCTTTCGATTAGTCTTTTTTAAGTGAAGTCCTAAATCATTGCAGTTACAAACATTGCTCCATAAGTACTTTTGAGAGTAAACTTGAGCCAATTGATTAGATAGGCACAACATTTGTTTAAAGGTTTTGGATTTTGGGTTTAAGCAATGAGTCAGGATTTTTGGCATAAATAATGTCTAATTAGACAAAACTTATGTTGGTTTAGCTAAACTATACTTCATGTTGGATTAAAGTTTATTAGAACTATTTGCCCATATGGAAGTGATTTAATTTGGGTGTTTTAGGATCGGGACAGCCTGAATCATTCTTAGCCCAACCGAGGGTATTATATTTTTGTACCAAAATATATTCAATTCAGAACACATCAGACTAGTCGAGGCCATTTTAAGGCTGGCCTTGGCTTGGGATTATGTTAGCCCTTTTATGGTTGCTCCCTTATTTTTAAAACCTTGGCAAGCAGGCATGGATCTTAGCAAAAAGTTCAGCTTGGATCCCAGCAATGCGGGCGTTGCATGAAACCATATGAAAATGCTTGAATTTTAATTGATGTGGACTAGATTTTAATGTTTAACTTTTATTAATTGATCACTTAATATCTTCTCATCTACAATATTACATTTGATATAACCATGTTCAATAGATAGATAACCATATTCAAAAGGTCTAAACATCAGTTAGTGCACAAAAAACCAAACGTTAAGTCTGATCCACCGAAGGCTTGGACATTAACCTGCCCTTACCTTAATCTCACGAGGGGAAATCTGGTGAGGCTAACTTTGGATCATAAATTTAAAACAAAGATGCATGGCCTACATAAACTTTCAACCATCCAAAGGGGAGTCAAAAAAGTCTTTCACTTTAATAAGCTATATATATATATATATATATATGTGTTATCCCTCTGACCATTTTTTTTAGTCCCTAAAATACCTACCCAAGAATGCCCACAAGACCTGTCATTTTCCTGCTATATATATATTTATTTATTTATCCCTCTGACCATTTTTTTTAGTCCCTAAAACACCTCCCCAAGAATGCCCACAAGACCTGTCATTTTCCTGCTTTTTATGACCTCTACAATAGGAAAGAAGCAATAGAAAACAAAGCAACCTCCAAAGCCGATCAATGGCACAAACTTTTTCAGCTAAAACAATAAACCACGCCCTCTGAGCAACAAATAATAGCCACATTCTTTTATCATAATGGTAATGAGTATGAATGCAGAGGTCATCCTCACTTTCCAACTTATATAACAGAAAAAGAACTATACATGATTATTGTCCAGAATCATTCTGCTGCTTCTCAACCACAAAAAATTCCCTCAGACTTGTTCAGAAGAATCATGCCATGTGCCATAATTTGGATTATATGGCAAAGAACCCTTTCATACTGGTCAACAACTCTCCGAGAGTTCTTTCATCTTGTCATGGCTTCATTTTATTAACTAGCAATAAGGAGAACTTGAATATAGGCACCTTCCTGGATCCAATTGCTAGCAACTCTCCAAGAGTTGAATATAGGCACCTTCCATCTTGCCATGGCTTCATTATATTAATTGACAATAAGGAACTTCAATTTAGGTACCTTCTTGGATCAAATCGCTTATCTCCATTCTCAACTGACAGCTTGATCAGAACACTGAGGGCCCTTAGGAATGCCAGACAAGCTGGTGGAGTGAAAAGCAACTGATTTATTGTTGATAAGTTTTTCTTTTGATGTGTTTGTTTTGTGGACTTGGTTAGTGACAAAATTTGGACAGCCATTTCCTGTTAGAACCAAGAAGAGAAGAAGTGCTAATGGTTAATCCTCTAATAGAATCAATAATGGTAGAAACAAGCCAAAATTAAAGGGGACAAGGAATTACTTTTGAGTTGGCATTTCTGGGAATTTTCTTCTTTCGTCTCTGCCACAAGGACATAGTTGAAATCGGTCTCATCAAGTTAAATGAAGTAACTTCTTATTTTCCAATATCTACACATCACAGCATTCCGCTTGCTTATAAAAGCAAGTATGACAAGCTGATAAAGATAAATCAACATCTAATCAATGAATGCCGAAATGAAAAGATCCTAACATTAACCAAATTTAGTGTTGCAAAAGATTATACAAGCGAGCACACACACAGACACACATTAGAAAAAGGATCGGTGAAGATTATTTATGCTAAAAGATGACTACCTGCTTGCTTAATTGGTTATCACCCCCCCGAATCCAGAAAGAGATCAAAACTCGTTTTTCTTTTTTTTTCTTTTTTTTTTTTTGGATTCAAGAGATGCAGAATAACCTGCATTGTCATAAAACACATTTCAGTACTTCAAATAAGGCAGAATATAAGATAGAGGATCCTTAGGTGATTACTCCAAAAATATATAAAAATTATTGTATTATCCAAATCACTCTTCATAGGTTTAATAATATCACTATAATTGAATACATGCAATTGAAAAATATGTGAGCATCTTTCATCATCACTTACCATTTGAAAAAAAACAGGTGGTCTGTGTCCTTTTTCAGGTATCACTGCATTTAGCAAAATCAACTATATATTTTCTTCAATCAAAAGAAGAATGCACCTTAACAGAGGTCCTGTATGGTCAGGCCCATCAGAAGAAGTTGAGATCAGTGTATCCATGTGAGTATGGCAAAAGTTCTTCAACTTCTACTCTAGAGCTAGAACAACCCATGTTCCTCCTGATCCAGCTATGATTGATTATTTCAACCTCTGCTGAAAAATGCTGTACACAGGCCTATGGTCGGAGAATCTGGACTCACTACGAACATAAGCCAATTGACTGAGGCCTCTTCCATACCATAAAATGCGGTCACACCTTTACACATAGCAGTAGCCTAATTAGCTCCACAAATTCAAGCAAAAAAAAAAAAAAAAGATGTGAAAATTTCTTCTAGTAGGATGTCATGCTTTCAGCTTTTACCATGCTGGTGTCCGCCGCTTCTCTTTCGGATGCATGTCATACCCCGCATACCGATCTGAGTTGGTTGAATATTATATGTCGGAGGAAAATATATTCTTCCTTCTTTCCATCCCTCAAAAACACGCCCACATCTTTGCTCTATGCGAAGCTGTTACGAAAAAGACATAAAAGATTTGGTTCCTTGCTTTCACAATAATTAAGAATGAAGAATAGAAGAATCATGGCTTTCTCTTATGTCATAAGAGAGCTTGCATCTTTCCTCCTCTAACATAGAGAAAGTAACAAAAAGAATGAGGTACTCTTAATACCTTAAGTGATCTTCCCATAATTCATAGAAGATTTTCAAGACATTGAAAAGCAGACTAAAATGTGGCCAACACAAATAATAGTTTTATGGCACCCAGCAATTGGAAAAAGTACCTGATCTCTTTGTAACAATGCTCCCCAGTTTCGCATTTCAACCAGAGCCCTTGCTGAGCGATATGAAAGAGCAATACGGTAATTCAAATCTCCAAGCCATATTATCCGACTGAAATAAGAAAAGCACAAGGTTAAAATAAATTTAAATTCTTTCTCTCGGTCGGTTAAGTCTGAAGAATAGGCTTACTCATGTGCAAGAATTGTTTCAGGTGACTTCTCATCAGCAACACCATGCACCCGTGGAAATCTAGTTTTCCTCAGAATCTCCATGACATCAGAGTTCCTTCGTAGCTCATCCCCCTCCTTCTGCCCTGATGTCAAGTGACTGCAGATGAAGCAGAAGCTAGTTTGGTGCAAAGACATGCTAATGGAAATTGAACCCTGGACAAAGGACAAACTTCTTCTCATTACTCACGATGTCCTAAAGCCACCAAAATATATAGAACATTGAAAGCATCGATATCTCTGCAGAAAGGTCTGATTCAATGTTGAAAGTGAAGTAGAAGTAAATGGTAACTTGTTCAAACTTATGTTGGAAAAAATAATCAGAATACATGATGTTTACCTTGTTGCCGAGATAACCCATTAAACCCCTGCCAACACAAGATACCTTCAAGTTCTTTACATCATCTCTAATTTCACTCCTCACCCATATTGTGAGAAATAACCCAACCATCTGCTTGCTTGCCACCAAACAGTACCTGGCATTGTCCCAAGTTTAAATTTAAGACTAATTCAGCAATGGTAGAGACTTAAGCCTAAAGAATATAAACTAAAATCATGATAAAAAGAGGAGGGGCCAGCTTTCATAGATTAAAAAAAGATTTCAAAAATCCAATCCAAACTAATTGAGCAATAGACCAAGATTGTCACAATATATATATATGGAAATAAACAAGCAAGTCTTGCCAAGGACTACCTAGATTTTCCTGATTGTCTCTCCCTCTCTTCGATTGATGAAGCACCATAGCCATATGACATCGGTGAAAAAATGACAGCACTAGGTGACTCCATGCCAAAATTTTCATCATCAGATGACCCATACCATCTAAAATTGGGATCAAAATCACTTGGTCTGCTCCCAAAGCTGACACGTTCACAGACACTGAATCGACGGTCCAGCCTTGGTGGTGGAACCATGATATCTCCATCAATTCTTAGACTACGGCTCAGGGATTGGAATGACCGCCGATGAAAGCACAACGAATTCCTCTGCCTCATTGTTGCACCTCGAAGTCAGCATCAAGCTCAGCAATTGGATTGGGAACAGGGGAGGGCGTGTGGTAGCTCGTACTGCCACCAATACCAGGAAGATTGTTCAGTGTCTTTCTAATGAGAGACACCCATTTTCTTGCTGGGCCACTGTCTTCAGCACCTAGAACATTTCCCGCATTCAAAGGAACAATTTCCTGAAACCTGAGAAGCAGCAAGGATCGATAAATGAGATTTATGTTAACCATCAAGAAGTTGACATGCTTTAGAATAGGTGTAACAAGACATACCCCAAAACATATATATCAGCAGGAGGATAAGCATGGAGCCAGTCCTCAAGTTTCAAGGAATTTGAGGGAGACCTCCCACCTACATTCCATGTTGCAACAAACATCCTACACATCAAGTGGAGCAGAAGAAAAAAGTTGGTATCACATATGGAAGACACATTGTAATTAGCAAGAGCAAGAGCCAAATAAGGTTGATTGGAAGTTAAATTTGAATTACATGTATTCCTGTATATCTGTAACTTGAGCTAAATCGAGATCGTTCCTTCCTCGCCAAACTCGATCCATGCTCCTCCCGGACAATCTCTCTGAGGACCCAAATGGAAAATTAGTGAGCAGTGAGGAACAGTATTGAAGGGGCAGCCTATTCAAGGAATCAAAGAAAAAGAAGAGCAAAAGAAAGAAAAGTAAGCAACAGCTTAGATGTGGTCCAGAGATTTTAGGCAAGGAGGGGCCTTGGACTGAAACCTGTTCTGCTTTTCTTGACTGTGGATGCCTGCCTCTCTGAGAAGCTGGTCCTCCATGCTTCATCACCTACTGAAAAGAACACGCAGTTTAACAAAGAAAGAAAAAGATAAAAAAGGTTGTTGCTTGAATCTTAGAGTACTGTTGGTAGCATCAGAGCTCTAAACTTACACAATGAAATTACTTTTTTTTGGTGAAAAAAAAAAAAGAAGGATTGCAGGATTAATCAAGGGATGTCGAAGGAAAACCACAGCTATCTGGCGAAAGTTAAATATTTCTATTGACAACATGAGGATCCAAGGGAAAGAAGAGATCTTTAGGAACAAAAGATATAAAACTGAGCCCAAATCCACGAGCTGGAGACTTCTACACTAAAATCCCAGGAAAAAGGAAATCACAATCAGAAACTACGAGCTGAGGCCAAATCCAGAAGAGAAGCAACGAAATTACCTCTGCCAACAACATCATCTGCATGAAAGTTCTGGGCTTTGCCCTTGATGCTGAACCACTTTCTAACTGTCTTGGACCATGACAGCTTCTCCCATAAAATGAGGGGGGAAAACATAAATCAGCAATCCTAAAGACGATACATTAACTACTGCAAATAAAGGAAAGAAAATCTTTTATTGAGAAAAAACCTTGCTTTTCTTCGAATGTTCATCTCTCATTGTTCCAGGACTCCTTCATAAAGCTTCAAAGAAATGGTGCCCCCCTCACCTCCTCCAAAAAATTAGCCTCTATTGCCAATGAAATGAAGTGGAAACAAGGGGGGAAATGGATCTTTACCCTAATACTGCTCAAATACAGAAGAAACCCAAGGAGAAAGTGGCCCACCTCTTTCCTCCAGCACACTGTTCCCCAATGTTTTTTCCAGTGAAAAAAATCAGAAGACAGAGCTTCTAAGCGGGAAACAAGGAAAAGGGCTGTCTTCTTTCCCATCCAACTTCATAGTTTCTAGCCTTCGGATAGATATAAAATCTCAAATATGAGAGCCAAAAAGCTAAAACACTTGGATTGGAATAGTATAGGCTAGAAAACAAATGCACCGGCGTTTAAAAATGAGATTTTGGAGACAAACAAAACAATGCGGACACCAAAACACAGAGTGCAAGAGAGGTTGGGGGAGGGAAGGACGGACACCCTCTCTTCTTCGAAACCTCGTTCTCAGTAGTACCGCAAAGCATCCAACTTGTAGAGAATAAAGCGCAAGGATTGAGCCCTCCTCTCTCTTTTATCCCGCTCCCCTCCCCCATTCTCTCTCTCTCTCTCTCTCTCTCTCTCTCTGTCTCTCTCCCCCTTATCTTCTCTCTCTTCCCATCGAGGCCTTTTGCCCCAAATCCGAGGCAACCCAAGAACAGTGCAAGGCAATATAAAAATGTTTTCTGAAATTATAATTTATATTATTAAAATGAATAAAAATAGAGTTGCCCGACCAGCTGCCCGGGCCAGGTCACTCTTCTGCCTCCCACCTTCTGCCCGCGGTCACCTCTCCATTTCGCCATCCATGGGGGCAAGAAGCAGCGCTAAGTGGAGGAATTATATATATATATATATATATATATATGAGATAAGGATGAGAGTAAAGGAGATTTTTTTTTTCCTCCTCTGGTTAATGCATTGATATGTGTGAGAAATCTCCTTTGTTTATTTTCTATTCTCTTGCTGTTGTATTATTATATGGATGTGCGACGTCTGCGAAGTGCTGGAGGGCAAAGGGGAATGTCCTGAGAATTTTCCCTTTTGCGTGGGGAACAGGGGAGGTGGGGGGGGCTTTCCAGGGTTTTGAGGGCATTAGCCTTTGAACAACCCTCGGACCTCACCCTTTGGCTGTTGACGTGATCAACATGGTCCTAGAATTTTGCGCTGCTTGGAGTTGGCCTTCTTGGCTGAATCAATAGACTATATATTGAGTCCCCTTATAGGCCTTTGATAGATTAGTGTTTTATAAGAACATACCCTCATGAATGCTGGGTGATGATTGGATGGTGGTCATGGGTTTCTGAGACAATGCAGCGTTCGCATTGTTTGGATCTAGGATTTTGCCTCAGGAGGACAAAACAAGTTTATATCTTTGAGGAGGCTACGTGGGTTTGCTTGTTAAGTGAGTTCTTCTAGGCCAAATCTAAACGCATGCATCGCACATTTGCACTAAGTTCAGAATCTTGCTTGCAACCACCGAGCCGAGATGGTTCAAACTTCAAACTGTGGTACAGAGCCTCGTCTGATCGACTTCCAAGCGAGAACCTTCGCTTGACCAGCACCACCCATAGACCGCACCCGGCGTCGGAGACTGTGTCGGTCCCCGTGGCACGGTCTTAGATCACGCGAATCTAAAGTCCTCGCAATCAAGTGAGAGCAATAATCTATTACATCTGAGAATAAAATATATCGAGTTGACGGCGAAACGATTCGAGAGAGGAGGCTCCTGGAGCCCCTGCTTCCATCACCAAATGGAGAATGCCCATCAACAACATCACTACTATAGTGAAGGTTCCACTCATGGGAGGGCCCCAGAGATGTGAATCTAAGGTGTTCGACATTGTCAAAAGGTGCCATCGATCAATGAGATGGCTGCAAGTTAAGTGGACAAGATTATGGTGACCGTCCTTCACTTCGAGTCTGTTTGATGTTCTTTGTGTGGAAGTTGGCCTAATTTGATTTGTCCACGGGCCAATACCATGAGACTACGACACCACCATTACTAAATGGGCAATGGTGGGTCATTTTCCATGTAATTTAGAAGAAGAGGGTGTCCTTGGTAGCCATTGACCTGGCTTGAGCCAATTGAAGGAAAAATGAGAGGGCATGCAAGTGGGAAAAAGGGCGAGAGATGATGATCACAAGAAGAGGAATGCCGGACCCAACGCCGGTACGTCTGAGAGTGACCCTACTGCCAACGTCTTTACCTGTTTGAGGTCCATTTGATGATTCCACGCACCCATGGGCTTGAATGGGATCCAAGGGGACAACATAGGGGCCTCGTTTCAATAAAGACATCATGATTTCATTACTCCAACACCTAAGGAGCATGACTTGGATTCTATCTATTTCTGAACCCAAGTAGGTCATTGCATTCTCGACCATTCTATCGATTGAAGGAAGGCCATTGGAACCATCCAATGTGACAACCTAGTGTTGTTGAATAGTCCTTAGGTTCATCTGTGAAGGCTTATATGTAGTACAAAGAATGGTCCAGAGACAAGGCCTCAAAGCCAGGTAGTAGGATTAAACAAGCCTAAATTTTACTGTTTGCACAATATGATAATCCAAGCAATGGTTGTGACCACATCTTCGCATGCGTCACGGCCTGTCTTTATGAAAGCAGAGCAGCAGTACCTTGGACCCTTACCTCATCAACACAACCAAGTTGCAACATGTTAACTGTTGTCCATACTCCATACTGATGATGCCAACTATATATCAGGGCAATGGCATGGGCAGCAATAGCAAGTTAGTCCCATGTATGTGGAACATGGTGGTGGCAGGGCCATGCCTGAAACGCTCTCCAAGGCCTCTGTTTCATTTTATGACTAAAAGACTTGGTAGAAGGGGCAGTATGTGTCTAAGCTCCAAGCCTAGTGGAACTCTCTTTTGTTCCATTATTATAAAGGCTTAATGAATGTCCAGACCTTTTAAGGGATCGGACACTAACGTATCGCCCATCTTGGTTGGCATCCGGTTCACGATACCAAGTTTATCATCATCTTGTTGCAAAATAACTGTATTCATTCAGTAGAAAGATAATTATATTTAGAAGGACTAAACATTATGTGATTGGTTTACGGGGGGCTAAACATTAAAATATGGTCCAATATAGGATACGCAATATAAAGAAGTCATTTATAAGACTTTGTGCGAATATCTCACCCTCAAGCAAAGGCCTCTCAAATGTTCCTGTATCAGCCTTGATCGATAAGATCTCATATCGCTATGAGAGACTTTGGTGCTTCGCATAGCGTTACGATGCTGCCATTTTGGTTGCACCTAAAGCTTTCCACAAAGCTGCAAGCCTAGTAAAGTTTCATAAGATTATTTCCAAAATGTTCCTGCTATGAACATGATACCATGACAGGTTAAAGGTATCAACTAACCAAGTTGAAGAAGCCTCCTGATACAAGATAATAACATGCCCTCTCCATCCATCCTAATTCTCATGAAACAAGTCTTTGATAAAAGCACATTGCCATTGGTGGTTTTCCAATCTGCCCCTGGCCCCAGATGGTATAAGTAACTCAAAACCAAAGAGCATGGCACTTGGATGGGACCTGGGAGAGAGAGGAGGGCAGTCAAAGATCTATGGTCCATACTTTGGGCAAAGTATCTCTTGCTCTCTCTTTTACTTTTCAGCCTTAGGAACTTCTTAGCGATCTTATTTGGCTTTATTCTTCAACGGTTTTTTACCAACCGGCTTGGCTTTTTCCCCACGTCATTTTCTGAGAGCTCTTGGCATTGAAAGGATATATGATGATGTATGAGCTCCAAGCAAAGCTCACTTTTGGTATCTCTTAAGTAACCATCTCCACGGATACTGTCCGGGTACTTAGTAACAGGAAGATGACTTCTTGTTCTTTTCTTCTCTCTCTCACTCTCTTTTCTTCACAGCAACAAAGGAGATAAAACATTGGACCGTACTGTGTTGAAGAAAAGATGGGACCAATTTTGTTGATCAATTTCTTGATCAGAAGGATAAAATTATAAGAACAGTTACCTTGCACCATCACATGGGAGTTACGTAGTTGCCTAAATTATGGGATCTCGTGCTCGAAAGAACTGCCAATTATTAGTTTGGTGCAATCTTAGACGTAGACCCCTTGATCCAGGCTAGTGATATCTAGCATTAATTCAATGGATCGTTTTGGACTGTCAAGTCAAAATTGGCCTTTTCGGTCAATCGCTATTCACTTTTTGCAATTCATTGTTATAGTTAATTGGGTTCAATGGCCTTTGAGAAAGTTTCATGGATCTGTGGCGATGATTGGTACTATTCATTAACTTTTAGATGTACAAGTTAGGTTAAATTTAATGCTTGCAAGGCAGAGAGAAGAAAAATCTTTTGCATAACAAGGCCATGGATTTGACATTCATGTCAGAGCTTGAGCTATGCTCTGGCTATTGACAAGATCGCCCGCATTATCCTTCTAGCACATATTGGTGATGAAATCCAGCAGAAACCTTTCTGCACTCTAGCTTATTAATCATCATTTTTTTTACTATTATAATAATAAATCTTAATTTTAAATTAATTAAGATTAGCTAAATGGATTTTTTTTTTATTCTGCTGGATTTAGACTCCTCTAAAATAACATACCAAAGATATTGTGGTTGCATGTCACACTCCACACAAGAGAGGACCATAGGCATTGGGATAGTGCTCTACATGCCGGTGGTTGCACCCCTGCTCCAAATGGTGGTGGTTTGGGGTTCAAAATTTGTGAGTGGTGGGATGACCTGGTAGATGGGTCAGACTGTCTCCTTTTTGAGCAAATGGGTCAGGCTGTCTCAAATCATGAAACCTGTGAGCTAGATGGAGTCATATTCTTATATTTTAATCTTTTGTTGCATTAGACCATCATGACCTGACCAGTGTTAATCAATCCAGTTGGATTCAATAACGCATATAGCATATAACTGATAGCCATCTGTTCTTATTGGATACACTTCCCTCATACCTAGCATCGTGTCTGCTAGCAATATACAAAGTTGTTGGTTTGATGGTTGATTGCTGCTTCAAGGAACCTGTTTTTTTGTTTTTGAAATAAAAAACACAGCAAGACAGAATGGAGAAGAATCTTATTTTAAAAAAAGCATATGAACTGTAGGCCATGGGGACAATGAATAATATGAGCATCACGGGGTTCATAGAGAGTTATCTCAGAATGCTCTGGTGGTAATATCACAGGCAGTGGCCTGCTTTAACTATGCACTGGTGGTAACACAGGCTAGCTTCCATTTAACTGAGCTCAGCCAACTTCCTTGGGTGTTGTGAAATTTGGTCACTGCCAAGGTCAATGAGTTTTTTGGTCAGAGTCAAGAGATCTTTATAAGACTGATATTTTATGTTGTTTTTCTTGGCATTCTTGCCCATAAGAAGTTCAAATGGTGGGACACATTGACCAAAATAATTAAGGACCCTTAATTTGTGGGCTAAGTTAGGAATGGAAATCTATAGCTGTTTAGCATGAATTTTTGAATGAATACATTAATATAGTGTCTGAAAAATTGAGCACAGGATGAAATAATTGAGAGCAACAGTGATCCAAAAGGGACTTCTTCATTGAGGAACAAACTATGATATCCAAAGCTCTGCAAGCAGCATTGTTTAATCTCCGGAATGGCTGGGAACAAGAAATAGTGGACACATATATGCTATGGTAGACTTCAGGAAGACTACACCACCCTGATATCAGGACAGAAACATTGTGTCCAGGTTTCTCGGTGAGAACAGAGTGGACCTGAATTTAGCCGGGAATTCAAAGTTTAAGTATCATATCATGCGATTAGTGACAAACATGACAATGGTACCCGTTGTTCTCACTCAAAAATTGGATGTCTAAACTTTGAATCTTATAGAAATTATTATATTCTGGCGAGCAAATGCCTGGAATTGCGCTGCCAAACATTTAGCAGAATTTCCGGAAACTTGATCAGAACTTAAACAGACATCTAAATAACAGAAACCATGGAAGGAGAAAAGGCAAGCATAGTCCTTCAAGTAGTACAATCATTTGAGAAGTAGCGAGCTCTTTTTCTCACATAAGAAATTCCACGAAGCCATGTGGGCTGTGATTTAAGTACAACACACTAATTGGTCTACACCTCACATGCCAAAAGTACTTCAACTGACCTCATCCTGGCATGGTTTGCTTCTGATCTCGCTGCCTCAGTGTAAGAGGAAACGAAGTTCGCCAGAGAATGACACAAAACACAAACCATACAGGAACCTCAGTATAAAAATGCCAGCATGCATGTCTAAATTTAGTTTTGAGAGAAAATCTTTTAGAGAGCTGGGGCTGTCACATTGTATGTGAATAATATTTTCCTTCTCCACTTGAATTTGGCTTCACAAAGATACAAATCAGAGAGGTTAGACAAATAGAGAGTTAGTTTTGTTTGCTTCCCAGATCCTTGGCTTCAATCTACAGTAAGGTAAGCATACTGCCACAAAGAATTTGGAGGACTTGAGATGATGACTGTCTAGAGCTAACTGAACTGCATTTCTAGGTGATGCGCATGGGTGACTTGTCCTTCTTTGTTAGGAAAAAACATGGTGGAGAGTTAGAATCATGCTATGATCTCACAAGTTGATTAGTCTCCTTCTTTGTTATCATCTTTGATGGTTTCAGGCCACCATGAGCAAGGCCTCCATGTACATTTCAAACTGCAATGGCTCCTCAACAACACCATGAAATTAGATTTCTAAGAATACTTCGTTTATAAACAGGTCACCCACCCTCTCCTTTTTTTTTTTTTTTTTGGTTAGAAAACCGGAGAATTTAGGAACCTCCATTAATTTATTAGCAACAGGACACCCATGTACTCAAAAAGGTGAGGAAGCAACGAGTCAATATTGTATAATGACTGTGTTAGTTAGGGGTGAGCATCAGTACTTAATATCGGTCCAAGCCCGGTACTAGAAAGTTTCAAAGTCTCGGCCAAAATTATTGGCTCATAAGACCAAGCTAGATCTGATTTTTAAACTGATTCAAATTTATGATCAAGCCTAGACTTTGAAAAAACTGGTTGGGATTGTTTCAAAAATTTAAAATATATAATTATATATGTTTATATCATTATATATATATATTAGTTCTATATTAAGGTCTAAAGCTTAAATGCAAGAAAAATAAGCCCAACTTAGTATCAACTTTTCTAGGTTTATTTTTTTATTATAATAACTAAAAAAATAAAGCATAACTCATAGGCTGATTTTTTTTTTTTTTTAAGCATTAAGGAGAATTGGTCTCAGATTAGGGGCAGGCTCGGATTGGCAATACTTGGCCCAAGTTCTGTGTCAAACTCGGCTCAACGCCTTGGGTTGCCTTTTTATTCTCAACCTGACTCATTCCGTCTCCTAATATCTAGACATCAAGGAGGTATTTGGCAATAAAATAGGATCATTGATGATTTAGATCAACAATGACTCTTATTTTTGAGTGTTCTATCCCTGATGATATAAAATTGCCCCATTTAGTAAGTTATATCCTAGTAATTAAGGATGACTATATATCTACGACTAAGAGTCTAAGATCATTAATTTTATAGCACCAAAACTATCATTAATATATTTATAAGTATTATGATAATTTATTATTACTTCTATTATTTATAATTATAATGTTTAAATTAAATTATAATATTTTTATATAATATATTGTTTTTATTATATTATTGTAATATTATTTTATAATTAATTATATTATAATATGAAAATAATGTTAAGAATTTTTTATATGAAAAAGGTATTTTGATTCTGAAATCTTAAGTTAAAATCACCATATAAGAATGACCATAAAAACTTGAGCTCAAGGAAATGATAGCAATTCCACAAGCAAGGTAATTTAGAATCATCATGTCAAATCATCGAAATAACTAAATATAGTAATTTCATCGTCTTAACTTAAATCACTAATAATCATATAATACCAACATCCTTCAACATGTCAAAAAGTCTTTGTGCATTGGATGTACAAAATGCACATGAGCGTATGAAGGATTGGCTACGCGCCCCATATCACGCATACGGTGTGCACCATAGTCCATTGAACCATGACACGTATGTGTACGGACATAACCAATTTGCATGCTTAATGCCTAGTTTGTACATCAAAAGTTGATGCACAAAAACTTTTTCCCAGCATGTCCTTCGGTGCACAAGGACTTTTTCCTGACATTTCTTTCTTTAGTCATCCGGCAAGCCTCCTGAACATGATGGGAAAGATACATGGCATTAGATAATAATCAATAAACATATGGATAAAAAAAGTGGAGACATTAACGCTGGAAAGAAAGCCAGAGAACAAGTTTCTTAAGAACCAATTTCCTCCGTAGATTCCCTTGGAAGATTAAGAAATGTATTTGATGTTGAGGTCCTTCCAAAGAAACTGACTGGATTCAAGAACTTAAGGCAATGTTTGATATGGGGATAAAGGGATATCCAGGGGATATCCTCTTATTTTCAAATGCTATAGCTAGAGGGGATAGATCTGAAAAAGTTTAACTAAAGGGGATAACCCATGTTTAACATGGGCTATTCCCTGAACTTATTCCCTAGGGAACCAGGAACAACTAAAGTTATCCCTTGATGGCAGATTTGTAATTTTAAAAAGGTGTTATTCCCTCAGCTATCCCCTGGATAAATGCTATCATGTATATTTATCCAGGTATAGCTTTTGGGGTATCAAACACTACCTAAGGTAGTGTTTGATATGGGGGATAAGGAGGGATATCCCCTGGATATCCCTCCTTATTCCCAAATGCTATAGCTAGAAGGGATATGTCTGAAAAAAATTAACCAGAGGGGATAACCATAATTAATCATGGTTAACCATGGGTTATCCACTAAACTTATTCCCTAGAGAACTCAGGAACAACTAAAGTTGTCCCTTGATGGCAGACTTGTAATTAAAAAAAAATTTATTCCCTTAGCTATCCCTGGATAAATGCTATCTCGTACATTTATCAGGATAGCTTTTGGGCTATCAAACACTACTTAAGAGTCAGTTACAAGGCCAATACCATGCTCGTATTTCTTTGACAATTTGTCATGCCATATACCAAAGGTGGAAGAAGGAAATAATAATCCATCCTACGTGTATAAAAATAAACCGCAAGCATGTAAGGCATCATACTTAACATTGACTTCAAATAATTTATTTAACTTAGCTAATAATAATTCATAAAATTAATCAAATTCAAATATCATATATATGACTTATTAACAGAAAGTCCAAATAAAATTTTAATATAATAATAAAACCATTATCTTGAATCAGAAACTATATCAATTCTTTGACTAATATATCCTCTTATTAGAACCGTTAAACTATCATCTATCCGATTCTTATTCTTACATCTTTGTCTCTCAAAAAAACAAAAAAAAGTATAAGTAATGCCCGGTAGATACCCTAAACATAAATTAAATAGATCAAATAAGTATAAAGATGCAATAAAATATATTTGTAATAAATAATACTTTTGAAATATTTTTATAAATAATTTCAATATATGATACTCTAAATAATAATGTAAATTTTTAAAATAATAAATATTATATTTATATATTAATATTCATAACCATAATAGCTCTATAGTTTTTAAACTATGGTCACATATATGTTTTGTGATAGGGCTAATATATCATATATAACCTGCAAAAGGGGTCAGATCATTGCATATATTCTGTGCGGAGATGAGTCCTTGTATTTGTTATCAATCATAACATAATAGGCTAAAAGTTTTCATATATTATAAGTTCACTTATCAATAAGTTTAGTCATTTTTATAGCAATAATTTCACTTATTAATACTTTCAATCATTTGCATACAATTATATTCATAAGAAGATCATAAATCATTTTCATCATAATAAAATTTTCAATATAAATAATAATAATACACATTAATATAATAAATCATAACTTACTTAATCTAATTTTTTAATAAAATAATATGCAAAAAATTAAATTTTAATTCTATGTCTTACCAAATACATGTAACATTTTAAAGTAACTTTTAAACATTAATAATTCAAAATAATTTAACACTTTAACAAAAAAATTATACACATGCATATATATTATTTAGATATTTACTTAATTTAGATTTTCATGCAATTTAATTCATAAATTATGAAATCTTTTTAATAATTAATAATAATTTATAAAATACTTTAACTTATGATTAGGTTAGTTACATGTTTCAAACCAGATTGGTGAGAATTAATTCTCAAATTTTGATGCTTAAGGGCTCCATCAACCTTCTTGATCCTTTAATTAATCTTTATTTTTTTAGACTATTCATTTGGTATTAAGGATTTTAATTGACTTATTTATAAAAAATATTTTTTAAAAGCAAGAGGTTTCTACTTTTTTAGGATACTAATCTCCTAAATCAATACACTTTCCAATTCTTATAAAATACTGATTTCTTTAAATAATCAAATAGATAAATATTTAAAAATATTCCTAACTCATAACAATTTCCTAACTCAACTAATATGTTCTATGATACAAATATTTGGACAAAACACTAAAAAATCATCCTTATCACCACCATCAATGATATTTTTATCACTTTAAAAATTTTATCATATATGTTTATAAAATTACTCCTAACTTCTTCAAATAAACTTCATTTTGAGTACCTTAAAAAGTTAACCTAATATCAGACATTATGAACAATATTCAATCAAAATTTTAATTATACAATTTTTAATTTTTTAGCTTAATCCAAAGCAGTGCTGCAAGCATTTTAACTTTCATATATAGGATCTACATCACCAACATGTTGACTCAAAACTTCTGCTCCTTCGACAAGAAACGAAAAACTCCTCTCTATTCTTGATCAATCTTCATTATAAGATAAAAATTGAAAAGCTGAAAATATCCTAGAAAGAAAATAGGTAGAAATTTTAGCAAAACTAGTAACACTGGGCTGAGAAAATTAAATGTTCACTAAAAGAGAAAGGGACAGTGAAATTTCAAGTTCATTACGCTTGATGGGATGATATATACAGCATCTAAAGTTTTAAAAGAGACCATTTATCCAATTATAAGCACAATTATAATGATATGATAAAGATATGCCATCATTATTTCTCACATATCATTATTTATTTCCTTACATGTCGTTATTTATTTTCTTTACAATAGAAATAAATCTAAATGGAATCACCAACATCATTCATTTCATTATATGTAATTAATTTTTTTTAAATATAAAATATATGCCCTTAGTTATTTTTTTATATATCATTATTTTTTTCCTTTATAATAGAAGTACATCTTAATTAGAATATGATATCAGATAGGTGCTGACCCCATGTAGTTGGGAAAAAGGCTAGATGAGTTGAGTTGAATATATCAGGTAGCATGGAATTTAAAGATACAAAAGAATTATACAGTCGTTTTAAAATTGATATTCGAAATAGAGAGTAAATACCGAACACTTATGCAATCATTTTTAAGTTAATATTAAAGATGAAGAGTGAAGCAGCCTAAGGTTTTTGTTTTTGTTTTTTAAGCTTCTTAGTCGGTCTGTAAAGATGCCTGAGTTGTGTAGTCCCCATCAAGAGTCTAGGTTCAGGTCCAACTTATAATCGAGTCTTTTTAAGTCCAAACATAAGTTGGGACTCCAAACCTTGGGTCTTAATACAGACTCATCCCTGTGTTTTAAGGATCAAGTCAAAGTTTAAGTCCAAGTAAAACCTGAAATAAATGTGATCCTAGCCTAGTCCATTTATAAAAGCCCGGAGTTTACCATTAAGACTTGTCCAAAATTAAGGTGCTACTGCACCCATATTGCCCCACTTGAATTACTTCAGATGAAAGCAAGTCCAACATTCCTGGTGGAGGGCGCATATTGATTGCTTTCTTGAGAGTGAAAGAAGAAGATAGAAAGAAAGATAGAATAGTGGTTACAGAAGTTTAATAGTTTTTATGGCTTTCCATGAATGGCAAGAAAGTACCACTCGAGCAAATGATAATTTTAGGCTCGCTTGAGCAAGTCTACTTCTCAATCCTGCTGAAAGAACTCAATTCATAGTTGGAGATAGGATCAATGATTCATGAGAATTCTTGCTGCAGAGAACTCAGTAAAGCTTCTCAATATTTGGATTGTTTAATCTACGAGAGTTTATACTAATAAATGTTTGGTTTCATATAAATTATATATTCAAAAAATTTGGATGCTTACACTAGATCAAAATGCTCAAACAAGTACTTTCTGATTATTCTTTTTAAATAAAAGTTTTAGATTGTAATAAATGATATCAAAGTGGATCAACCCATCACCTGTATAAACTAAGGGCCACTGAGAGTTGATGCTATGAGTGATGAGTTCCACATCAGCTTTCTAACTTGCCTTTTTAGATGAAGTCTTTAGTTGTGACACCATCACTCCAACACACTATATAATTAACATTGTAATATATCAAGTGCTTGAACGAAATCTCATAGGTCGATGTTCAGTGCAAGATGGTGCAGGCTAACATTTATCAGACCACAAGAAGCATCGCATATCTAGTCTCACTACTGCTTCGTTCTCACCATCTTAGCCGTATCATTTTATTATTTTTTATTTCCAATTTTAATCGAGCCCTCTCTCAAATCTTCATAAATTCTTTTAGTTAGAGCTCTCAATTATCAAATAAGTTAATTAGTAATTATGTCAAAAAGAGGATAGAGTTGAGGATGGTTTTTTTTTTTCGTAATCATCCCTGCTTTGTCTTAGTAAATAGGAATTTTTTTTCTTCTCAACTCATCATGTGAAGAATGATAAATATCCATCTCCACTACATCCATATTTTGTAGCACCCCAACCCACCCTATCCTTAATAACATATATAAATTTTTAGTAAATAATTATAAATAATCAAAAAATTCCTGTTGAGCATATTAAAAATTTAATATTTATTTTTAAAATTATAGTTATTATTAAAATAATTAAAATTTTGAATTATGCTAAGAGCTAAGCATCATTCAAATTTATAAAGATAATATAATACTCAAATAGCATAAAATAAAAGTACACTTATTCCCATTCCTCATCTATCAGCAGAAAATTATCGTCCCTGTAATTAACCAGCTTCGTTGACATTTTCATTCCATGGAAAGACTGTTGCTGCCACATCATCTTCTTTCATCTTTGTTTTTCAAAGATGAATCATGATGCAAAGTCAAAATGGTGGCACATGCTCCATTTGGAGAAGGTAGAAAATAATCATGATGATTCATACAGTATTTCTCGTCAGACTTTTGCCTCCTCCTCCGTGATTCTTTTCATGGCAAGTGGAAGATCTTTTGCCAGTTTTTCAACCGAGTGCATGATCATTGTTGTTTTCGTCAAAAAACAAAATCTCTTTATGCTAGGCTGGAGTGGCATTGCACCATAAGTCAAATTTTACCCTTGGTTTCAGAATTTGTCTGCTCACTTAGAAGTCAAAATATCATCATCAATTGTCTTTAAATTGCAATCATAAAAACATCTCTAATTCTTCCGCATAAAGAGTAAAGGCAGTCACTGTGTGCACAAATATTTTCTTTCATGTTCAAGCATTGCATTAACCATGCAAATGTTTGATATCTACAAGGGTGGTTTAGAAACAAGAGACCTGTTTTCATTGTTGGAAACTCATTGCTTGACTGCCACTCAGTTGAATCATCTTTTTCTTTTCTTTTCTTTTTTTTAAGAAAAAAATGTTAGGCCTGTCTTTGTTAAGTTGGTGGTTTCACATGTCAACAGAAATTATATAAAATGGTAGTCAATCTACAGTAAAACATCGATATTTTCCTCTTTCTTTTTTGTTCTATATCAATCAATATAACAGCTTCAAAAACCTTCCAGTTATTTTAAAACTGTTGCATTTTATGTATGAAATGGGTATTTAAACAATAATCATCGGCCAATGAAATTAATAAAACATTGAGCAACAGAAACATATAATTTCATCCCTTTACACAATGTAATGTATCACTTTAATTTTTATCGGTCTCTTTAAAAACATAAATGTAATAAACCATTTTGTTGCACATATTATTCTACTCTTAAAAAAGGTTCATTAAAAGACTTTCTAGACCCAAAAAACTGCAACCTGTTTGATAAATGTTTCCACAGTGATGATCCTCATTTCATCACTGTCACAACAGGTATCAAAATCTTCCAGCTAGTTTCTTCCAAAAAAATAAAAGAAAGAAAAAAAGAAAAAAAGAAAAAGCCAACGCTAGCACTTGTTTAATTTACCACTAGGTTTTATTGACATAAAGTCTGCATTCCTATAGGGTCACACAAGCTCCCTATAATTTTGCTATTGTAAATATATGGATGATGAATAGCATTACAGGTGGGGTTTAAATGATACAACCATCACATACCATTTGTTTGTCAAAAGATGAACTTGGCAGAGTAAAATAACAACAAAACCACTGCTTATTAAAATTAAAGCATTAACCTTTTTTAAGATTCAAACTAACTTCAAAATCCATGAATGGGTGATGAACTCCAAGCCAGCAATTTGACAGCTTCACATCTGAAGCTTGTCAGGTCACATACACAAACAAAAAAGACATGACAAAACAAAAAGGAGCATCCAGGTGACTGATCTTCAGGTATCATTCCACCTCCTTCGCTTGTGTTGATCGCCTCCAAAAGTCTCACAACTTCATCCATGTCAGGTCGTTTATCAGGATTAGCATCCCAATATTTTTGTATTATATTCGCCAAAGCACTTGGACAACATCGAGGAATCTCTAGCCGTAAATTCTGGCACATGATCAGAGAAAATTGCAATCTTTAACTCTTCATCCGAAATGCATTGTGCTTCAAGGTAAACTAATGAATTAAGTTCTTCCTAGTCCTTAAAAACACCATTTTGTTAAGATGTTATTTAGAAAACAATGTGAAAATGACAGCTTCACTCAGACACGTCTGTTACAAAGAGAAAGGAATAAACCTGTCGAACAACAGCAGAGGAGACTTGCTGAGATAAGAGTAAGGCATGTTACAGTAGATTTCCCATAAACATATGCTGAAGGTGTAGATGTCGCATTTTCTGTTGTAAGGCTTTTCCATCAAGGACCTGGACATAAAATTTTGTAAAAATTCCTTAAATATCTCAAACAAAAATTAGATTTTCATACTCCTGCAAAATGCTCTTATATCTGTCCTAAAGAGACTTTTGTTACCATTGTATTTATATATTCAGACACTATATAGCAATTTATCAACTATTAAGGTACCTGGCAAACACTAAACTATATAGCAATTTATCACCAGTCATATCCTTGGGATCCTGAGCCTCAGCACCAGCAGCACCAAAATCAGCAATTTTAACATTTAGACGGGCATCCAATAACATATTTTCAGTTTTGACATCATGATGCACAATCTTTTTTGAGTGATAGCTCAGTCTGCAAAACAAAAGATGCTGTTTTTAAATGCATGTTTTATTTCTGCTTTTAAATTACAAAAAAAAAGATTTCATTATCAGCACCACTTACCCTCTAGATAGATCATCCAATGCAAGCTGAATCACAATGTTATAGGAGAGTTTTCTTTTCCTATTTTTAATCAAATAATGTTTCAGTGTTCCCCAAGCAAAGATGCTCTACAACTACACAATATGCTCAAGCTGGAACGGTAATCTGAACACTGCTCGTGGAATTCTTTGGTGGAATCTTAAGGTCTGTTATTCCCATTGATGCCCCTATAAACTGCAGCAAAGAGTTCGAATAACTCATAAATGAGATTGGCAAGGATTGGAACAGAACATCTATCAGTTCCCACATAAAAACCAGAAAACATTATGAAGCTCCTATACAAGTATTGATCCAAAGAGACAATGAAATACTCTGAGGTTACAACTTACAGTTCATAACTAAATTTAAAGCCTGATGATTTAATGAAAAAAAAATACGTACAGTTTGGCAGTTTTGAAATTTAAGACCTTGATACTGGTAATGAGGACACAAATCACACTGCTAATTAAAACATACCCTGCAGGGATGCCTACCTTTGTAATATTTGGATGCTCAAGCTAATGCCAAACAGCAACTTCCTGTCGAAATGATGCCCTAAGTGCAGCAGTTTCAGCATTTGTGGCAACATCACCAGGTCCCCAGGCCAACAACTTCACTATAACATGAAAATTGATTATTTTGTATGGCTGCATTTGGATGATACAACAAGACTGTTTATTAGTAAACAATCATTTATATCATTGCTGAAGCAAGTATGAACTGTTTGAAACTATTATCTTATTCCACGCAGATAAAAAGAATGGTTTGTAGTAAACTATTTCTTTTCTTCCATATTTTAAGAGGATTTTCTTGCACAATGTCCAGGTAGGACTGCAAGCAGGTAAGATCAGGCCCAACCTGAAAATATCCAATTCCTTAAAAAGTGGTTCTAGATCAGGCCAGTCAACTGGTATGCAATAAAACAACATGTAACACAAACGCAAGCATTATTAAGAATGCGTTAAACAAATTAGATTTATTATCGACCACATATAACTTAGTTTTATAAAACAGATGATCCCAAGATTTATTAGAAATAGCACATTAAGATTATGCTAACAACAACAACAACAACAACAACAAAAAAAAAACAAACTGACCTTCATTGATAGCTACATAAGTTCTTATACAGCAACCTAATTTTTGATTCAAAGAGGGTGAACCTCTGCACAATGGTAAGGCTACAAGTTTTGATGCAAACTGGGAAGACCATACATGTATGACCTTGAGATGGGTTGCATCTGTTTTGAATCTGGTCTCATATAGCACAAACCTCTAAACACCCTGAATTTCATCATCTAATCTTCGATCAGATTCAGGTTCATTTAATTCACTTGCAGACCTATCTCTGTGTTGAAGAAATCTGGAATTGTCAAAATAAAGCTCTGCTCAGAATAAAGATATCTGAATTTTAGCACAAACAGAAATAAAAAGATTAGTAATTAGAAAGCACAGGTGCATGAGGTTCCTTGTATCAAGACATAACAGAAGATCGAAAACAATTCTTCAAGTAAAAGTTGTCAAATAAAACCTTATACATTGGCACTTAACATTATCATCAGAGGGTACATATATTTTACTTTGATTACAAGAAACATTAACCCAAGTGAAAATACAGAGTTTGGGAAATGGGAAACACTCAAAGTAACACAAGCAAAATACAGGATTGTCTGCTTAGAATTCATAGGAAAATCAAATTGCATTTGTTTCAATAGTTGTTTTCATCAGACGAATGATAGTATAGGAGAATGTGTTTCCTGGCTAAAATATTTTATTAATGAAAAGGTACAGGTGCTGTGCTGAAGACAATTGTCAATGACAGTTAATATTCTAGATGAGAACTATATAATTCATATGCGTACATAAATACATGCTTACATACATAATCACCACAGAACAAAGATGGTACAAGCACCAAAAGATCTCCCATGCCCTTCAATTTTAGTAGTGAAAAATATAAACCAAGATAAAGACATAGATCAGATGTCTTTCTTTAAGATCTTTGGAAGCATCTTACTAGTTGGAATCGACCACACGGTTATGTTCACAAATACTATTATCAGTTTAAAATAGCCCACTACTGAATTAAAGTAGCCCCAGCTCGAACTTCGCATAATTAACCGGAAGGTAAAGAAGGAGATGATGGAGAAGCTGTAGATTGCTGAAAGGAGGGAAATTTTGAGATAACAAGGTCAGATTTAGAGCTTCTACTTTTATGGACGGATATGTTTCCATCTTACAATTGAAAATTTATGCACTCTGACAAGGTTGGTACACTTCTCTTATTTGTCTCCTTCGAGCAAATATATCAAGAGGATTTTTTTATTATAAAAGGCAGCATTTTCATAAAAATGAAAAAAAAATATATAATTAAATGTATCAGAACAACACAACAATTTAACACCCATCGACCTGAATCCAACCTAACCAGTTAGTGGGTCAGGCTTGCTTGATCTGTACATGGCCATCCGATACAATAGCTAGGGTTAATTGGTTCAGGTCCAAATTGACATCCCAGACCCAGTGGCAGATTACACCATTTTTTAAAAAAAATAATGCCACTATTCCCATGACAGAACTGTGCTATTGCATTCATGCTTTCTTCTTGTATCACTTCATGCATCCAATGCCAAATATATTTTCAAAAAAAAAAAGACTGTGCATGGATCTCTAGGACATTTTGTAGTGTGCAGAGAGGGAGGAGGAGGCAATGGTGGTAAGTTTAAAAATCCGAATGAGGGAAGCCTCTTGATGCCCAAAAGAAGTAGAAATGGAAATTCATTTTAAAAAACAAAAATAATATTAAAAATCACTATGTAGGGTAATTATGGTGTTGTCTGTGTGCATGCACGCATAGGTTCTGCTAAAACTGATGTTTTAAATGCCTTTTTTCTTCAAAGATAGTGAAGATCCTGAACAGCCATAACGCCATGCATATCCTTCAGATGCAACAAAGTTTATAGGGATAGCTCACAAAAAAGCTGCCAACAGTAATTACATGGCCTCAACAAGAGTAAATGGACAGCTAGGAATTGATAGTTCTAGGAGAATTATACCCCAACATAATCAATCATTACCCAGTCTGACATATAAGTAATCAACTCACCAATCACATACAAACATACAGCTTGTATAGAGCAATATCAATTCCTTTCCCAGTTCAACATAAGTGATTAACCACCAATTTCACATATACATACAGTTCAAAGGAGAGCGGTATCAATTGATCCTCTAAGGAATCATTTTCATCACCTAGGATATCAAAATGACACATGGGAAAACAGAACCATTCAGTTTCTCTGATAGCAAAAGATTTGTACCAAGTGAAATCTAAGTTGTGAACAAAATGCACTAACAACACGTGATTTCTATAGAATGTCTATGTGTTTTCTATTTTTACATTAAGCTTTAGCATGATACATTTATAAATTGCTTGGATTATGTGGCATCTATTCTCATCATTACTTGCATAAAACTTTTATTGCATAAAGACCAACTTTGAAATATTAAGGGGGAGAAGAATGTAAGCATTATACATTTTTTTGGAAGAATGGTATCTATAAGCATTGAATCTCAACTCATTTTTAAACTAGTAAGGGGAGAAGAAACTTGTTTTATAGGGAGAAGAAACTTATTTTACTTGTCTTGAAAACAATTTGGTTTCAAAAACTCTTTAGTATTTTAATGGAATGTTTGTTTTCTTTAATCTGAGTATGTTGATATTGTGCTTTATTTGCTATTACTCCTTGATTACTTATTGAATTCCTGAAGGAGAGACAAACAAAAAAATAATGCACAAACTTTCACTTCCTTTTTGATTGATGACAAAAAGGGGAGAAGGATATTGCATACATTCAAAATTAAAGTGGGAGAAAAACATATTGCATACATTTGCATATATTCATTTTGAAACATCAATTGTTTTGAGAAGAGGATTGCATACATCCAAAACTAAAGAAGATTGCATACAAAATTAAAGGGGGAGAAATCCATTGCATTCATTCATTTTGAAACAATTGAAGAAGAAGATTGCATTCATTATTTTTGAAAACGTCACGTGTTTTGAAACTAGTCAAAACCAAATTCAAAGTTTCGGCACAAAAATAGAATTTTGGCATGGAACACTAAATTTCAGCACGCTTCTCATTTTGAAACTTCAAGCCTTATTTGAATTGCAAATTTCTGAATTCAAACACCCAAATTTTGTTTGAACATGAACATTCATTCTCTTGGCACAAAATTTATCTTTTGGTACAAAACTCTCATTTTTCAACTCAAAAAGCTGAATTTTTCAAACATTTCAGAACTTTGATACTTAGTTTGCTGAATCTCTTTAGCTCTATTTCAAAACTTTATTCTGGCATGTCAGCATAAATTATCTCAACCTTCCAATGATCAATGAATGCTAAATCTTGTCATTTTGATTCATTTATCTTACCTCAATACTTAATAGTTTTGTTATCATAAAAAAGGAAGAGATTATTGACCTCATATTATTTTAATGACTACAAAACAATTAAGTATAGTACTAATAACTTTGTTGTTGAGATAAATTGATTTCAAAAAATCATCAAGAAGAAAGAGATACTTTGAATCAAAGGATGATACTCTAAATTTCAACAAGTCCAGAGAAAGGTAAAACAAAGGTAAAATGAGTTAAACATGTCAATATATTTATGTTTTCTAAAGTCAAATATCATTTTCAAAAGGCCAATGCTCTTGTGTTTCAAAGAATATTTGTTTTCTAAAGGATTAGACCTTTTTCGAAAAGAAGTTTGAACTTAAAATGTTTTTAAAATCATCATATTCCCTCCATTAGTTGGTTAAATATTAAGAAACTGCCGCAGACTGCTTTTACTGTAAGCTATCTTTGAGTAGTCAGCATTATAATCGACTTATGGCTCAGACAGAAGCTTTCTTTATGATCCATACTCTTCTCCCATGGATAGCCGGCATGGTAGCTGACTACTGGGGAAGTAGTCAGCTACTTGGTGGAAAGTCCCTTTCTTTCTTTATTTGCAAAAGCCTGTGTCATACTCTTTTCCTATAGTAGCCTTTTCCCAAATAGCTGGCATAGTAGCCGGCTACTAGGAAAAGTTTGCCGGCTACTGAGTGGAGAAAAAAAATAAAAATGGAAAATGGCAAAGTGGCATGTGTCTCCTCTTTTCATCGTATAGTGGCTATTCTCAAAATAGTCGGCATAATAGCCGGCTATTGGGGAAGTAGCCGGCTACCATGTCGGCTACTGTGTGCTATACAGAGAGAAATATAAAATAGCCGGCATAGTAGTGGCTATCAATGGAAAACCGGTACAGTAACAACTAGTTTCTGACTTTCTGAAGCTTGCCACTCTTGTTCAACCACCTCCAACGGCTTCAAACGGCTAGTAGACTTCAAATGGCTATAAATGCTACTTCAAATGGTGGTTTTGGATGAAAAAAAAGAGAGAAGAGAAGTATTATTGCAAGAGCTATTGAAGCAATCATTGAGAGTTATTACTGTGGCTATTGAAGATCTTTTGAAGAGCCACTAAGTGTTGAAGTGATTCACGAGAGTCAGCACATTTACTGTTCCATTGAGTGCTATGCAAGAAGGTGAGCTGCATCTCATTAAAGGCCACATTCAAGTGACCAAGAAGGCTTCCACTAATCTGCAAAGCTCTATCTTTAAGAAGGAAAGCCAGAATCTTCAAAATTGTAAAGTGCTCTCAAATTATTTTATCTGCTCATTCTAGGAGCTTCTTATATTAAATCTTGCTACTTGTGATTCAGTTAAGTTTAATTCTGCTTAAAACTTGTAAGGGTCGTGGTATACCCTTGAAAGATTTGTTGAAAGGCTCCCTTGTGCCCATGAAATAAGAAGCTAGCCAAGGAGGCTAGGATTGTAATCGTTTGTATAATGATTGAGAGTAAAAATTCTCAAGGGTTCTTAGGGAGTGTTGAGTTTGACACCGAACCACTATAAATTGCTTGTGTTTGTGTGATTGAATTCTGTATTGCTTAAATATTTTTCTCTTCACCTCACAACACATTCAAATTATCAAACGCTGATTTTTCATT
Organism: Calamus simplicifolius; assembly: GCA_900491605.1. Classification (NCBI taxonomy): domain Eukaryota; kingdom Viridiplantae; phylum Streptophyta; class Magnoliopsida; order Arecales; family Arecaceae; genus Calamus; species Calamus simplicifolius. The sequence goes on along the minus strand of UESW01004064.1, from coordinate 849,867 downwards.
ATTGCGCATTCCTGCTAAGTTTTTGAAATTTTAAAAAGAATCCAATTCACCCCGTTTTGGGTTGTTATATCTGGGCAACAGATTTGTACCAAGTGAAATCTAAGTTGTGAACAAAATGCACTAACAACACATGTGAAAAACCTTCACAAATTTTAGCACCTTAAAAGAAATGGAAAAGTACCTGCAATGTTCTGGTTATTATAATTACCTCGATACACAGTCCTATAGATTCCTTGAGCTATAACATAACATAGTTTCAACTTTAGGGATTAATTTCCCACTCTTCCTTGATCTCTTAGCACCATCCATGTCCTTGCTCCATACTATGGCCAATTTTTTCTCCAACTGGATGCTCAAGCTTTTCATATCGATCTTATCGGCCCTAAAGAACGAATCTTTGCCGTCAATACTCCTAAACCCTTTCAACTTCATTGAGTTATTGCTTGGTTATTAAAATCTTTTGAAGAGCCACTAAATGTTCAAGTGCATTCAAGAGAGTCAGCTCATTTACTATTCCATTGAGTGCTATGCAAGAAGGAGAGCTGCTATCGGTGCCCCCTCCTACTTCCGGGACGACCGACAAAAAGCCTAGCAACCTATGAAAATCGAGTAGAGTTCTACTAGCTTTTATGTTAGGCACTATAAAGTATTAGTGAACTCTATCTAATTTTCATAAATCACCAGCTCAAAAATCCATCCTGATAAAAACTTTTTCTTATACTTGTTCATTTAATTCATTCATATACTCATAACATCATATCATAATATCTTTTGATTCGGCTATGATAAATTTTTTCTATATCATCCTTAGAATTTTAAGTCATAATCATAATTGACACATAAGTCATACAAATACATAAATTATGCTCTTAATTTTCTCCAGAATGCATATCTTTTATTTCATTTCATGTGGGTCCATAATACATCATAGAGTCTCAACTGTAGTACTCATACACAATTATATACATAACTCCCATCCTCATATATACATAAGACTCTATCTACCTTTTCAATATTCACATTAAATTTTTTCAAGCTAACAAATATTCCCAATATACAATTACCAACTCCCAAACCGGGACCAAAGCTAAGGCCAACCGCTAATCCTGCCAACCAGCTCACTAACCTGAAATAAAAATATCAACCATAGAGGGGTGAGACCGAAGTCCCAGTGACTAAATAACCATCTAACCATGGGAAACATGAGAATAAAATCACCATTTTAAACTTTTACTACTATAGCATGAATACATATAATGCACACCATTGTACAAGCTAATATAAGATACCACATATAGCTTATGCTTCAAATAATAAACCAGCTATTTAAATACTGTATCAATTATTTTTTCCACTGGAAAAGAAATCATTTGTATGAAACCATATGCATTGTATTTCTTTTAAAACATATACTCTTTTTGATAGCCTAGCCTTTTTCATTCATTTTCTTTTAATCCCCTCTTGGATAAAATTTGCCCATCGGCCTTCTTTTTAAAACACGTGTGTGCATTACTTTATAAACAGAAATCTCTTTTTCAAAACATTTTTCCACTGGAAAAAATAAACCATTCGTATAAAACTCATGTATGATGCATTTATTTATAAAACACCAAATCTCTTTTATGCTGCCCAGCTTTTCTTTTCTCATTTCTCTGATCTCTATTGGGATCTATCTTACCCACTGGCATCTCATATAAAACCATCCCCATCGGAATAAATATACCTGGCCCACTGGCCCTTTTAAAACTCAATGCATTCTCTTCAAAAACTTGCCCACTAACATCTTATTTTAAAAACTATCCCCCAAGGATCTACACTTGGCTCACTGGCCCCTGTTTAAAACACATTACATGCTTTTTCAAACCTGCCCACCGACATTTCTTTTTTTTTTTACACTTCCCCATTGGGAATATAATTAGCCCACTGGCCTTTTTAAAACCAATGCATATTTTTAAACCATCATGATGCTGGGCATATGTAATGCCTTCGAGGTACCATCCTAAAGTCGCCCTCCTGCATATATACTCTCATCGGGTGTTTTAGCTGGCAACAGGATCCCCACACAAATAGCACCCCTTACCCGTGCGGTTCACCCGACATAATAAGTTGTTCCTTGACCCTAAAACCTCGAGTTTCCTCTTTGCCCCACGGGCTATATAATAACCAACTCTACTGAGCTATAATCCTTTATCCTCACGGGCTACTAGTCACCTACCCCACTGGCTTGGTCTAGCTTGTACTCACCCTTGACTATGGGATCATCGTACTATCGCAAGGAGGTGCCGCTATATCTGTAATGTGCAATGCTTCTGCTACAGCACAGTCTACAGAGTGATCAGCCCCATAGCTGTCTGAATGCTTTATATGATCCATGCATCAAAACATATTCTTATGAACATTTTTTCATGCATATATGCTATGTATGCATCTGAAATCCATGCATCAAAACTCATGTTGTTTTCTTTCCATGCATATATACCATGCATGCATCTAAAACTCATGCTGAAATCATGCTCAAAACTTATGCTTGAAACTCATGCTGTTAAAACTCATACTTAATACCCATGCTTTAGACACATGCTCAATTTATGCTTTAAAAACTTAGGCTTATGCTCATATTTCATTTTATAACGCACTTTACATTTACCAAGCATATCTATATACACACATGCCTATGCATGACTCTCAAATCATATCATCTCTAAATCTCCTGTTGCACTTTAACTCAAGTTACAAGATCATGCTTTGCTTTCAATAAGCTATAATGGTTCCTTTTCCCATAACTCATTCTTTACTTCATGCTTTAAATTCCAGCTATGCCTTACATATATATGCACCCAGGTTTCATTAAATCCGGCTTTAAACTTATGCCATGCTTTTCATATGCTATGTCCACCAGCTTTCTTTGAATCATGTCTTGCACTTAGGATTTCTTTCATTTATTCCACAAACTCATATCATGCTTTACATATGATATACATCCATACTTTCTTTCAATCAGGCCTTAACCCATGTCAGGCTATATAGATAATATACATCTAGGCTTTTCTTTTCTTTTTCACATCATATACTTTTGCTACTATCACATGATCATTCCACAGACTCATACCTAGTCTCAAGTTCAAGATCTTCTCATAGCTTATACTTTCCTCAATCTCATTCTCTTGTAAAACTCATGGTCTTTCCTCAGACTTTTAAACGTAGGCATTAAACTCAAACTATCACATTTATTTTTAACTTCCTCCTCGGAAATCATGCTTTAGCTCATATTTAAACGTCATGCTTTTATTTCATCATATACTAGGTTCTCATTTCCTAGATCAACCTGTATACAACATTTTACTAAGCCTTTCATATTATAGGCTTGCATCATAATGCTAATCCTCTGCCATAATACCCCTGGAACTCATATTTATGCTTTCTTTCTGAAACTCATGCTATGTTTTTCATTGATATTCATGTTATAAAAAACTTACGCTCAGTCATGCTTAGACCTCAGGCTCAAGCTTGCTTTATACCCATACTTTTTAACATATGCTTTTGATTCAAACCATCAACATACATATATAAGTATCCACATACCTCTACAATTCATACTCTTTTTCCTTTGAAACTCTAATATACTTTACTCATGATCAAACTTAAGCTTTTAAATTCATATCTTAATTCATGCTTTGCAACTCATGCATATAAATCATGCATTTAAATTCATGCCTTCTCCTCATATTCATATTCTTGTATGAAACTTATATTCTTTCCCCGGTTTATATTTATCCTTCTAGGAAGCTCATCTTTTTCCTAAGTCTCATATCCCTTTTTGATACTTAGAATCTTTCTAAACTCAAGTTTTCTAGATACTTTCACACATGCTTTAGGGCATGTGGTACATTTATTCTTTTTCTTTTAAACTCATGCTTTATGAAAATACACATAAAGTTAGTTCTCATTCCCCATATTTGAAAACCCCCTTTTTAAACACTACGCTCATCATGGCATAATTTAAATCTATAGCAAAATATCCATCCAATATCTCAAAATAAATTATATAGCCAGATGAGAAACCCACTCACCTCAGCAAATAGCACTCTTGGCTGGGATCAACTCTGGTGTTTCTACTCTCTGGAACAACTCTATCGACCTATATCATCATATAGACATAACATAATCAGGGTCCATGCTTGCAAGGTTTCTATGAAACACTTCACATATGCATGCTCAAACCTTTAACATCTCATTATTTTCTTTCATCCTTTCATCCATCTAATATTTACATGATATTGTCTCGATAACAATAAATCCAAGCAAGATCTATGCTATACTAGGCTTAGAAAAAACTAGAGCTTACCTTAGAAGCTGGCTAGACCTTCAAGCTCTTCCCTTTCCCTTCTCTTCTTCTTCTTCTTTTTCTTTCTTTCTTCTTCCTCTTTCTCTTCCTTTCTTTCTTTCTTCCTCTCTGGCCAATTCTCCTCTCTTTCTTTCCCTTTTTCTTCTTATTTTCCAATGACCTAGGGGCTAAGCATGAACAGTGGGTCTTAAATTCCCACTTTATCCTCAAAACTCTTAATGCACGCTTTTTGAAATACACATAACTCACTCTTAACCAAGATATTTTGCTCTTAAATTTTCTTTCCCAATTTGCCCTTAGCAAAACTTACAAATTACCTTCGAGCCATTTCATATTTTGACCCCAAAAATTTCTAATTATCTCCCTAGGGATTGACTCATGTAGGTCACGTCGACTCGAGCTCGAGATATCCCAAAAATAAATTTTCTGCCCAATAAGGAGTCGACTTTTACTTTCTGCAAGTGGACTCGAGCCTTGCATGAGTCAACTCGAGCTCGAAGCAAAAATGTAGTCTTTTTATTTTTCTGACCGAGTCGGCTTGCCCACTATACGAGTTAGCTTAAGAGCATGCCAAAAGTGTCAAATCGTGCTATAGCATGCTAGAGTTGACTCTTTACTGTAAGAGTTAACTCTAAGTGCTAAAACACAATACTTAAAAGCAGACTCAAAATTAGACTTGATTTTTCTTTTGATTCTAACTAATTAAAAACTCAAATATCTGAAACACTTAATCAAGATCACTAGCAACAAAAAAAGTGTACTCATATGGTTTTTTTGCTATTCATAAAAATCAATATATGGGTCAACATAAAACAACACAAAAATTTAAAAACTCACGATGTTACATCTACATCTCATTGAAGGCCACATTAAAGTGACCAAGGAGGCTTCTACTAATCTGTAAAGCTTTATCTTTAAGAAGAGAAGTCAGAATCTTCAAATTTGTAAAGTTCTCTCAAATTATTTTATCTACTCATTCTAGGAGCTTTTTGTATTAAATCTTGCTACTTATGATTCGGTTAAGTTTCATTATGCTTGAAACTTATAAGGGTTGTGGTATACCCTTGAAAGATTTGTTGAAAGGCTCCCTTATGCCTGTGAAATAGGAAGCTAGCCAAGGAGGCTAGGATTGTAATCGTTTGTATAATAATTGAGAGTGAAAATTCTCAAGGATTCTTGGAGAGTAGATGTAGGTGCTGAGTTTGACACCAAACCACTATAAATTGCTTGTGTTTGTGTAATTGAATTATGTGTTGCTTAAATATTTCTCTCTTCGCCTCATAACACATTCAAATTATCAAACTCTGATTTTTCTTTATTGCACATACCTGCTAGGTTTTTAAAATTTTAAAAAGAACCCAATTCACCCCCTTTTGGGTTATTATATCGGGGCAATAGATTTGTACCAAGTAAAATCTACGTTGTGAACAAAATGCACTAATAACACATGTGAAAAACCTTCACAAATTTTAGCACCTTAAAAGAAATGAAAAAGTACCAGCAACATCCTGGTTATTATAATTGCCTCGATACACAGTCCCATAGATTCCTTGAGTTATAACGTAATGTAGTTTCAACTTTGAGGGGTCAATCTTCCACTATTCCTTGAATCTCTTAGCACCACCCATGTCCTTGCTCCATACTATGGCCAATTTTTTCTCTAGCTGGATGTCCAAGCTCTTCATATCGATCTTATCGGTCCTAAAGAATGAATCTTTGCTATCAAAACTCCCAAACCCTTTCAACTTTGATCCAAATTTTCCCTCCTCCATTACAATAGAAGCTTTCACAAACCCATCGTTCTCGCCACTCCCTGAACCCATACTGCCAAATCGACCCAACAAAAGGGGAAAAAAAGTCCAAATAGAGAAAAATTTAAGCAAGCACTAAAATTTCTTATTCCCTTCCACTGCAAACAACAACTTGGATGAAACCCTAAAAAGTTCTTCTCTCCTCTCCTTGATCAAATGAAAACTCCAATATACAATTCACTTAATCAAACAATATATCGATGAAAAATGAAAACAAACAGAAACAAAGTAAAGCTAGTGACTTCAAGAAAGATTAAAAAGAAAAAAAAATTGAATTTGATTTAAAACCCCAATTCTACCACCAAGAAGAAAAAAACCCGCTCCAAAGAGCCCAATTCACACACAACACAGCAAGAAAGCCAACAAACTAATAAAGGAAAAAGAAGATTTTGATCAACTAATTTTGAAGGCTTTGAAGGCAATGAAACGAATCTAAAGATGAAATAGAAAAAAGTGATCAAAATCTTATCAAAAAACTGCTTTCAAGAATGAGCGAAACTTTGTGTCTTGACCCTAATCCAATATATCCACTGAACCTTAACTAATCGCGGAGAAGCGCGTAACATCCAAAGAGATTTATTTTTTGGCTTTTTTTTTTGGTTGGGTGGGCTGCTAGAGCCTCCTAGTAAGTATGATTTAAAGGATATAATTGTTGCCTAGATTTTGCCATTTTGAAAAAAAAAATTAATTTTTTTAAAAACATTGCATTAGGTTAAATTTAAAATTAGTTGATAACTATAACTAGCTATAATTAAAAAAATTGCTTTGCAACCCCCCCCCCCCCCCCCCCCCCTCTCTCCCTCCCAAAAAAAAAAAAAAAAAAAATCTTCCAACCTCACCTGTCCCAAATTTTGAGACATTTAGATTGAATTTCTTTTATTTATAAAATATTCTCTATGACTCTCTTCTATCAATGGATGCTCGCACCAAGCCATACATGATATGATATAATTTATTTAAATAGAGTGTTTTATTTCCTAATTTCTCTTTGGAGTTGATGTATTTAGTTTTGACTAATATAATAGCCATGTTATATGAAGATCCCTTGAAATGATAGAAGCTCACTAGAAGCATGCGTGGTTATTTGGAAAATGCTTCAAAAATTTTTAAGAAAAAAATGACTTTGTAATTTTTTGAATGATATCGAAATTAAAATAATACACAAATTAATCTCTAGACCTAACTATATTTTTTCTTTCTTAATTTTTTTAAATAATTTTTTAAAATTTTTTAAATAACCAAAATTATCATGATCACATGTCATGAAATATCTCCACTATAATATGCTTAGTAAATTTTTATATAGAAATAAAATTTTTATATGATAAGGAAGGATAATTGGATAATAAACAATCATAAAAAGAGGAAACAAAAATTGGCCAAAATGTCTAAGCCATTTTAAACTTTTTTTGTAAAATCAAATGGCAAGCTGGATTAGGTTTATCTAAAATCTAATATAATCCTTAATTGAGGAAAATAACACATCATAATTTGATTCCTATCATTGACTACTAATAATACAATTCAAACAATTTGCATAGATGGATTTAGTTATGTAGATAGTGTTGTAATTGTTGTCGATAGCAAATTTAATTCATGTGCAAGATCTTAGTCTCAATGATTTAAAATGCAAGTGTAATTATAGGTTATACATTCATCACGCTATCTTTATTTAAATTTAAATTTTAAACTCTAAAATTTAAACATAAATTACTCATATTAAAGTTTTTATTTGTATCCATTCCTAATATTCTATCTCTAATCATGAGATATACGAAAATAATTACAAATTATATATCACCATGTTGCTATTCTTGTTGTATTTTAAATTTACAAATTAAAATTTGTAATCAAAACCAAATCAATTGGGTCAAATATTTGATATATAACAATGTAACCATACGTATATAAACATAGTATATTTGCGTGTCATAGTGCAACGATTTAAATACCTTAATTTCATTAATCTTAGGTAGAGCAGTGAGAGTAAGGGGTCAAATCCACAGGGACTTTAAGTAGTTATCTTGAAATAAATTTATGCAATTAAATATTTAAATAAACAGATGATTGGTTGTGAAAATAATTAAGATATGATCTATCTTAATTAGAGTACGACCCATACCCGTAGATCACGGTCCATCCCTTTTAGAGAATAAATCAGTCAAAAATTATTTTCGCTTGAAGAACATTCAATAAAGAGTAAACATAAATAAATACTTTATTTCATAGTATCCAAAAGAATACATAAAAAATATAATCTACTTCTACTTCCTGAGATTATGGATTTGCTTTCCTATTCCCTGCATCCGCTTCTACTTTCGCTTCTTCTGCTTCTTGAAATAGAAAAATGGCTGATTATGGAGGGTATGGTTGATTAGTGGATGAAAAACGGATGGATAGACTTGGGTTAGAAGAAATAGAAATAGTAGTGGGATGGAAGAAAGAGAAGGACAAGGGATGAAAGGATTATTGGATCCTTCCTCAAGTGGCTCCGATGGTGTTCTTTTATAAAGAAAGAAGATGTGTCGACTCCGTGTGTAATCCGTTAACTGTTCACCTTATCTCGCATATCAGATTTGTTCCTTTCAAAGTTCAAATCGCGGCCTTAAAAATATCACACGATTTTCTCTTATCCGTGACTGCTTTAAATTTCATGCAATTTCCAAAGTTAAATCTTAAAAAATCCATGTTGAGCTTGTTTCAAGTCCGATTTGAGTGTCGTTTGTACCGTTGGACTTCTAAAATCAAGCTCTTTGAGTTGGCAAGATCTTTTCCTAAAAATATTATATAAAAGTATCAAATTTAAAAGAATAACAATAATTTAATCTATAAATTAATACTTTTATGGTTAGTATTTATATACTTATCACTGTCCAACTTAATCATTGCTAGTCCCTTAGAATATAATTAAAATAAAATTATATGTTACTAAGATTCTCTTTTGCAATATTAAATATAGGCTTAAAGTTGAAAGAAGCTAGCTAGTATCACTAATTAAGTATTGAGTTTTTGAAATAAATTTCGCAGTCAGAACTATCAGAAACTTTTTTAAGTTCATCCATAGATCTACAACACTTGTGTTTGTGATGGCTAACTTAGCATTTGGTCTAGCTTGTAAGGAATAATGGTGTTTTCGCTTATCACTTACTTTAGTCAATTTTTTATACACTCTTAAATTAAGCACATGACCTGAGGTAGCTTTTACACTGTCTGATATATATATTTTTTTTTTTTAATTTTTTAGCGATATCTTCACACTGCCCCCTTTTTGATGCAAACAACGTTTACTTAGGCGAAGGTGTCCAATTACTTGATGAAAAACCAATATTTAGACTTACTTTTTTATTTTAATTTTTATTTTTTAATCAGGTAGCTCTTTCCTTAAATTCAAGTTTCTCTCATTGGGGTGTATATCAATTACAAATTTTCAATAATAAATGAATCTTCATTTGACCTTACAACTAATACCTAGTTTACCTTATCAGTGTGCATGTGCAATAAAAGTACTAATAGCCTTTAGATGGCCTAGGTAGGCCACTAAAAGTCTGACAGCTAGTCTACTCCATGGCTCGCTATAGTAATTAGCTAATACTTTCTAACTATATAAATTTTTTCCTGGCACATGATTTAAAAAATTTAAAATTTTTAAAAATTGCCAAAGTGTTTTCAAAATATTTTTCAAAAAGGTTTTTCTTATCCCCCAACTTAATTTCCAATGTCCGCAATGATGGAATAAGGGAGAATAAAATAAGAAGAAATACCACCTGGATGAGATATGCCTCATATAATGTTAGGAATGATCGTGCGGAGCAGTCTTTTATTCTTATAAATAAGAATTACTAAAATAAAATCAAAAAATAAAAATTTGGGTTGCCTTCAAGAGCGCTAAGTTTAAAGTCTTCAGCCAGACTGTGCTTAGAATCATAGTGATGCTGGATCCAAAAGGTCAATAGATTCAACTAACTTTTTATCATTAATTCCATCCATATAAGGCTTCAATCATTGACCGTTCACCTTAAAAATATTTCCTTGCTTAGGATCTTTGAGTTCTATCACCCACCTGGGTTACAAGAAAGGGTCCATCCCAGCGGGAGCGAAGTTTTGCAGGAAAAATTCTTAATCTTGAGTTGAAGAGCCAAACTTTTTGATTATGTTTGAAGGTTTTTCTTGAAATGTATTTATCATGATATGCTTTAGTTCGAGCCTTATAAATTTTAGCATTTTCATACGCTTCATTACGTAGCTCTTCTAACTCATTCAACTGGAGTCTCCTATTAAAACCTATTTTTCATATCAAAGTTAAACTGTTTAATAGCCAAAATGCATGATGTTCCAATTCTACTAGCAAATGATAAGCTTTTTCGAACACTAATCGGTAAGGAGACATTCCTATGGGAGTTTTAAATGCAGTACGATAAGCCCATAGTGCATCATCTAAACGTGTGACCAGTTTACGACTTCTCATTTGTTTGATCTTTCTGTTAGAGATTTCTACTTGGCCACTAGTCTGTGGATGATATGGTGTTGCAACTTTATGGGTTATCCCATATTTCTTCATTAAGTTCTCAAAGTGCCTATTAGTAAAGTGTTTACCTTCATCACAATAATAGCTCTTGGGCACCCAAATGACTAAAAATATTATGTTGAATGAATTTGATTATAACCTTATGATCATTAGTTCGGATTGCTATGGCCTCAACCCATTTTGACACATAATCTACTGCAATCAATATGTATTCGTATCCAAATGAAACAGAAAAAGGTCCCATAAAATCGATCCCCCAAACATCAAAAATTTCGACTACTAATATGGGAGTCAGCAGCATCATATCTTTCTTAGAAATATTTCCAGTTTGCTGGCATCGCAAACAGTTTCGGCTAAACTCATGTGCATCCTTGAAAAGTATTGGCCAATAAAATCACTCTGCAGCACTTTTGCTGTAGTTTTCTTTCCACTAAAGTGTCCTCTACAAGCAAGGGTATGATAGAAGTTAAGTATGCTTTTGAATTCACTCTTAGGGACACATCGTCTAATACTTGGTCAGGACAATGCTTAAACAATTCAGGTTCTTCCCAAAAATAATACTTTACTTGTGAAAAAAATCTATCCTTTTCTTGTTTAGACCAGTGAGAAGGAATTTGTCATGTTGCTAAGTAATTGATAATATGAGCAAACCAGGAAAGACCAAAGAAATTGAAAAAAGTTATTCATCAGAAAATTTCTCCATGATCTCATCTATGCTTGATGTGTGTTCAACTAAAATTCTGGAGATGTGATCAGCTACCACATTTTCAGAACCCTTCTTATCACGGATCTCTAAGTCAAATTCTTGTAGAAGCAAAATCCATCTGATCAATCATGGTTTAGTATCTTTCTTTAATAAGAGGTGTTTAAGGGCCGTGTGATCAAGTAAACCAGAACTTTAGATCCTAAAAGATATGATCAAAATTTTTATAGAGCAAACACAATAGCTAATAACTCCTTTTCAGTAGTAGTATTGAGCATCTGAAAGGGTTTTGCTAGTATAATAAATCACATGTGGCTCCTTATTGATTCTTTGTCCTAACATTGCATCAATTGCAAATCTGATGCATCACACATGATTTCAAAGGGAAAGGACCAATCAGGGGCTTGATAATTGGTGCTGTGGTCAAAGCTGTACGAAGAGTATTGAAGGATTTTAAATAATTATCATCAAAAATAAAAGGGGTTTCTTTGGCAAGCAATTTGCACAAAGGTCTAGAAATTTTGCTTAAGTCTTTGATGAATCTCCTATAAAATCCAGCGTGACCAAGAAAGGATCGTATTTGTTTGACTGAAGTTAGAGGTGAGAGTTTTGAGATGACTTCCACTTTGGCCTTATCTACCTCAATCCCCTTTTTAGAAACAATGTGGCCTAAAATAATTCCATCTCAGACCATAAAATGGCTCTTTTTCCAACTTAACACCAAATTTGTTTGTTTACATCATTTCAATACTTGAGCTAGGTTATTAAGGCAATCCTCAAAAGTGGTCCCAAATACTGAAAAGTCATCCATGAATATCTCCAAAAATGTATCTACCATGTCTGAGAAAATTGCCAATATGCATCGCTGAAATGTAGCAGGTGCATTACAAAGTCCAAATGGCATGCGTCTAAAAGCAAACATTTATAAGGACAAGTGAAGGTGGTTTTCTCTTGATCGTCAGAAAAGACTGGTATTTGATTATACCCTGAATACCCATCTAGGAAGCAAAAGAATTGCTAACCAGCTAATCGTTCTAGGATTTGATCAATAAAAGGTAGTGAAAATGATCTTTCCTAGTAACGTTATTCAGTTTCTATAGTCTATGCAAACTCGCCAATCAGTTATGGTATGAGTTGGAAGCAATTCTCCTTCTTCATTCTTCACCCAGTAATTTCTGATTTCTTAGGTACAACTTGGGTGGAACTAACCCATTTGCTATCAGAAATTAGATAGATAATCCCTGCATCTAACCATTTTACTATCTCTTTCTTCACAACCTCTCTCATAATAGGATTAAGTCTTCTCTACATGTCTCTATAAGGTTTGGCATTTTTCTCGTAATGAATATGATGCATGCAGATGGAGGGGTCAATTCCTTTCAGATCGACAATGGACCATCCAATCGCTTCCCTATATTCTTTGAGCACTCCTAAAAGTTGGTCTTCCTGATCAATAGTTAAATCAGATGCAATGATTATCGGAAGGGTATCATTGGGTCCAAGAAATGAATATTCAATGTAGCAGGGAGAGGCTTTAACTCTAGGGAAAGTGGTGCTTCTAGGGAGGGTACCATCAGTGTACTAGAGTGTGTAGGTAATTGGTCGTATTTTACAGTCCAAGGGAGAATGGTGCTAAAATTGGATGGCTCTAAAATTGTATTTATTTCTTTAGTATATCCATCAATATCAAAATCATCCACTCCAAAATGTATCAGACATGCCTGTAAAGGATCTGAGTCGAATAAAGCAGGGGTCTTATCATCTATAATTTCCTCTAGCATGTTGATCTCATTATGGTCGTATAGAGGTGGTCCTTGAGATGCATTAAAAATATTCAACCTCAGCTTTTTATTTCCAAAAGATACATCTATGACCCCAGTTCTATAGTTTATACAAGCATTAGTAGCTGCTAGAAAGGGTCTACCTAGAATGATTGGTATTTGATTGAGGTTGTGACCAGATTCCATATCTAAAACTAGAAAGTCTACTGAAAAATAAAATTCATCCACTTTAACCAGCACATCCTTCAGTATTCCAGGGGTACCTTAATTGATCGGTCAGCTAATTGCAGGGTTATCGTTATTAGTTTCAATTCTCCAAATCCAAATAAGTCATACACTGAACTTGAGAGAAGGTTAACACTTGCACCTAAATCTAGCAATGCTTTCTTAATCGTAAGGTTTCCTATGACACAGGATATAATTGGGGTTCCAGGATCCTTAAGTTTGGGTGGAGTAACTTGCTGAAAGATTGAACTGGCCTGCTCAGTTAGGTTGACTTTCTTCGGTATGTGTGCCTTAGATTTTTGCTTTTGAGTGCATAAATCTTTTAGGAATTTGGCATAAGCAGGACTTATTTAATTGCATCAAGAAGGGGTAAATTAATTTGAACTTGTTTGAACAATTCTAACATTTCATTCATCTTGATATTCTTCTTATCAAGAGATAGGAGATTCTAAAGCACTTAGAAATGGAGCCTTAAGTATGGGTGTTGAATCAATTGGTTCTTTTTTTTTTCAATATTTTTTCTTTTGGCTTAGTCGGCATGAGTTGCTCTTCTTGTTGAGTCACTTCATGCTGATTTAAAGTTTTTCCGTTCCTAAGGATTATGACATATTTGCCATGTTCAGGAGAATTTCTGGACTAGTGGAGCTCTCAGCCATGTATTGCCCTCTTGGATTACTAATGGGCTGACTGGGTAATTTACCCTCCTTCCTCCTACTGAAAGCTATTGCTAGCTGACCTATCTGGGTTTCTAGCTTGGCGATAGATTGGGTATGAGAGTGAAGGAGTTGAGTATTCATTTCTAGCTCCTTCAATGCTTGTAGCACCTTGTCTTCGAAAGTAGGATCATGATTACTTGGTAGAGGTTGTGGGATGCTTGGATATTGGAAATATGACATGTTTTTGAATTGGGTCTCCTGATGGTTAGGCCTAATTGATATTGGGTTGATGACAGATTGAGGTTTCAAGAAAAATTTGGGTGATTTCTCCAGCCAGGATTGTAAGTATTCGAATATGGATCATTTCCTGATCTAGAAGCCATTCAGGTTTGGGTTTGGTGGGCTTGCTTTTGAACAAGCTCAAGAAATTGGTATGCGGCTGGACAATCACTTATAAAATAGGTCAGACTTGAACAGATTATACAAACCTCATGATTTTGAATAGATGGGGAAGAGGTGTTTACTTGTAGAATTCGATCAAGTTTTTGGGACAATTCATCAACTTAGTATAGGTATCTATAGAATGACCTATTTATATATTCTACCTCTTTTAGATCCTATAGGAAGTCTCTACAAGCAGTTGACATGTGATGTAATGAATTCTCACTCAATGTCTCAAAGAGTTGCCAAGCTTCATGTTCATTTTCAACATAAATGTCCCACCACATGAAGCATCAACCATTTGCCGTGCTTTTCTGTCAAACCATCATAAAAGCACTGGACCAGTTGCCATTTGGGTATAGCATGATGTGATATTTTCTAATTAATTCTTTTAATCTCTTCCATGTCTCGTGAAACATTTCTCCATCTGTATGGAAAAAACTTGTTATAGCTTTTCTAATTTGATTAGTTTTTTCTATAGAAAAGTATTTCTCGAGAAACTCTCTCTGAAGATGGTCCCAGGTTGAAATTATTATAGTATCTAAAGAATTTAACCAATATTTGACTTTGTCCTTGAGAGAAAATGGAAACAACTTAAGTCTAAGAGTATCATCAGAAAAATTTTAAATTTTTACGGTAGAACAAATTTCAAGAAACTCAACTAGATGTTTGTAAGGGTATTTATTTGCAAGTCCATCAAATGAAGGTAACATTTGAATCACACTTGACTTGATCTCATATTGAGTGGCCTCCACTGGGGGCACTTGAATGCAGGGAGAATAGGTATATTTTGAAAGAGTAAAATACTCCTTTAACTGGCGTTGTAGATCATTTTCGTTATTAGGGTCCATAATTCTAAATCTGTTTACTCTAAAGATTCTCTCTATTTCAGGATCTAGGGTATGAGGTTAGGTTGTAACGATCGATGACCAAGCATACATCCTATCGGTGTACTCTAAAGCAAATAGTAATTTAATTTTTTTTAAATTAAACTAATGTAATAGAAGAGAAAGAAGAAAATTCTAAAAGAAGTATCATAAGAGATTCCTAGAACTAAGAGCAATGAAGACTAATTTAATTAGGATTTAATAATTATTAGCAATCAAGTTAACAAAGATTAAACTCTCGTTTAACCTAAATCTAGACTCCTAACTTCTAAGATAGCCTTGGAGCCCTCCAAGTCAAAAACTAATCAACTAGCCAGTTAAGGGTAAGGTCAGTGGGGGTCCCCCTTGCTTGCCTTAGGTAAGCGAACAGAACAATTAAATAACCACTTTTCTTTTCTTTTTTAGATATTAGTTAGTCAGTCAATCCCGACTCGGTCCAACTCTTTCGAGTGCCTTATCCTATTGAGCTCGAGTTCCTTAGGGGTTGATCTAGTTAATTTTAGAGTTAAAGGCTTGGGTTAATGCAAAATGAAGGATATGGTTTGTGGGCCAAGGAAGGGTGATCAACTCCCTACCTTATCTTGATTAAGGGTTTGTACTCTTAAAATTAATTATGAAAATGTTATGCAACAAGCAGATGTCAAGTTCTTGAAGTTATCAAACAAAATTATCTAATTATTTTATTTATTTATTTATTTAGATTTTTATGATTAAGTTTTTAATTTCTTAATAAATTATGAGATGTCAATGAAATTTTTTTTGAGTTTTACAGAAAATAAATTTACCTAAGTCAATCTAAGCATAGAAAATAAATAAAATAAATTTTTTAAATTTTTAAATTTTTATTATTATATTTTTTTAATTTTTTAAAAAATTAATTATTTTTTATAGAAAGTGTCTTAGGGTTTTCTTCCAGGTTCTTTAAGTTACGTTAATTAAAAGAAAAAGTTGATTATATTAAAAGTGGATTTGTGATCAGAAGAAAAATAATTTTTTATGTTAAAAAGAAAATAAGAAAATTTAATAATTAAGGTAATTAAAAATAAGAATAAAATTGATAAAAAATTTATGATAACTTTTTTTATAATTTTTTTATATTTTTTTTTTAATTTTTTTTTATTTTTTTTTTAATATTTTTAAAATATTGTACTTAAGTCTCTGGCAATGGCACCAAAAATCCGATGCGTGTTGTAGCGCAATGATTTAAACACCTTAATTCCATTAATCTTAGGTAGAGTAGCGAGAGTAAGGGATCGAATCCACAGAGACTTTGAGTAGTTATCTTGAAATAAATTTATGTAATTAAATATTTAAATAAACAGATGATTGGTTGTGAAAATAATTAAGATATGATCTATCTTAATTAGAGTATGGCGTAGATCATGGTCCCTTTTAGAGAATAGATCAATCAAAATTATATTCACAAAGAACATTCAATAAAAAGTAAACTTAAATAAATACTTTATTTTATAGTATCCAAAGAGTATAAAAAAAATATAATCTACTTCTACTTCCTGAGATTATGGATTGCTTCCTACTATCCGCTTCCACTTCTGTTTCTTCTTCCACTTCTTGAAATAGAAAAATGGTTGATTATGGAGGGTATGATTGATTGGTGGACGAAGAACGGATGGAAAGATTTGGGTTAGAAGAAAAAATAGTAGTGGGACGAAATAAAGAGAAGGACGAGGGATGAAAGGATTATTGGATCCTTTCATAAGTGGAAAAATCGCAGCCTTAAAATATCACACGATTTTCTTTTATCCGTGCTTTAAATTTCGTACAATTCCAGAGTTAAATTTTGAAAAATCCATTATAAGCTCCTTTTAAGTCCGATTTGAGTGTTGTTTATACCGTTGGACTCCTAAAATCAAGCTTTTCGAGTTGGCAGGATTTTTTCAAAAATATATATAAAAGTATTAAATTTAAAAGAATAACAATAATTTGATCTATAAATTAATACTTTTATGGCTAGTATTTATGTACTTATCAGTCATACCACAAGAGACTATTTATTATTCTCAAAATTTCTTGCTCTAAATAACTGTTTCCAAAGTTATTTTTTTATGGCTAGTATTTATATACTTATCAGTATATCACGATAATCATACCACAAGAGACTATTTATTATTCTCAAAATTTCTTACTCTAAATAACTATTCCCAAAGTTTTTTTTTTTTAAGTCGGTATGAGAGCCATATAGGACTCACCAACATCTGTACTTCGGATCAATTTGGACATCATGACAGAAATTTTATCTTCAGTTACTACATTATTATCTTCATCGATTTCTTTGGTAATCACTAATATTGTTGGTCTAATTCCTATTGAACTTGATTCCAACAATCATCTTGTATGGAGACTCTTTCTTCTAATCTTAAAAGATAATAAATTCATGGGTATATTGGATGGAAGCACTTCTGCTCTTTCTGAAACCATCTTAATTAGAAGGTGATAAAAGATTCTTAAATATTGTTTTAGGTAAATGGTATGAAAATGAGCAAATCGTTGGTGTCAAATTTGATAGAGAAGCATAGGTTGCTAACATTTAGTTTGGATGAAAAGAAAATTAGGGATGAAAGAAAATTAGAGAAGAAAATAGAAAAAAATAAATTTACCTTATTTGGATGAAGAAAAAAGTAGAAAGAAAAAAAAAAAACTAAAGAAAAAAATGAAGAAAAAAAAAGTTGAAATATTACCCCTTACTCTCGTTACTCAAAAGTAACACACACACACACACACACACACACACACATATATATATATTTATTTGCTCATGTTTATACTAAACCTGCATCAAGAATGATATCTTCTCCCTTTTCTTTTTGTATATATTTTATATTCTTTTTAATGACATTGTTCACTCCTTAAAAAACAATCATAACATGGTTCATTTCTCAACAAAGATCTTGGAGCCTAGTATTAATTTAGCTGAAATTATTAATGTTTCCGTAAACATGGAGGGAGTAAGTTTAGGGTATTCCTTATATATGATCAGCATTTCATGAAAATACCAGTAATTAGTTACCCATGCCATACTAAGATGGTACATTAAAAATGCAAAAAAATGCTAGCAAAAGGATTTGTGGTATTTTTTTTAATCTTTCAATGGCACTTATAAATGTTGCTAATAACTCTTTTTATTATATTCGATGGGTATCACCGGAATCAAGAGATAATTATCTATCAAGAAAGGGAGTTGTTAATAATTTTCCTTCAACATAATCTAGTTAAAAATTATAATAAATATAAACTCTATATGATACTCATGACTGGAGCTAATAAGTCATATTAATGGATCATAAATAGATCATGCCAATTTAAAAATATAACAACAAATGGGTCAATTCAAGCCAAACCTATTTATTGATTAGCTGAGTACTCGAGTTCAAAAACGATCCCATCGGTTAAAGAGCAAGCTACACATCTTGATGGAATAAAATTTTTCTTGCTTATTTTATAATATTTTTAGAAGATTAATTAGTATTGATAATGTTATCTTGATCGTGATTTAGAGCTAGAAGAAAACACCAACATTTTTTATCACTACCTTTCTTTAATTAAATCCTTGTTTGGCATTCGGAGTCTCATTATATTCTTTTCCCACTCCATTTGATCTACCTAATAATTAATGTCTAATTTGTTAACTAACTATAATATTTAGCTTTCATTAACCAGCTACTTAACACCTGATCCATAATACCAAGTATTTTTAATTCAATCCTTCTCACTTTATGATAATTTTGTGCACACTTATATTTATCATATGCAGTAAGAATAAAATTATGTACAATATAAATATTATTATATTTATATCGACTTATTTTTGAATATATTAAAGTGAAGGAAGCAGATTCATATAGCCGACCCATGTAGTTGAAAAAAAAAAGGCTTAAGCTGTGTTTAATAAAAAAATGATTAATTATGTGCATTATATAGTTATCATCATATTATATATAGGGTAAGAAATTAAAAATTAAAAAGAATAATGGATTGGTGCTATGTGGCAATGGTGTATATACACACTTATCATATTGATACGTACAATAAAAAAATTGAGCATTAAAATTGATAGGATGAACCAA
The DNA here is from genome assembly GCA_900491605.1 of Calamus simplicifolius. Lineage (NCBI taxonomy): Eukaryota > Viridiplantae > Streptophyta > Magnoliopsida > Arecales > Arecaceae > Calamus > Calamus simplicifolius. Next base: position 830,408 of record UESW01004064.1, on the reverse strand, counting down.
AAGTCACTCATGGAAGCTAAATATTAAAATCAGTTTAATAGGAGAGCCGCAGACGAATCTGCCTTAGTTTAGGTCATGGCGCTTAAAACATTATCAAACTCCAACCTACTGATAGGCACATCATACATATATCGAGGACAAGTTGTACTACTGTGAGTGAAAAATTTGACACGACTGATGCATGCAATCCCTTCCACCTCCACGCCCCCTTGCACATGACTTACCTTGGCGACAGGACGTGCAGTCATGGACTCATGGATCAGTAAGAGCCAATAGAACGTGGGGAACACAAGTCGAAGCTTAGAAAAGAAGATCATTAGAAAAAGACTCTGCATGACTTTGAGCTAAAAAACAAACAAAATAAATAAATAAATAAATAAGCCAAAGTAAAAAATCACCAAGTCCTCTCCCCTTCACTCCCTTCACGTGAAGCAGCCCCGCATGCAGGTGGCCGCCATAATTCTCACCTCCCTCCAAACCTTTGGGGCTGTGCATCAGGCCGGGTTGCAAAAGAACACGACACCATCATTAATTAAGGTGGCTGGGTCCAACGTGCCGGCCGTAGGAGCCACCGATACCGAAGGAAGCCAAGAGAACAACAGCCCGGCCAAAAGCAGTGCCAGCTCTGAACTAGTACACCTCCACGACTCTCATTCCAAGTTTTAGGATCAGAGTAATTAACTTATGGATCTCAGTATTCTCTCCTCTGATTGCTTAGGTTTTAGCAGGCCTTGTTGTGTTTTTGTGTTTTTCCTTCACTGATGCAGCCTTGAGTATGCCTCTGTTGGACTTTGTGTGTGTCAATTGCTTGTCCATATATTTAGCTAAGGTTACACAGTTTGATTAGGTTTATTTTTGGCAAGTCTCTCTATTTGATATAAACATATATATATATATATATATATATATATATATATATATATATATATATATATATATATATATAGGCTTTGTGGTCGTTCTGTTACTGTCATCATTCGGTTCTTGCAATGATGACGCAAATATAAATTACTTTCTTGATGCAATGCACTTCTCGTGTTCCATGATTTTATGTCGCATTATTTTCTATGGCAACTTCCATTTGATATCTTAGTCAATGCTGCTGTTCTGGCCATTCTGTGATATCTCAAGTAACGTTCACTGTTCCTTGATCTAAGATCTAGGGTACCTAATTTCCATTTCTGCGAGTTTATATTATTTTCCCCCCTCAGTTGACCTGAGATCTAGTTGATGACTACATATTCTAGGGTGATAATGTTTGTCCCTTCCATTTTGTGACGTTGGTTCTCCTGGTCAGGAAATATGCTAAATATGTGTATTAAGCTGACCTATATAGCATGTTTAATGTTTCATTTATTCATAGGAATTCAGCAGGTTTTAGGGGTTACTTGCCTAATGATTTAGTTTATACTACAGGATTCTCCTGTCTTCAACTTCATCAATAGTTTGTCTCCTATCCAGCCTGTTAAATCGTTAGATTCAGTACACGGTGTGCAATTGTATCCGCCATCTATTTCTTCCATCTTTACTTCACCACATGCCAATCCCCAGAGGGAATCAAGATCCTTGATAAGGTATATTATCATCTTGCTGTTGTGTGTTTAAAACCTTGTGTTGCCTATTTTAAATGTTTTAATAATCATTGCTTTTCTCTTTTTGTAGAAATTATATTGCGGATTTATCAAAACGTGAGGGTTCTTCTGATAATGTGGATGAAAGCAACATATGTACAGGGGCTCTTAATGCTGTTAGACCATCCACATCCACTGTTATTGCGCAAGAAAATTGCAGTGTAAAGTGCTCACCCAATCAAGCTACTGTTGACCCTCCTGATGAATGTAGAACTCTGCCTACTAATTTGCCTCAGTCTAAGCAGTATGACTATGGCAGTCCCAACCATAATACAGCACCTTGCTATGGTATCAGAATGGATGTTAAATTGGACATTAGCTGTGCGCCAGTAGAACTGGTTCGCTTTGTTCAAAATGGTCTGGACAAAAAAAAAATTTTATTTGCTTCTGAAACTGATTTTCTGGAAAATCATCTGCTAGAACAAAACAAAGATGAAGTGGTAGGGTGTGACTGGGTGAATTTATATTCTGACGATGCTGAAGGTCTCTTAATTTTTGATTCCAACAATGAATCAACGGCCTGCAAACGAACCAGTGAAAAATTGGGAGATTCGTCCAAGCTTGCAGAGGACCTGAGCAATTTACGGAAAAAACAACCTGATGATTCTTTTGATCGTTGTGTCCAAAATGCTGCACAGGAACCTCCAGTCAATTGTAGCAAAGAGAATGGTATGGAAGATGAAACAGATCATATTCTGCAAATTCTCCCAGGCAGTTGTCAGAATCCAGTAGTATTGAGTGATCAAACCGAGAAGACGGTCGGTGGAACCAGTGGTCAGATTCCATCAGGCCACAAGGTAGATCTTCTTATAGAAGTCATGAGTACCATGGTTGACTTTTTCCCCCTGTATATTTTGTTCGTTGTCTTATGATTTTTGCTTGAACCGTATAATTTGATTATTAAACTTGAACATTTCATATGTTTCAAAGCAAATGCCATGTTTTAGTAAACAGCTTTTTATCTGCGACTTTAACTCCTTGAGACACTTTCTCTTGTTCTGCTACCTGCCTGATACGTTCACTCCTTTTAATGGACTTATTTTACACTGCCTTAGAAGTGCTGTTGTTAGAGCATAAGTGTAGGTTGTTCCTTGGACCCTTAAGAGAAGCCTGGGATGATAACTAAACTGTATGCTTTTCTGTTCCCCCTAGAGTTGTGGTGAGTCCAGGGCACCATAAAATTTTGCAACAAATAGTAATTTAAAGAACAAACTGCTTCTTGATTGATGGGTGGCTGCTTGCTTTACTGTTGTGATTAAGAATTCATTCTTCATTTACACCTACCCTTACTTGCAACTGTCCAACTACTCAATGTTAACAAGTGGTGAATGATGGCTACAATGAAACTTCTCGTGTTTTTATGTTTGTGGTATCCTGATACTACTGTTTTATGCATGAGTTGCTCAGATGTTTAATGCCATTGTCAATTGGTTTTTTCTGATTTAGACTATCTTGAAAATTTTATGAATTTTTATCTAAAATGGTCTTGCATTCTCCTTACATGTCCACTGCTCTCCTGGGTAATTTTCTTTCATCAGTGCACTGTTTTATTTTCCAGCTTCGAAAGAGCATATTGATTTGGTCTCCTTTAACCAATTTCACCTGTATCAATGATTTGGTTAAGAATTTGCAGTGATTGTTAAATTCTTGTCTATAGGTTGACTCCCAACAACAGCATGGCGTGCGAAGGCGCTGTTTGGTTTTTGCTGAGATTTCCAAAAGGAATTTGCAAAATAACTCAAACCTCCATTCTTCAACCTCATTGCCATCCAATGAGAAAATGACTGCTGATGTTAAATCCTCCAGGCCTGGAACTAGTCAATCATCCTATATGTTGCCTGGTATTGGGTTGCATTTGAATACTCTTGCAACAACCTCAAAAGATCAACAGGTCAATCAAGATATGTTGGCTTTTGGGAAACAATTAATCAGCATGCCTGGTTCTGTTGGCTCTTTTGACCCAACAAAACCTGGGTGGAAAAGTGAGTCCTTGGCTGTTAAAAAGGATGCGAGTCCAACTGGAAATGAAGTCCAGAACCTTTGGACTATGCATGATGATGCTTCTCAGGCTCCTGCACTTGGAAATGGTGAAGAGCTGAATCAAGGCAGTCCAAAGAAGAAAAGGTATATTGTATGCTGCCACTGGTTGTCTTGATTATTTTGTCTCTCAATACATAACTGGTGCTGAAAAATCTTGAGCCAGGTGCAAATCTGAAAATGGTGGTGAAAGTGAGGCATGCAAACGTTGCAATTGTAAGAAGTCAAAATGCCTGAAACTGTAAGATTCCTTCACTGCACTTAATTTTGCTGTAAATACGTAGTTGCATATCATAAATCTAGTAATTCTTTAACATATCTTGCTCTTTTTGTCCCTCATATTTTTCATAATTCTAGGCTAGCACCAAAAAATTCTTCCATATACTAGAAAATTCCCGAACCTAAAATTACTTAGGATACTCTTTCCCCGGCAAATTGAAATTCCAGTTATCTAAATTCTGTTTATACAGTTCATAATTCTAAAACTTAACTAAATTGTTTCCTTACCGTGTTTAGCATGCTTGAACATTCAATCTAAAACCTTGCAATTTATGCATGAATTAGATATTGATCAAACGTTAAAATTTGAAACTTGTGATATATCCACTTTGATCCTTGAATTGTGGTTGCCTTTTCATTTGCATCATTTGTATTGTAACAGAATTCTGTTTTTTCAGCTTGATAAGCAAATAGATAAAGTCCTCCAAAATGCCTTATATATTATTGTTGGAGAATATATCTTCTCTAACATGTTTGTTGTGTGACATCTTTCAATTTTTAACCTTTTTAATAATAATAATAATTATTATTATTATTATTTGGAGTAGAAAGAGGCTAGTAGGCAATGGCTGCATAACCAGGGTAGCCCTCCAGTGAGTACCCCTAACCCTCCCAGGCAAAAGCAAGTTTGGAACCCAGGTCTCAGATACAACCATCAAGAGAGTTTTTACCAGCAAGGTGAGCTGGTACCTTCCTTTTGAAAGGAGGCAAGGACTAGAACACTTTTGGGAGTTACATTTGTATGGGAACTGAGTCATTTCTGATCTAATTCTGCCTCATATTACGTATCCCCTGATTTGATATTGCTTTGGTAGAAAATAAATTTTTCACAATTGCGTTTTGCAACCTGGTTTCCAATTCTCCTTTTGTCATGAGTTTTACATTAAAATGGCCAACCATTAGTTAGAAATCGATGGATGTTTTGAAGTATCTTAGATGTTATTATAACTTTTCTTAAGCAAACTTGTTTATTTTTTGTTTTTCAAGTCATTAATTCAATGGAGATTTTATGCAGTTACTGTGAGTGTTTTGCTGCTGGAGTCTACTGTTCTGAGCCCTGCTCATGCCAAGGATGTTTTAACAAGCCAATTCATGAGGAAATAGTTCTAGCTACTCGCAAGCAGATAGAGTCTCGCAATCCTCTTGCATTTGCTCCTAAAGTGATTCGCACATCTGAAACTGGCCAGGAAATGGGGGTAGATATTTTACCTTATATCTTCTTCTGCCTGCCACCTCATCCTTTCCCCCACCATCTCCTCTTGGTTTTCCTTTCTCCTGCTATTAATGGGATCACCTTTTGGTACCCTTTAGGAAGATGCTAACAAGACTCCAGCTTCAGCCCGCCATAAAAGAGGATGCAACTGCAAGAAGTCAAGTTGCCTGAAGAAATACTGTGAATGTTATCAGGTTCTGGCTTTTGACTCGCTAAACATGCTTTCTGTTTGGTACATTATCTGATTAAGGAATGCTGGTCTCTCTTTTAAGGGTGGTGTTGGATGTTCTATCAGCTGTAGATGTGAAGGATGCAAGAATGCCTTTGGAAGGAAAGAGGGTGAGTGTTGAACCATGCATCCATACAATAGATAATTTGAGATTACTTTGCTTTTTTCACTGTACTTTTTTGTAATTTGATTACTAAATTTAGTTCAATTGCCCTCATGTTTTTGTCAAAAATATTTTTATTTTGTGCATTTCAATATTCTGAAGTTGGAGGCCATGAAAGCTGATCACTTGAATTCCTTAGTTGTCGATCATACCCTTGCCATTTAAGGAATTGTGGAATGGACTATTATGTCACCACTTCACATACTTTTTAACTTCTTTCTAGTTTTTCTCTGTAATTTTTTATAGCTTGATAGACATTTCAATGATGACTGAAGGGGCCTAAAAGTTGATATAGGTAAAAAAGGTGCTTTATGATATTTTAGGATGCTTTTTATTATGTTTGGTTTTGATAGGATGAAAAGTGGAAAATAGAAATGATAATTTATTTTGGATGTAAAAATGATTGGAAAGATACACAGAGGAGAGAATTGTCTAGAACATTAGAGTGTCATATTCTTCCAAGATATGGGGGAGGGAGGGGGTCGGAAATTAAGAACATGAGGAATAGGTGAGAGCTTAGAGTTTTTTCAAGTGGTCCAGCTCTCTAGTGAAGCGGACGAACCCTAGAGGGTTCTTTTAGATGAGTGAACTTCTTTCAGTCAGGTCGCCTCTCTGGTGAAGCAAACAGGCTTTGGAGGGCTCTTTCAAGCTGGTTGGTTCTTTGGTGAACCAGACATATCATGGAGAATTTTTTCAAGTAGGTTGACTTTCAAATGGAGCATTTGGATCGTAGAGGATTCTTTTAGAATCTTCTGAAGGTTTCTTCTAGATGGATTGGCTTTTCTGTCGAGCGGACATGTAGTGGAATGCTCTTTTAGATAGGTCAACTCTTTAATAGAGTGGACGAATCTTTTTCTTAATGAAGAAAGTTCTTCTAAGCGGTTTGATGATGCGATTGCCTTTTCTTTCTTGATTTAAGTTTAAGTTTTTTCATGTGATTGACTCTTTGGCCGAGTGGATGGGCTTTCTCTTTATTGATGAGGAGAGTTTCTAAGTAGATCAATAATGGGATTAGCTATCTCTTCTAAAGAGAGTTCTTTCAAGTGGATTGGCTCTTTTGATGGAGCAGATCAAGCTCTTTTTTTCTCAATGAGAAAAGTTCTTTCGGATGGGGTAATGATGGGAAGGACTCTTTTCTTTTCTTGAGGAGTATTCTTCTAGATGATGGAGGAGACAAGTCCTCTCTTTCTGAATGAGGTAAGTGTTTGAATGAGTCGATGATGGGACTAGTTCTTTTTTCTTGGAGGGAGTTTGTTCAGATGCATTGGTTCTTTTGATAGAGTGGACTAGGTCTTTTCTTTTCTGAAGAGAAAAGTTATTTCAAGCAGGTTGATGATGGGACTAGCTCAGACTAGCTCTGTCGTCCTCTTGAGAAGAGTTTTTTCAAATAGGTCAATTGTTTGGTGGAGTGGGTGAGGTTTCTCTATTTTAGCAAGAAAAGTTTTTCTGAGTGTATTAATTATGTATTTGGTGAGGAAAGTTTCTTTAGTCTTGTTGTACTTCTTAGCTTTACTCAGGAGTTCGTTCATGTTCTTCGGCTCCCTCTTACTGACTGTTGAAGGTCCTTATCATTGAAGTGCTTAATGTAGTAACATAGTGGATCAACCTTAGGCTGACTTTGGTCTTCTTTTGCTCGATGTTGGTGATGAAGCAATCAAGGAACTATCCCTCAAGCTCCTTGAAGGAGGTAATGGATTTTAGCTTTAGGGTTGAGTACCAAATTTAGATCATCTTTCCTAGAGTGCTGGGAAATACTGTCCACATGATGGTGTCCGAGGCATCTTGGACCATCATCAAAGTTGTAGGTCTTCAAGTGGTCTTTGGGATCGCTTGAGCCTTCGTGTGGCTTTTACTATGACATCTTGAATTTGGGCAGCAAAGGTTCCTTCATGATTTTGTCGATGAACAGAGGGTCGACCTTTAACTCTAGGTCATCCAAAGGATCAGTTTTCTTTTGGATTTCCTTCATCATAACGTTGAGGTTTCGTTCATGGCTTCGAGCTACTGCCTCAGGTAAAATCTTTAAGCTCAATCCTTTTGGAAGCGATTGGAGATCATATGATCCACTGTGGCTTTACTGCGTGTCAACAAAAAAAAGCCCAACAAGCAAAGGTTATCAGTGCACGGGCGGCATCAATTGCATTGGTCGTGCCAACTAGGGTGGTTCGGACCAATGAGGTAAGGGCTTCAACTTGCTACTGTAGTTGGGTGAACTGTGTAGTGATGATTGCGTTTGAAAAAGATGGAGAAGGGGATTTAATCTTAGAGCCAGTTTAGGTGGTGCTATTGTTTTTGGCAAAAGATTTTTTGCTGGACTTAGGTGGCATGGCTCTTCCTTTATTTCCCACAAACAACATTAGTCCGATGATGCCTGAATATGGTGGTGGAACTCCATGCACCAGTAGGATATGATGTTCAAATCAGTGGAGGAAGGTGATGAGGGTGGCCAAGGAGAAACCTTGTAGCCTTTTGAGCTTGCGAAGAAAAAAGTATGTAATTGAGAGTGAGGGAGTTGAGTACAACTTTACAGTGGAGATGAAAAGAAGTGGAAAGGGAGTCTCCTTGTCCTTGGACGAGCGTTTCTTTTATATATGGGTTTTGTATCTGGTGATGGGACTATATGGGTTGTCTGAATCATAAGTCACATGCCTTGCCATGATGAGCCCACCTTACTGGATGGGACTGTATGAAGTGTTGTGGGCTGCACTCTCTACAAGCAAGAGTGGGCATTTGCTCTATTAGTCTAATAGAAGACGTGTACATCGAATCTTGTTGGGTATGCAGCACCTGCCAACTTGTTGGGTATGTGTCTTCCGATTGTCCTGTTGATTGTGCTGTTGGTGGTGCTAATATGATCTAGGCTGCCACTTGGCTTCCAGTTAGAGACTGAGAAATTCTACCTCATTAGAACTATTATAGGGTTTGTGTTCAATTTAACATATATGTTAGCAAGAATTTTGAGTTCTAGAGATTGACTATCCTTGGAGGTTTCTTATTTAGAGTTCATGATCTCAAATTTATGCTTGTCCACGATTCCAAATTTTTAGATTTTGTTATTTTTGATTTTTTTTTAAGGTGGTGGCTTAGAATGAAAAAAATATAAAATTTCAATGAAGGATGACTCATAGAGTTGGAGAATTCTGCTAAAAGTAGAATATTCCAATTTTGAGGTTTCCATCTTTATTAGCACAAGCAAACACCAATGCTGTGATATCTTTGAATTACAAAAATATTTTATATAAGAAGGTATCAGGATTTTGTATGCATTTGAAATTTTTTAAAACACTAATCTCCTAATTAATGAACTACTGTCTCTCCAGAGAAATGGCACTGCCTTTGCTAGCTAGTGATGTATTATTGTAGTTAAGATGTAGAAATGTTAGTAGTATTTGCATGTTAGCTGAGAGGACCATGACCTGATATAGTTGTACATATGGGGATGTTGCTTCCTATTTGTATATTAATTGCATAACTCCAAATCCTGCTTTCTAGATTTCATGACACCATAAGTGAAAATTGTCATCTTGATAAGGAGAGTTTTGAATTGGATATCTCTGCCATTGCATGGAAACTCCTGTTGTTGTCAAGTCATTTGTTCCTTTATAGAAGAGTTTATTGAAGCATTGCATCAGTCAAACAACATGGGTTATGTGATTTTGGTTTTATATTGTGAGAGTAATTAAAATTTTTGCCTGGATCCTAAAAAAATTAATAGATTTTTTTGCTTCCAGTGGTGAATCGCGCCTTGCTTGCTTTAGTTCGGCATGTCGTTTTTATCGTTCTTCTTAACCTCTTGATCATGTCTTTTTTGGTTGATTTAACTTATCCAATTTGTTATGGACGAATGTAAAGTCTCGTCTCTGTTTTCTTTAGGTTATAGAGCTGTGCTATTTCTACCCTCATTTTGCTACATTGACCAGATTTGTTATTCACTAGATCATCCTTATGGAGCCTAAACCATTTTTTTTTTTTGTAGTTTCTTCTCATTTGACCCCTTGGAAAATTATTCTTTTTACCCTCTTTAGTGATGCTTGCTAGTTTTCCCTTTGTTGGCCTCCCTCAATGGTGTGTGTCCTCTCCCTTTATTTTGGCCCGCAGGAGTTTGATGTGTTGGTTTCTTTGAGTCCTTGCACCTTCAATTTTCTTGGTGTTCGTCATTCCTTTATCTGCCTACTCTCCATAACTGTCACGCCCCATACCCAATGTTGGATCTAGGGATGGCAACCGACCGCATGCTTGGCATGCAAGGCGTCCTGAAACATGACACTTAATACAAGGAGGGATAATAACTATATGTCATCCGAATCCAAAATATTCTTAATACAAGCCATAATCATTAGTTTTAGGCTACATGCCAAAATACATAAATTAATGGGGTAACAACAAAATGTTGGATCTAATTTACTTTAAGAGAAGCTCCAACTATCCCATATCCTTTTCTTCAGTCTTGTGGCTTTGAAAAACATTGTGAGATTTAAATGAGCTCACACTCAATAAGTAAGCCTATTATAGTATAATATAATCATTTCAAGATTTTATCAAATCAGATTTTCATGTAAAACACATGTAAAGCTTCCATATTACAAATATATTTTGCCATGTTATCAAAACATGCATATCGTATGTGCAAAGTAATTTTGGAAGCTTAGTCATGCAATAATTCCAAAATATGCAATGCAATCAAACCCACTCTATTTATATAATTATTAATTTTTATTGTGTCCCACGGTCCTACACCATATCTGTAAACACCCCACTGGTGTATCACTCCTAAATATCCCCTAAGAGGAAGGGTCTTGGTACCATCGTCATGCCATATATTATAATCAGTCACAACACACCCTACAAATGTGCGTCCTTCACATATTCTCCCTCTGAAGGTGGGTCCCATATCTCTTGGCATATCACATCATTTCATGTTATGGAGAACTGTGGCGACACATAATAGCATATTCTCAAGTATCATATTTATGTCTTGCATGCAACTTATTATGCATCATCACAAGCATAAGCTTCTCACATATACAGTGGTTTGAACATTAGCAATTGCATATAATTATATCAAATAGTACCAATTGGTTTTGCAAAGTCAAAAGTAATCATATCCCGTCATAGCACATCCTAAGAGTGTGTCCTTCACATATTCCTACTATGGAGGTGGGTCTCGAAGTCATCTAGCATAACATGCCATGTCCTATCACAGCACATCCCTCGGATGTGTGCCCTCCACATATAGCCCCTGTGGAGGTGGGTCCTAGAGTTATATGACATATCACATCATATTATAGTGGACTGCGGTGGGACATATTATCATATACACAAATATCATTTCCATGTCACGTTTGCAAAATAGCATGTATTATTGCCCAAAAGCATAACACCATACTTTCAGTATCAAATCCATTTTCGCGTTTTCCAAATAATGTAATATATATATCAGTATAGCATTTAAATCCATAATTTCATACTTTAATAATTCATGAAAATCATGATAAATGGCTTACCTCTTGACGGTAACCCAAAAGTGTAAATCAGCTATTTGGGCACCTGGGTACCTACAGCATCAATTTCTCAATTTTTAATCTCCAAACTCAGTATATCAAAATATCTTCTAAACTTTACCTAGTCTAATCCTGGAGCCAACTTGGGGCTTAAATATCTCCAAATATATAAGCCCAAATGGGAAAATAAAAATACCCTATGAAACTAGGATCAACACTAATCCAAACCCCATCTTCTTTTCATCGGATCTGGCCCGATTTGGGGCCGAAAAATCATCCCAAAAGGGTTAACTGGGCTGGGCCAAACCTGGGCCCAACCCCTCACCCTTTTCTTCCCTCTCTCTCTCTCTCTCTCTCTCTCTTTCTTTCCTCCTCCCTTAGTTCACCCGAACTAAGAGGAGCAAAGGGTGGCCGGCGGCCTAGGGCCACCACCGGCCCCTCTCGGGGTTTTGGTTGGCCACCGGCAATCGGCCCCGCGCCAGCCATCATTGACGGCCGCCTCCCCCTCTTTTTCCCTCTCCTCTCTTTCTTTCTTTCTTTGGCAGTGGCGAGGCTGGCCGAGGGTGGTCGACCGGACCCCACCGGTCGCCTCCCCGGCACCGGTGGGGGTCGTCGCTCGTTGCTCGGGCCCGGCGAGCCGACAGGCACATCGCCGGGCCCGAACCAAGCGCCGGCTTGGTCCTGCTGTGAAGGGAGGGCGGCCCTCAACTGCTCCTCCGGCCGCCTCGAGCGGCCGGGCATTCCTCCATCGGGTTTCTCCGCTGCGGCGAACGGGCCCCGGCCTCTAGTGCCCTCTCTCTCTCTCTCTCTTGTTGAGGTAGCGGAGGGGAGGGGGCTTACCTGGCCGATTTAGGGGGGAGTGAAGAAGGCAGCACGGGTGGAGGGGGGTATGGCACGGTGGAGGGGGGGCTCCTCCCCCACATTTATAGTGGCGAGGGGAGGGCCAGCCCTCCCCTGTGCTCGTGTGAAGAGGGGAGCCGACGCACCCCCCTTCTTTGATCGATGAAAGCTGGCGTACCGTCTGCATTTTGCACGCGGGTGGCACCGCAAGGGAAACAGGGGTTTCACAATAACATTTTGCTTCATTTCCTAGGCATGCAAATGGTTGCTTGCCTAACTTTGTTGACTGTAATTTTTCTCATGTTCATGAACGACTAGCTCACTATTCCATGATAGTTGGCTTGCATAGAGGGAATTGACCTTTAGCCTTACCAATGGCTGAGTTTATGAGTCTTTCTATTCCAGGTCCTCTTCTGCATTCTCATACTGAAATGTTAGTCTGAAATTTTGAAGGTTTGCTATGATTCCAGAGAGCCATATATATGTTATTTTGTTCTTGATGTATATCAGACACTGCATTTGTAAGGGGTATCACTTCAGGCTTAGTTTTCAGCCTCACAGTGATGATGGTCAAGGGTTTTTCTTTGTCAGTTTCTTATCAAAGTTAGTGCAGTTCAATATTCCATTCATGTGACTGGTTATTCCAAACCTTTTCTTGTGGGTTAAGTGTCATGCTATCTTTGACCAACAAGATTTTTTATGCTTAGAGTGAAAATAACTTACATTTCTTGATGCATTTTCACTTTATGAGTTTGAGCCACATGTGCTTTTTTTTTCATTCAAAATCTTCTGCTGTGTGTTTGCCTAACCCTCTCTCTCTCTATCTCTCTCTCTCTCTCTCTCTCTCTCTCTCTCTCTCTCTCTCTCTCAATATATGTGTGATTGTACCTACTTAAGTATTCTATTGTACTTTTGTGGCCATCCTTGACATTGTGCCATCCAAGGCTTCTCTTCTTGCTATCATTTTGAGTCTCTCTGTCTTGCTCTTGTTGTTGTGCTTCGTGGTTCATGCTTGACCATCTTGAGGTATCATCATTAATGGCTAAATATGATAACATAGAAAGTAGAGCTAAGTTTCTTCATTTTGCCTATGATGAATGACAAAAGTTTCCTCGTGTCTGGTGTTGATGCCAGATCACCTTCCTCGATCGTCTACGAGCATTCGGTCGCCTTCTTCGGCGAGCCAAGGATCTTCTAGCGGGCTTCGCCTCGATCGAAGGCCTGTAAAATGTCCTAGGGACCAGAGATTCCGGCAGGGACCCTAATTGGTACTCTGGGCAACAGCCGTGAGCTTGAAAGAAAGCTCGAGGTCTTAGAGAGGTGTTCTGTGTGAGCATGTATGAGTCGTTACCCGGTCGGGGGTCCTTAACCATTTTATTAAAGTTTAGAGCCTGTAGCTTACTGGATGCTAGAATGTGGCTTGCAGTAGAACTGATTGTCAGAGCATGTATTGAAAGGGTAGCAACAGCGGGGTGTCAGACCGGCAGGCCGTGTCCCATTAGGTGTGGGTAGTTGCAGCTGGTTGGTGGGCTAAGTCCTGTCATACGTGGGTGGCCGCAGTTGGTTAGTAGGCCAAGTCCCATCAGAAGTGGATGGTCATAGAAAAGTTGGTGGGCCAGGTCCCATCAGATATGGGTGGCCATAGCAGAGTTAGTGGGTGCTGCTTGATTTGAACGGCTGCTGCAGGCTGCTGCAAGCTTGCAAGGCATGGGCGGCCGTTATGATGTTCGTCAGATATGTCCCTTATGTCGCACGTTTGTTGTCATGTTTTGGATCATCGGAAGATGCACGAACAATGGTGAGTGGCGGAGTGGTGGAGCCAGGTATGTGGGCCCCACAATGAATCCTATATGGAGAAGGGTCCCATCCGGGTGGCTGAGTTGGAGTCCTATCCGGGTGGTCGACTGAAGGTCCTACCCGGATGGCCGAGTCGGGATCCCACCTGGGCTACCGACTGGAGTTGCTTCTGGATGCATGCATGTGGACTATGAAGAGGTAGCCACCCTTCACGTGAGTTTCCAGCTCCATCATCCCCATCAGTGACCATGTAAGGATTGCTGGATACGTGGCAGGGATTGTTGTGTCCTTTTTCATGAAAGCAATTTGATCTCTTGATTGCCATCATACTAATGGAAGCAGCAATGGTGTATCCAATGGCAACTCCAAAGATGCTGGTATACTGGAGGAAGCCATAGACCTTGACCTTGAAACAGTAGAGGTTGGTATGGATGGCGTCCATGTAGGTGTAGTTTAGTCTGCCAGTGATGGGATCACCGGAGCGGTAGCAGTCTACAAGGAGCATAGAGGTGTAGTATATTACGAGGAAGAGGAACATGACAGCAGGACCAGCGACCCATCCTAGCTGATCAATGGCCCAAGCCAGCGATAACATGCTGGAGCCGATAACTGCCGTGATAATGTGAGCACTCGCTGTTCATACAGGTCCTGCTTTCTTGAGGCAGCCAAGCCGAGTAGAAGTGACTGAGTAGAAATGGCTGACTTCGGAGGCCGAGTGGAAGGAGCCGACTTCGGAGGCCAAGTAGAAGTGGCCGACTCCGAGGGCCGAGTAGAAGAGGCTGAGTGGGATGGCCGAGTAGAAGAGGCCGACTCCAAAGGTCGAGTAGAAGGGGCCGACTCCGAGGGCCGAGTGGAAGGGGCCGACTCCGAGGGCCGAGTGGAAGGGGCCGACTCCGAGGGCTGAGTGGCAGGGGCCGATTCCGGAGGGCTGAGTGGAAGAGGCCGACTCTGGAGGCTGAGTAGAAGAGGTCAGCTCCGAGGGCCGAGTGGAAGAGGCCGACACGAGTGGCCGAGTAGAAGGGGCCGACTCCGAGGGTCGTCCCAGAGAGGCCGACTAGGGGGTCCAGTCCGGGTGCGATTACCGTTGCCTATGAGGTTTATTGGCCCCATCACCTGGTGTTAGAGCCTTCGCTAACTTTGGCAAAGGCAGCAAGGCTAAAGCAACTGACCAACAGAACCATTAATATATGCTCCTTTCTAGTGCATGCTGCTTCTGGTATGCCTCTCTAGTTAAGAACATCGGATTTGGGGCTACTGGTGATTTTTGATCAATGATACCACTTAATTTGTGACAGTTGATTGAGGAATAAGTTTTGTGGGCTTTTCTATTCATTTATCGCTCTTGCCAATCCTGGAGTAGTGCAGCAGTTGGTACCTTCACACAGAGGACATGTTAAATTCCGGTGACATGCTTATACTGTGGAGAAGATAGCTGAATTGATCATAATGAGACTGAGAGAAACTTTTGTTATATTTCTGGTGTTAGATACATTATTTTTGATATCTGGATGCAACAAAAGTTGATATCATGTAAGATGGCTATCATGTCTGGGGCCTAATCTCCTGGAACTGGAGGACCTAGTGTATCATGAGTAGTATCCCAAATGAGCTGTTACTGTGGGTGGCCTGATTAGGATCCAAATTATCAGCTGCTGGCCCAGTGGTGTGATAGGGTGATGGTTTACCCCCTTTATTTGTCAGTGCATTTGGAAAATTCTCCTCTCCCATGAAAAGAAGAAATCTCTAGTTTCCCATGCTATATTTAGCTGGTTCATGGTTTTAGAACAACCCTGTCCCCTCATCTCCCTGCACTCATGCACACAAATTATATATATATATATAATTGGGTTATGCATACAAAGCCCTTCCTGCAGCCATTAATATATATGGTAACTATGCGTTTGATAGTTCTGATCCTGTAAAATGTACCATTCATTCTGAAATTATTGTTAAAGATGTGTGATCCTGTTTCCTTTGTGTTGCATTATCGCCTTACCTTCCTTCGACAGGTATCGTACCAATAGGAGCTGGAGAAATTGAACAGGGAGAGGAGGAAACAGATACTAGCAAGAGGGAAAAGGATAAACCAGATGATGATGGTCAACAACGTGCTAATGTGCAGACCGATGAAAGTCATTCTTCCAAAAGTGCTTTATCTGAGACACCTCTGCAAACTTGCAGGTTCAGCATTTTGTACCTCTTTCCTAATTTAGTTTTGGTTATCTTTTCTAAAGCTAATACTAGAAGTAGATTATTTTTCAGACCATCAGTCAAACAACCATTCTTCTCAAGTGCAAAGCCCCCAATATCTTTGCCACTTTCTGTCAAATTTTCTCCTTGGTTGTATACATCTCAGCCTCACCAGAAGAATGAAATCCCACTTTCTCAGCATAAGCTCGAGCAGCATGTAAATACTATTCTTGAGGATGATACTCCAGATATCCTGAGATGTGATGCATCGCCAACCAATGGTGTGGAGACTACTTCTCCTAACCGGAAGAGAGTTTCGCCTCCACAAAATGGAATTGGGTTGGTCCCAAGCCGCAAGGGTGGCAGGAAATTGGTCCTAAAATCTATTCGTTCATTCCCATCTCTCGCTGGTGATGTATCAGAAGATTACCCATGAACTATTCCAAGAGTTCTAATTCACTACATGTAGGTGAGGTATGCATTTATCCTCTGTTTAATGTTGTTATAATATTTTCAAGTTTGTCTTTGAGACATTATTTATTGTTTTTTGGATCAGATTGTTGTGAAGTTGTATGGTTGGGTACCATGAGATTGAGAAGAAAGACTAAAATACGTTGCCATCTCACTCCATAAGAGTCCTTGCACCAGGCTAAACATGAGTAGTGTGACCTGGTAAAGAACTGAACCATGTTTTTAGATGTTCCTGTTGCGTGATGCTTATCTGATACTTTTTCTGTTTATTTCCCATCTTTTTGTGCATGTACTGCTTTCCTACTTCAATAAATTTATGAAGAGACTTTGGTCAATTGCTCTCCTTTTCTCTTTCTCCTTGTAAATAGAAGACTATATAGATGTCTAATTCTCTGGACTGTTATAGTTCCATTACATCTGGTAGGATGATGAATAAACCTTCTGCATGTGGGTTCGCAATTCGTTCAAAGTGGTAAATTGCTATTTGTTCAAGGCAGTAAATTTGCATGCATCAGTGCACCTGCACACAATCCCTTTTTGACCTATCCTCCCTTTTTGTTTTCTTCATTTTTATTTCTTATTTGGATTGATCAATTGATGTCCACTGCAATGAATGCTTGCAGTCATGCCTCCCCTTGGTAGTGGCTAATAGAGATAAAATTCAACACGTGGACTGGGATCTTTTGGGTTCTGTTCTTTGGTGGTGCACATGATTCGATTCATCCAGGGATATGCAAATAGAGAGATGGAAATTGAATGGTGATATCAAATATATGAGGCATGGGTTTAGATGGAGTTGGGAGTTGTGTAAATAAACTTAAGGAAGATTACAATGATCTGTGCAGATGGTGCTTTGAAAAAAAAAAAGAAAAAAAAATCTAGTTGTGATTTTCAGATATGCCTACAGCGACATGTCTATTTGAAAGTTAAACCAATGTCCGGTTGCTTAGAAAAGGCTTAGAAAGAGCTCATTTTGGGCAAGCTGGAGGCTGCTGTTATGCACTAGCAAATAAGATTAATTAGAAGATGCAAAAAGATCCCACGTGGGTATTCAGTGATATATTATTGAAAAATATATGGTTTCAAAATTTATCCTTTTAGTTTAAAATATAGAGGGGTTGTTTTCAAAAAATAATCAAAACATGGAAGACAACATTTAAAAATTCTTAAAATCCTAACATCCGTACGCAATATAAAAATCTCTTAATTTCTGTTTCTTTATATTTTATTCTAATAATGCTCCTATTCTCAAATGCCCATAGTTTTAGAATACCCTTAAAATACCCCATCCTACAGTGATGTATCCGCTGTGCCATTATCTTAGAATCTCTCTCTCTAGCAATCTCATTATATCTGCATTCCAGTGTCTTAAGTTGTACTATTATTCAAGGGTCTTGCTTTTCCCATAATGGCATTTTGCATGAACTCCTGAGAATCGGTCTGCATGCATGCTGCTAGATATACACCATCCTTTTGTGATTCGTTTAACAGTTTTCTTAAGCTCAGGTTTCTTACTTCCAAAGAGTTCCTCTAGCATTTCTCTTTAGATGTTTCCATTAGATTTTAAGATCACTGAATTTTGATAGAATAATTGAATTCTATCTATTAATTCACAAGTTCCCTAGGTACAAAGTCCTTGCCTCTCAACAAATTGAGAGATTGTTTAGGCACAAAATCCTTGCTTGATTCCTCAGAGTTACCTGGTATGTGCTGTTGTGCCTTAGAATTCAAGTGCTTGATCTAATACCAACAAGATATTATCTTCTTGGATTCTAAACTTAAGTCCTTGGATCATGCCTAAATTATATATCGTATGACTTTTCTGAAAATGATAAATTTTGTCTATATATCTTTTGATTAGATGAAAGACTTAATAAAATATCCAGTTTACTGGAAGGTATTGATGAACCTCACCAACTAAAAATAAATAAATAAATAAATAAAGCAACACTTTCTCCAGGGATCTTCAGGACCTCAAAACATGATAGAAATATATTCAAAAAAAAAAAAAAAAAGAAAAAAGAAATCATCTGAGAGAACAAAATTGTGATAACAACCAACAGAATCTAACAAGCCTGTTTTTCGGAGCTGTAGAGAGACAGATACGGAATTATATACTGTTTCTTTATCAATCTTTAAGGAAGAAAAAGTCTCGTGATCTGCATTTTGTTATTGATATTCTACAATTGTTTGCTGCCACCCGTTTCAGTAGGCAATTTATTATATTTTGAGAACTCATTGCATGGTTTCTCATATGGTTTATGTCACATGAATAGCAAATCTTAAAAGAGTTGACCGTGACGAGAACCCAGATGGCAGTATGGCGATGACCTATGTCAACATGCATCAAACCCAACCAACTAAAATAAATTGCAAACATGTTTTTTTATTACTCTCTGACCTGGTGATGCCAAGAATAACGCATCATGGAATACGATTAGGGAGATGAAGGAACGGTGGGCGAAAGAAAGTGGAATAAAACAAGAAACCAAGTCAGACCAAAATGCTTTGTCTGGAGTCAGAAGTGTTCCGGTTGTTCTTGTTATACTGGCATAATTAAAAATCATAATACAAATAAGAAACCATAATACAATCAGAGAGTGGGTCAGGCTTTGCATGTTTGCATCGGTCTGCAGCACGACTTCCCATGAGGGGCCTGTTTGGATACCCAGTGCATTTAATGAAAAATCAATTCAAAAAATCCTTTAACACTATTACCCTTTTTAACGCTTTAAAAAAAAAGTCCAGTTGTGTTTTGAAAAACTATATTTTTTATAAATTTTTTAAGATATTAATACAGAAAGATAAAAAAGATATTTTACATTTAGAATAACTATTTATTGACATTGTCAATAACAAAAATCTAATATAAGAGGCATTCATGAGTACACTCAAATATATTATATATATATATATATATATATATATATATAACTATATTCATATGTAAATTTTAAATTTAATTATTCTTTTATTTTTTTATTTTTAGTATTATTTATGTAGATTCAAAGATAAAAATAATAATTGAATATAGAGTTGGCAACATTTGAATACAGTCAAATTTCTCTTTCTCATTCTTTAAATATATTGATTTTTAAAAAATAAATATGTTATATATCAAATTTGCAAAGGTACATTATAGGGAAAAAATGGGTAGGTTTGGGAGTTTGGAGTAGCCGACCAGCGTTGATCCGTTTATCTATCGCTAGGAATAAGGAGAATCGCCTTGTAAATGGATTATGTTTTAGGCTTTGTTTAGATCTTTGGAGGAAAAGGAATGATTTGTTTAGATCTTTAGAGGAAAAAGGAAGGAGAGTAAAAAAAAAAAAAAAGATGGAAGGGAAATGAAGGGTTATTCTTCTTCTTTTGTTTGAAAAGGATGAAAAAGAAAAAAATGTAATATCAATTATTTTGTTTGGATAGAGAGGAAAAAAAAGAAGGAAAAGAGTTATGCGATAATTATATCCTTTAGAATAGAGAATGAATAATGAGAATGAAAGAATGAAGAATAAAAAATGAAGAAATATTTTGATCTTTTAAAAATATATGACTTAAACATTTTTTTCCTCCCCAACTTACCTTCAATTTAAGGGTTAATAAATTAGAAAGAAGAGGAATATGTTACTTTCATTCGTTCCCCTGATTTTTTTCACTCTTCTTTCAAATAAAGTAGCTTATAACATTTCTTTCTTCTTTTCCTCTTTTTTCCCTCCGCTGCTTCACGCGAGCCCTTTTAACACATTCTACGCGCTCTCTATTCCGCATTTCTAGACCTCTCATGCAAGGGAATGAGAATGTTTAATTCGTGGATTGGCTCCGGCTTCCGGACAAGCCCGAATACAATGAATAGATTTGTTTGATTTGAACTTTTGAACCCAATTCGTTTATAAATCAGGTGTGATAGCTCGAAATCATTCCACAACCCATCTTTAGCTGAGTTAGATACAAGTTCCTTGAAGGAAGGTTTAGGTGAAACTAGAGTGCTGCGTTTCTAATAGGCAGCATATTACCTCTCTCTCTCTCTCTCTCTCTCTCAATGCAGTCTAAAAGTGAAGTATCAATGGCGCAAGCCATTTCGGATGCAGAGTAGAAAATTCTTGTAGCCTTTCTGAAGGGAATGGATTGGACCACCACCTTGTGCGGTCATGGTAGGTGGCGTCCAATGTGCAACAGAGGGGGTGTTTTAAATCCATGCCGCATCTTTATATATTGCACCATTCCCTCGAAACATATTCACAAGCCATTTGAGAGCAAGTTGGAAGCAGCGAAGTTGCAGGGGTTCACTCTCCGAGGATGAGGAGTGGAGGAAAGGAAGGGAGAGAAGAATGAATAAGAGGGAGGAATGAATGGTAAAGGCGAGCATGGTTTTGGAGGAGAGAAGATACAGATAGGAAACTGTCCGAGGTCGAGTTTCGACAACCCCTCCAGGTAAGCGGAGCCATGTTCGAGTTCCCATGCAATGAGCCTCATGCTGCCATGGCCAATAAAGATATAATACTCTGGATGGCAAATATGCCTAATACTTTTAACAATAATTTCATATGAAATGAAAAATAAAATAAAATAAAATTATTTGTTACTAATTAATATTTACTTGAACTTTTAAGATCATATAGTTTCGACTGGCTAATAAATTAGTTCGATCAATATGAAGCATCACAAATGATATTAGAATTAATTTTTTGTTTCGCAAACAAATTAATTGAGCTAATAGATACTTTAATTAGACTAGCAAATAAGCTTAAAGTGTTACAATATATGCAGCATATTTTATGTTTGAGGCTCGTAATGGATTAATTGGGTTAGGAGGTTGAATTGAAACGTTACCGTACATGTCCCATGGCTTGTGGTTGGTCGTCATCACTGACGGGAAGGGTGTAGGATGCCTGGGCAGGGGAAGGTGTGGTACGTATGTTTGTACATGCATTGCGAGACGAGGGAGTGGAGGTTGGGAGTGATGTGGCTGATAAAATCACATGAGTAATTATGGCAAAATCGGTTACGTGGCACTCTAGGTCGACTCCAGCATCTTCAAGCGAGCCAAGACGGCTCTGACTTCTTCAAGTCGGCTCTGTCGGCCCTGGCATCTCCAAGCGAGCCGAGGCGGTCCCAGCTTCTTCAAATCGGCCTCGGCGGCCCCGACATCTCCAAGCTAGCCGAGGCAGCTCCGACTCTTTCAAGTTGGCCCCGTCGGCCTCGGTATCTCCAAGCGAGCCGAGACAGCCTCGACTTCTTCAAATCGGCCTCGACATTTCCAAGCTAGCCGAGGTAGCCCTGACTCCTTCAAGTCGGCCCCGGCATCTCCAAGCGAGCCGAGATGGCCCCGACTTCTTCAAGTCGGCCCCGTCGGCTCCGACATCTCCAAGCGAGCCGAGGCGGCCCCGACTTCTTCAAGTCGGCCCCGTCGGCCCCGACATCTCCAAGCTAGCTGAGGTGGCCCCGACTTCTTCAAGTCGGCCGCATCGGCCCCGGCATCTCCAAGCGAGCCGAGGCGGCCTCAACTTCTTCAAGTCGGCCCCGGCGGCCCCAGCATCTCCAAGCGAGCCGAGGCGGCCTTAACTTCTTCAAGTCGGCCCCGTCGGCCCCGGCATCTCCAAGCTAGCCGAGGCGGTCCCGACTTCTTCAAGTCGGCCTTGGCATCTCCAAGCGAGCCGAGGTGGCCCCGACCTTTCCAGGACGGCCCCGGCATCTCCAAGCAAGCCGAGGTGGCCCTGACCTTTCCAGGTCGGCCTCGTCGGCCCTGGCATCTCCAAGCAAGCCGAGGCGGCCCCGACTTCTTCAAGTCGGCCCCATCGGCCCCGCATCTCCAAGCGAGCTGAGGTGGCCCCGACCTTTATAGGTCGGCCCTATCGGCCCCGGCATCTCCAAGCGAGCCGAGGTAGCCCCGACCTCTTCAGATCGGCCCCACGTTTGCTAGAACCATTAATCTTTTGACCTGCGCAGCCTGACACAGTCAGGCACACCTACCGCCTAACCACGCCATCGATGGGACTAGGTCTACCGACCAATTGATTCCGCCGACCGATGGGATTTGGCCCACCAACCGCCAGTTTTCTCCTCTCCGATGGGACAGCACCTACCGATTAGCCCAAACTCACATAACCCCCACATGTCCTGCGGACATTTCTTCCTTACGGAATTTCATGTGGCTAATCCCCATGCGAGTTCAACTGCCTATAAAAGGGTGAGTCCATTGGAGATCCAGGTAGGCGAACATAAGCATCCACTTATTCTCTCACCCTAGGGAAACTCCACCTCTCGGAGCCTTCTCTGCCTTAAAGAGCCCTCTCGAGCTCTTCCTCAGCTATTACCTCAGTTGCTAACTTGGGCATTGGAGGGTCCCCACCGGAGCACCTCTCCGGTCCCCACCGGAGCACCTCTCCGGTCTTGGGACTCTTGCAGGTTATCCATCTAGGCGAGGATCCCACCAGCTAGCGGATTATTCTTTCCTGCGCTCAAGATCGACGATCGAGCGTCATCAGATTGGCGCGCCAAGTAGGGGGGAAGAAGGAAGACGCAAACCCTACAGTCTTCACTCCCAAGATTTCCCTTCTTTTTCTTCACCAAGCCATGATAGTGACGCGAGCTCAGGATGCTTCTACCAGTTACCCTGGGGGGCAACCCTCACCGGCTAGGCAACAGGAAGCTGGCCTTCCTACTGCTAATCCTCCCATCGTTTGTCCACCACCTGATGCAGCTGCCCCAGCTGATTAGCTAGCGGCCCTTACCCAACAAGTCCAAGCCCTCACCGTCATGGTCCAAGGACTCCAAGAGCAACAGTCTGTGGCTACCCAGCATCAAACCGCTCCCCCTGCTAGTCAGCAATCCGCAAGGGAAGGTTCTCCTCAGTGAGAGGCCGGACATCACCAAGTTTTCCCTAGGAAGCCCTGACGTGAGCCTCTCAAGAGGCCACGATCTCCCAACTGTGGCCCGAGCAAGCCCCCTTCGGAGCCACGGTGCCAGGAGGAGCCAAAGCGGATGTCTCACCTCCCGCGCCCCTCTCCATCTTCTTCTTCCTCATCCTTTGAGCCGTCCAGAAGGACCCCAGTGATCAATTGTCAGGCGGAGGAGCGCTTGGACGAATACCGCCGGCGGTTGGATGAGCTCGCCTGGAAGATTAACAACCAGCCAGAGGAGGAATATGATACCCATGATGGGAATTATGTATACAAGATATGAATCAAATTCATATAAATATTGCGGAAGATATAATATAAAATTCTTAGATGCCCAGGATCCTTAGGGACAATATTCATTATATCTCAAATAAAATCTAATTTTATTCATACCTGAGTCCCTTATCGATGTAGATGAGGAGGAAGCCGGTTAATCCCTGCCACTAGCCGTCCACGTGTCTGGCCTCTAACGGTGATCCACGCAGAGAAGAAGGGATGAAGACCTTCAAGGTATGAAGATGACACCACAGGGAGAGAGGGGTGCTAGCGCCTCTTGAATCCCCTTATAGAAGATATCTTTGAAGAAAAGTCTAATCTTTTCTTCTCATGCTTTACTTTCTTGGTAGGAAGGAACTATATTTATAGGTTGAAAATGGGACGTTCCAAAGAGGAAGACACCTCTCTTCATGGTAAGAAACTCCCATCATCATGGTAAGAAACTCCTCCCATCTTTATGGTAAGAAACTCCCATGATAAAGTCACAATCTCAGCCCTCATAACATGCCCACGTGTTCATCATCTAACCGTAGAGATTCATCATGCTTCATCCCATGGGCATGATTCCATCTTATGGTAGAGAAACTCCCATCTTTATGGTAAGATTAATCCAAGTGTCACAATCTCAGCCTTTGAAATTATGAGTTGGTTATCTCATAACTATATGCCCTAATTTGTACGTGTTCATCATCTAACCGTAGAGATTCATCATGCTTCATCCCATGGGCATGATTCCATCTTCAGATGGCTGAGATTGGACATCCATACCCGAATAATCAGAGCCATCTATCACATGGATCAAGTCATATTTGGGTATCCAATTATTTGTTCATCATATGCACAAATAATTTCTCCTTAACATTCCTTCTACTATAATGGATCATATCCATTATTATTATATCTTCTTTAAATTGGGTCTTACCCAATTATTTAATTGATCATCTTATCTGAATTAAATCTAATTTAATTCTCATTTTAATTCATCCAAAATTCTCCTTAATGCGTGTGACCCATTAGGCCCTTTAATATGTTGGCAATAATCATGTCCTAATCATAGACCCTAGGAATGATTGGACAACTCTTTGTCTAATTCAATAACATGATTATAGATCATGAGAGGCCTCTAGCAAAGCATCATGACCACCCAACTGCTAAAGGTTTTATTGACGTGACCATCAACACCTGTCCATGAACGGTTACCGTATGATCAAATCCTTTCATCACATATCCTAATCAATCAGTGGTATGGAATGTGTCAACCCTGTAATTGATCTTTGTTTACTTGATCTTAGGAAAAATTGACTATATGATTTAGAACTTTGAAACCATTTCAAATTCCAACTCAACCTTGCAAGGATTTATCAATCAATTTAATCCATCAAGTGGCTGTGGGATATAACCCTTTCTATCAAGGGAGACAAATCCTATCTTGATCAAACACCATCTTCATGTGCTTCATGTCATACCCAACCGACACCATATTTGCCACCCGTGGCCAGAGCGACGTTTGGATGACGTCAAAGCATGACATTCCACACATGAGATGCAATGAAGATCTCAAGTCAAAGGATCACTCATACCACCATCATTAGAGATCAACCATGGACACTATATAGAGTATCTATATGGGATCTCTATATGGGTTATCCAATGCATCATTATAATAACGAGCATCCACACACCTATCCAAGTATCTTCATACTTCAGCTTGTAAAATCAGCTGCTCACCCCAAGGGTGAGTATATGCAATGTGTGCTAGTCTCACGGTGTTCGATGGTGTCCAGTCCCATCTACACATCAACTAGGAAAGTTTAAAGAATCGAACCATAACGTGTAATTTGAATCTCACAATATGTAATCTCTATTACAAATTCCATATGCACGGTTCATATTCTTTTGGACTTTATCTCACAGACAAATATATCAAATAAAAGATATCTGGATAGATAAAGAAACCATTTTATTTGATTTGTATTCATAAAATGTATACAACATTCAATCCAATTGGATCTAGGGCATACACTAACAATCTCCCACTTGCACTAGAGCTATTCACCCATGTATTTAATATTGAATAACTTAACATGACTATCATGCTTCTAGTGCGGCAGGACTTTAGTGAGCGGATCAGCTACATTATCCTCAGTGAGGACTCGTTCTATTTTTACATTATTTCTATCAATAATCTCTCTAATTACATGGTATCTCCTGAGTACATGTTTGGACCTCTGATGAGACCTTGGCTCCTTAGCTTGCGCAATAGCTCCATTTTTATCACAATACAAGTGTACTGGATCAGCAATGCTTGAAACCACACCAAGTTCAGTGATGAACTTTTTGATCCAAACCGCTTCTTTGGCTGCATCTGATGCTGCGATGTACTCAGCTTCGGTCGTAGAGTCGGCAGTCGTCTCTTGCTTGGAACCTTTCTAGTTGACTGCACCGCCATTGAGTGTAAAGACATAGCCTGATTGAGATTTATAATCATCTTTATCAGACTAAAAACTAGAATCCGTATAACCCTGAACTATAAGTTTGGGTCCTCCATAAACCAAGAACATATCCTTAGTCCTTCGTAAGTACTTAATGATATTCTTGACGGCCATCCAATGTTTCTCTCCAGGGTTTGCCTGGTATCTACTAATGATACTCAATGCATAAGAAACATCAGGTCTCGTACATAGCATCGCATACATGATGAATCTGATTGCTGAGGCATATGGAATCCTATTCATGTGCTCTCTCTCCATTTGGGTCTTAGGACTCATGTCCTTGGAGAGATGTATTCCATGTGATACCGGCAGGAATCCCTTCTTGGATTCCTCAATGCTAAACTGTTTTAGCACTTTATCTATGTACGTTGATTGGGACAATCCAAGCAACCTTCTAAATCTATCTCTATAGATCTTAATACCCAGTATGTAAGCTGCTTCTCCCAAATCTTTCATGGAGAATTTGCTGGACAACCATTCCTTCACTTCTTGCAGCAAGGATACATTGTTTCCTATCAATAATATGTCATCTACATATAATATCAGAAAATAATAACACTCCCACTAACCTTCTTGTACACACATGGATCATCCTTATTTTTGATAAAATCAAACTTTTTAATTATTTCATCAAAACAAATGTTTCAACTTCTAGAGGCTTGCTTAAGTCCATAAATATACCTTTGCAGCTTGCATACCTTTTGAGAATTAATGGACTCAAAACCCTCAGGTTGTGTCATATACACATCCTACACTAAATCACCATTTAGGAAGGCAGACTTGACATCCATTTGCCATATCTCATAATCGTAATAGGCTGCAATCGCAAGCAAAATCCATATGGACTTAAGCATGGCTACAGAAGAAAAGGTTTCATCAAAGTCAACACCTTGCCTTTACTTGTAACCTTTTGCAACTAGCCTCGCCTTATAGGTAATCACATTACCATCCATGTCTGTCTTCTTCTTGAAGACCCATTTGCATCCTATGGGTTTTATCCCTTTAGGTGGATCAACCAAAGTCCATACTTGGTTGTCGTACATGGAATCCATTTCAGACTTCATGGCTTCAAGCCATCTCTTGGAGTCAATGTCACAAATTGCTTCATCGTAGTTAGTAGGCTCATCATCTTCTATAAGAAATCCATATCTCTCAGGAATATGATGTGTTCTACTAGACCTACATAGCTAATGTATACTTGGAGCTTCCTGTGGTTCCATCATTTCTGATAGAGGTTCACGTAAATGTTGCCTGAATGTGAGTTGAGTCTCCTGCTCAACTGCCACTACATTTGACATTTGCTCCATGTCATCTAATCAGTCTGTGTCAATTTGTGGTTCTTGAGTTTCACTAATCTCAATATTTCTACCACTACCATTTCTTAGAAAAATCTTATTCTCTAGAAATATGGCATGCCTTAAGACAAACACCTTTTGCTCGAGTGGATGGTAGAAGTAGTATTCTTTTGTTTCTTTAGGATATCCCACAAAATTACACTTATCAGATCTAGCTCCCAGCTTGTCTGACTCATTACGCTTTACATAAGCGTAGCAACCCCAAATCCTTAGATGACTAAGGGTTTGTTTCTTTCCACACCATATCTTATGGGGAGTGGAACTGACCGACTTAGATGGAACTCGGTTTAGAGTGTATTCGGCTGTGTGTAGGGCATAACCCCAAAACATTTTTGAAAGATTTGCAAGGCTCATCATTGATCGCACCATATCTAATAATGTGCAATTTCTCATTTCGATACACCATTATGTTGTGGCGTACCAGGAGGAGTCCACTGAGAGAGAATCTCATTCTCCTTCAAATATTCTAAGAACTCATGGCTTAAGTATTCCCCACCTCGATCTGATAGAAGTATCTTAATACTTTTGCCACTTTGTTTTTCTACCTCGGATCTGAATTCTTTGAACTTTTCAAAGGCTTCAGATTTGTGCTTCATCAGATATACATAACCATACATGCTATGGTCATCTATAAATGTGATGAAGTAAGAAAAACCTCCTATTTCCTGAATATTGATAGGACTACATACATCCAAATGTACTAGTCCTAAACATTCAGTTGCTCGCTCATCCTTTTTAGTAAAGGATGACTTAGTCATTTTGCCACGTAAGCATGACTCACATTCCTCAAACGATTCCCAATTGAATGAGCCCAAGTAGCCATCCTCATGTAACTTGGTTAAACGTGTTTCATTTACATGGCCTAAACGACAGTACCATAGGAATGAGTTCTTAGAATTATTTAATTTTAATTTCTTAGTTTCTACATTGAGAATAGGGCATTGTAAATTCAAAACATAAATCCGGTTGAACATTTCAGCAGAACCAAAGAACATTTTATTTTTAAAAATTAAAATTCCTTTATTTTCAATTTAAAATGTATATCCATCATTTACAAGACATGAAACAGAAATAATGTTCTTTGTTATGTTTGGAACATAGTAACAATTATTAAGCTCCATTACAAGCCCAGTGGGCAAAGACAAAGAACAAGATCCTATAGCTAAAGCAGCAACCTTTGCTCCATTTTCCATGCGCAGGATCGCTTCATCTTTTTCTAGCTTTCTACTTCTTCTTATCATTTGCATATTAATACAAATATGAAATCCACAACAGGTATCCAATACCCAAGTGGAATAAGAAGTAACAGAAGAAAATATCTCAATCATAAATATACCTGAAGTAGAAGCATCTATATGTTTCTTTTCTTTCAGGCTAGCCAGATAAGCTTTGCAGTTTTGCTTCCAGTACCCTTCTTTCCCACAGAAGTGACATTTCCCCTTGGCTACTTTGTTTTTTTTGATGCCCTTATTTGGTTTAGTCGCCTTGGCCTTTTGTACCTTATTCTTCTTTGGCAGTTTCTTACGAGCACCAGAAGACTCCATGACCATAACCTGCCCCTTTTCTTTCTTAATGTTGGGCTTGGCATTCGTCAGCATATTCACGAGTTCAGGTAGAGATATCTCTAGCTTGTTCATGTTGAAATTAAGAACAAACTGCGAATAGCTGGGAGGTAATGACTGCAGAACCAAGCTAACACTTAGTTCATGATCCATCACAAAACCCAATCGTGCCAACTTTTCAATCAAATTGATCATTTTCAGTACGTGGGAACCCACTGATGAATCCTCAGTCATTTTGCACTAAAACAGCTCTTTAGAAGTTTGAAACCTCTCATATCGAGACTGTGCACCAAACAACTCTTGCAAGTGTATCAAAATCTCCTGAGCATTCATATGCTCATGCTGTTTCTGAAGATCAGGTGACATTGAGGCCAACATCAAACATGTGGCCATGTCTTCAGCATCTTTATACCAGTTGTATGCCACATGAACCTCAGTCGGAGCATCCGCTGGTGGGACCTCCGGTGCAACCTCATCTAGGACAAAAAGAATTTTCTCATATCGAAGAACGATCCTTACATTCCTTAGTTAATCAGGAAGTTGAGTCCAGTCAATTTGTTGGATTCTAAAATATTCCTTAGGTTGATGTTTTCACTCATGGTTTCTCTGATAACCTACATAAAATTAGAACGAGTCAATTACTATGAATACTAATCATCAACTTAATATGGTAATTCTAGATTTTTAATTAAGTTGGTTTCTCTCACTATTTTATCAAGGTTAATAGCCCTCTCTATTAATCTCGAGAAATTGGCATTCAATTTCCTTAGTGGGCTAGGATCCTCATTTGAATTACCTTGACCTTAGCTTTGGCACAACAAATCTCGGTAAGCCAAATTTGGTAGATTATTATCAATCACATCTAATGTGACTCCTAGATCATTTAGGGGACATTGCTTTGTCAATTACATCCATATGTAATCACCCTAAAGTTTGCCTCTAGATTAGACTGACCCTGACTTTGGCCAATTATGCCAGCTAATCTAGTTAAGTCAACCCATTGTTCCACAATCAACTCCTCATAGGTACACTCGACCTTGGCTTTGGCACGACAAATCTCATAACCTAATGATTTTGTATCATGTGAACAATGGAAGGCTTATGACTTAATATTCGTGAAGGGATTTAGCGCATATAGGTCCCATCTACATCTACAACATTTGTACTATGCTAGGTTACATATCCTATATGTAGATTTTAGATTAATCTCAATTAACCTTAATTTCATAAGATCCAATCTATGATTGGGTTCCTAATCAAATTAGGATCCTGATCACTATCTAATTTAGGAACCCTAATCATGTGACCAAATCAATTGCTACCATCCTGATCAACCTTAATTGATTTAATCAATTAAGAGCTTTCCCTAACAATGGCCAGATCAGCTGATCAATGGGGTCCTATTTAGCATACCGTTCGATCCCATTGAATGGGTTTTCCCAAGCAGCGAACGGAGCAATTAAAAACCATGATCAAACCTTTCTAGACACCAATGTAGTTAAGCCCAATTGATTAGATCAATTATGGGATCATAGGATCAAACAATGACATGGTTAAGTCTAAGTTTCCTAAATCTTTATCATCTATTAAATTTTATGATAACTGTAGATAGTGATCTAGTTAGGGTGTTATGATAAGAGTTCTTAATTCAAATTTAAAATTTTCTTATCATTTAATTATATGTTATGACATGTCGGTTTCACATCCCATGTAAATCCTAATGTCTCTAACAAACCCTAAAGTTTTTAATGTTCATTATCATAAGCATATAAGATCTTAATCATATCAATCATCATGCTAAAATTAAATCCTAAACATGATTTCTAGGATTTCAGCATATAGTATCTATCATGCATAATAATAATTACTATTTTAACATGACATATATATGATTAATTATTTTTATTATCATATAATAAACCTTTTCCTTTATATATCAAAGTACTCTATTTGAACATGATAATGAATATGTATAAATCTAAATAATATTATTTATCATCAAATAATAAATATTTTATTATATTTTAGATTTATTATCAACATATGAAAACTCTTCATGATTTTAAGCATCATATTATCAATCATATTGACTCAAGTATCCTATCAGATTAATGAATCTGTAGCCTAAGGGAGCTCTGATACCACTGATAGGAATTATGTATACAAGATATGAATCAAATTCATATAAACATTGCGGAAGATATAATATAAAATTCCCAGATGCCTAGGATCCTTAGGAACAATATTCATTATATCTCAAATAAAATCTAATTTTATTCATACCTGAGTTCTTTATCGATGTAGATGAGGATGAAGCCAGTTAATTCCTGCCACTAGCCGTCCATGTGTTCGGCCTCTAATGATGATCCACATAGAGAAGAAGGGATGAACACCTCCAAGATATGAAGATGACACCACAAGAGAGAGAGAGGGGTGCTAGCACCTCTTGAATCCCCTTACAGAAGATATCATATCTTTGAAGAAAAGTCTAATCTTTTCTTCTCATGCTCTACTTTCTTGGTAGGAAGGCTCATGTTTTACTTTCTTGGTAGGAAGGAACTATATTTATAGGTTGAAAATGAGACGTTCCAAAGAGGAAGAGACCTCTCTTCATGGTAAGAAACTCCCATCATCATGGTAAGAAAATCCTTCCATCTTCATGGTAAGAAACTCCTCCCATCTTCATGGTAAGAAACTTCCATCTTCATGGTAAGATTAATCCAAGTGTCACAATCTCAGCCTTTGAAATTAGGAGTTGGTTATCCCATAACTACATGCCCTAATTTGTACGTGTTCATCATCGAACCGTAGAGATTCATCATGCCTCATTCCATGGGCATGATTCCATCTTCACATGGCTGAGATTGGACATCCATACTCGAATAATCAGAGCCATCCATCACATGGATCAAGTCATATTTGGGTATCCAATTATTTGTTCATCATATGCACAAATAATTTCTCCTTAACATTCCTTCTACTATAATGGATCATATCCACTTATATCTTCTTTAAATTGGGTTTCACCTAATTATTTAATTGATCATCTTATCTGAATTAAATCTAATTTAATTCTCATTTTAATTCATCCAAAATTCTCCTTAATGCGTGTGACCCATTAGGACCTTTAACATGTTGGCAATAATCATGTCCTTATCATAGACCCTAGGAATGATTGGACAACTTTTTATCTAATTCAACAACATGATTATAGATCATGAGAGGCCTCTAGCAAAGCATCATGACCACCCAACTACTAAAGGTTTTGTTGACGTGACCATCAACACCTGTCCATGAACGGTTACCGTATGATCAAATCCTTTCGTCATATATCCCAGATCAATCAGTGGTATGGAATGTGTCAACCCTGTAATTGATCTTTGTTTACTTGATATTAGAAAAATTGACTATATGATTTAGAACTTCGAAACCATTTTGAATTCCAACTCAACCTTACAAGTATTTATCAATCAATTTAATCCATCAAGTGGCCGTGGGATATAACCCTTTTTATCAAGGGAGACGAGTCCTGTCTTGATCAAACACCATCTTTATGTGCTTCATGTCATACCCAACCGACACCATATTTGCCATCCGTGGTTAGAGCGATGTTTGGATGCCGTCAAAGCATGACATTCCATACATGAGATGCAATGAAGATCTCAAGTCAAAGGATCACTCACACCACCGTCATTATAGATCAACCATGGATACTATATAGAGTATCCATATGGGATCTCTGTACGGGTCATCCAATGCATCATTACAATAGAGAGCATCCACACACCTATCCAAGTATCTTCATACTTCAGCTTGTGAAATCAGCTGCTCACCCCAAGGGTGAGGATATGCAATGTGTACTAGTCTCACAGTGTTCGATGGTGTCCAGTCCCATCTACACATCGACTAGGGAAGTTTAAAGAATCGAACCATAACTTGCAATTTGAATCTCACAATTTGTAATCTCTATTACAAATTCCATATGCACGGTTCACATTCTTTTGGACTTTATCTCACATACAAATATATCAAATAAAAGACATCTGGATAGATAAAGAAACCATTTTATTTGATTTGTATTCATAGAATGTATACAGCATTCAATCCAATTGGATTTAGGGCATACACTAACAACCCGTCCTCCCTACACTCGCCAGATATTGGAGGAGCCCATATCCTCCAGGTTCCATTTCCCTCAGATAGATCCATACGACGGTACAACGGATCCTCTCGACCACCTCAAGAGTTATAAAGCTATGATGCAGTTCCAAAGGGCTACGGACGCCCTTTTGTGCAAGGCTTTTCCCGCCACTCTACGGAAAGCCGCCCGCGCTTGACACATGCGTCTATCCCTCCACAGCATCGATTCCTTCCGGGAGCTAGAAAGGGCTTTTTTGGCACATTTCGATGCCTGCCGAAGGATCCTGAGGGTCGCCGACAGCCTTTTTCTGTACGTCAGAAAGAAGGGGAGTCACTTCGGGACTTTATTGCCCGATTCAAGACCGCCACCCTCGAAGTCTACCATCTGGATGATGCGGTGGCAACATTAGCCTTGAAGCGGGGACTCCTCTCGTCCCGCTTCACTTTCTCCTTGGATAAGAAGCCCTTCGGCTCCTACTCCGATCTCCTCCTCCGAGCCCAGAAGTACATCCGCGCGGATGAGACCAACCTCACCCGCCAAAAGTCCACAAGAGGGTCTAGCCGTAATCTTGCCCGTCCCAAGCCAAGCGGATCCTCTCGCCCCCGGCGGCCTGAGCCACCCCACCGACCGGACCATAAACGCCGGAGCCTCGCTCCTCTTAAGAGTGAGCTCATACCTCTCCTCGCCCCTCGCTCTCATATCCTTATGGAGATCGAGGGCAAGCCTTACCTCCAGCGGCCTCCTCCCATGAAGAAGGGCCTCCCCCATGACAAGAGCCGTTATTGCCGTTTCCATCAGGATTATGGCCACGACACTGACAACTGCTACAGCCTGAAGCGCGCCATTGAGGAGCTCATCTAGTGGGGCTACCTTGAGAAATATGTCCAGAAGGCGCCCCCGCCAGTACCAGCTCTCATGGGGCCTCCACCTGTTCAGGCCGCCATCGACAACACCCCCACGGAGCGAACAGTTGGAATGGTGTCCTGGGGGCAGCTCCTTCATCCAAGCGGTCGAGGGGGGAGGAGGCACCAGGCGATGTAATTCCCGGGGAGGGTCAGCGGTCATGGGAAATGTAAATAATGAAGGCATCGTCATCTCAATGATGATCGCCAAACACCCTGTAAAAAGGATATTAGTTGATAGTGGCAGCTCAGCTGACATCCTTATCTGCGATGCATTTGTTAGGATGGGATTATCTCTTGATTCTCTTCAGCCCGTGGTGGCTCCTCCAGTCAGATTTACTGAAGATTCGTTGAGGGTCGAGGGCGAAATATCTTTGCTTGTGACGGTTGGAACACCGCCATGCCAGAGCATAATCATCATGAAGTTTTTGGTCATGCGAGTCCCTCTGGCGTACAATGCTATCCTCGGGCAACCGGGCCTAAATCTGTTGGACGTAGTTATCTTCACCCGGCATTTGCTCGTGTAGTTCGCCATCAGCGGCGGGATTGGCAAAATGCGGGGCGAGGTCAGCCCGGTCCTGCCTTGTTACCATGCGGCATCAAGTCCTCAAGAAGCTGGGCCAGTCTTGGAAGCACCTAACCCCAGGGAGTCCAGCAAAGGAGGAGAATCGGCTGAGCGTCTTCTAACTTGCCCCATCGGAGATGACCAGGCGAGGGCCATGCACGTTGGCGGGCTCCTCCCTCCGGAGGACCACGACCGTCTCTTGACTTTCCTGCGGGCCAACTCGGACGTGTTTGCCTGGTCGGCGTCCGACATGCCTGGCATTCCTCCGGATGTAATCACCCACAAGCTCAATATCTACCGCCCGGTTCGTCAAAGGAAGAGAAGCTTTGCTCCCGAGCAACAAAAGACCATTGACGAGGAGG
This sequence comes from Calamus simplicifolius, assembly GCA_900491605.1. Taxonomy (NCBI): domain Eukaryota; kingdom Viridiplantae; phylum Streptophyta; class Magnoliopsida; order Arecales; family Arecaceae; genus Calamus; species Calamus simplicifolius. Next base: position 795,506 of record UESW01004064.1, on the reverse strand, counting down.
TCAATAAGCTGCTCGCTGCAGGTCACATCTGAGAAGCGCATTACTCTAGCTGGCTGGCTAACGTGGTAATGGTGCGAAAGGAAAACGAGAGCTGGAGAATCTACATCGACCTGAACAAGGCGTGTCCAAAGGATAGTTTCCCTCTGCCTCGAATCGACCAGCTGGTGGACTCCACTTCTGGCCACGAGCTCCTCAGCTTCATGGACGCACGCTTTCTCTGGGTAAAACTAAATAAAGAAGGACCCAAGCGACGAGGAGCACACCTCCTTCATGACTGAGAAGGGCATTTATTGCTATAAAGTGATGCCCTTCGGCCTTAAAAATGCAGGAGCAACCTATCAAAGACTGATGAATAAAGTTTTCTAGGATCAACTAGGCCAGAATATGGAAGTCTATATGGACGATATGCTGACAAAGAGCACCCGTGCCTCCGACCATGTCTCCGATCTAGAGGAAACTTTCAACAACCTCTGTCGTTTTCAAGTCAAGTTGAACCCGAAGAAGTGTGCCTTCGGCGTCACGGCAGGCAAATTCTTGGGTTTCATGGTGACACAGCGAGGGATCAAGGTGAACCCAGAAAAGATCAGCGCCATCCTCAACATGAGGCCGCCGTCTAGCAAGAAGGAGGTGCAGCGACTCACGGGGAGGGTGGCGATACTAAGTCATTTCATCTCCAAGTCAACTGAGAGGTGCTTATCCTTCTTCAAAGCCCTGCAGAAGGTCAACAGTTTTAAATGGACGGACGACTGCCAGAAGGCCTTTGATGGTGAAGGCGTTCCTGTCCGCCTCCCTGCTCTTGTCAAAGCCAAAGGATGGGGAGAGTCTTTTCCTCTATCTTGCTGCCTCTCCGAAAGCAATCAGTTCCGTTCTAGTGCATCTTGATGCTGACAGGACCCAGAGGCCTATCTACTATGTGAGCAAGGTGCTTCATGATGTGGAAGTCAGGTACTCCAAAATCGAAAAGATCATCTTTGCCCTGATCATTTTTGCCCGACGTCTCCGCCCGTACTTTCAAGCCCATCCTATCGTGGTGCTTATGGATCAGCCTCTCTGAGCCATCTTAGCTCGCCCAGACACCTTAGGCCGACTTGCTAAGTGGGCCATCAAGCTGGGGGAATTCGACCTCTCTTTCCAGGCTTGGCCAGCTCTGAAGTCCCAAGTCCTGGCCGATTTTCTGGTCGAGTGCACCTGGGCCGAAGAGCCGGCCGAGGATGTTCCCATGAAGCAGCCCGATGCTGAGCTAAATGACGGAAAAGAATCCTGGATCCTTCACGTGGATGGTGCTTCAAACTCCCAAGGGAGTGGCGCTGGCCTCATCCTCGCGGGCCCAAGAGGAGAGAAGGTGGAGTGCGCCCTTCGGTATCTATTCGAAGCTACGAATAATCAGGCCGAATACGAGGCCCTACTGGCAAGGTTAAGACTGACCCAAGAGTTTGGAATAAAGCACCTTATAGCTTTTACTGATTCGCAACTCATCTCTGGGTAAATCAACGGAGAGTACGAGGTGCGTGACCCCACCATGGCCCAATATCTAGGCAAGGTTCGACTTTTGGTCTCTCCGCTAACTTATTTCAGCATCAGCTATATACCTCGGAGCGAGAACGCCAAGGCCGACACCCTTTCTCGGTTAGCCACCTCCACTGACGGCATCACTAGGGGTGCCTACATCGAACACCTGGAGAGGCCCAGCATAGAAGGCGAAGAAGAAGTCCTCCCGCTCACCCAAGAGCCGACCTGGATGGATTCTTACATCCGGTACCTTACGGACGACACTCTCCCTGACGATCGTGATGAAGCTAGTCTGCTTAAATGGAGAGCCTCCAAGTTCACCCTCCTGGATGGGCGCCTGTACAGAAGGTCATTCTCCTACCCCTTACTCAAATGTGTAGGACCTGCCGATGCCAACTACATCCTCAGAGAAATTCATGAAGGCATATGCGGGAACCACCTGGGGGGCAGATCCCTAGCTCAAAAGGCCCTTCGTCAGGGATACTTCTGGCTCACCATCAGGGAGGATGCCGTTAAATTAATCCAAAGTCCGACGGCTGCCAGTGCCACACGCACATTCAGCATCAGCCATCCATCCCTTTGAACCCACTTTTGGCCCCATGGCTTTTTGCCCAGTGGGGAATGGACATCCTTGTACCATTCCCCCCAGCTTCAGGACAACGGAGATTTTTGCTCATCGCCATCGACTATTTCACCAAGTGGGTTGAGGTTGAGGCGCTGGCTAAGATCACCGAGAGTAAGGTCAAAGCTTTCTTCTGGAAGTCGATTATATGCCGCTTTGGTTTGCCTCACACTCTTGTTATCGACAATGGCTGCCAGTTCAATAGTGCCACATTCAAGACTTTCTGCGATGAACTAGGCATCCACCACCGATTCACCTCCGTCGGCCACCCACAGACTAATGGGGAAGCCGAGGTCATGAACTACACCATCCTTAGAGGACTCAGAACTTGGCTGGATGGATCCAAGGGCCGGTGGGTAGAAGAGCTCCCCAGCGTGCTATGGGCTTACCATACAACCCTGAGGGCCCCAACAGGCGAGACCCCCTTTAGTCTCGTCTTCGGGTCCGAGGCGGTCATCCCCATCGAGATTGGATTGACTAGCCCACGTGTGGAGTCTTACAACGAGGAAGACAACTCTGCACTGATAAGAGCCAACCTCGACTTCATCGACGAGGCGTACGATCGGGCGCTGCTGTGCATGGCAACTTTTCTCCAGCGGACGGCTAAGTACTACAATGCCCGGGTCCGTCCTAAGGTGTTCCGCCCCAGAGATCTGGTTCTAAGGAAGGCCAAAGTGTCAAAGCCTACGGAGGAGGGAAAACTGTTTGCCAATTGGGAAGCCCCTTATCGAGTCACTAAGACACTCCATCAAGGGGCGTACCGAATCGAAGAACTCAGTGGCCGACCCATTCCATGCACCTGGAATGCGGACAACCTTCGCCGATATTACCAATAATGTATAACATCACATTATGAGCAATGAAAGACCCCCTTTCAGCGCCACGGCTGATTCTTCCTTGCGCCCAAGGACCAGACCTAATGAAAGGAGCTCGCCGGCATCGCAGCCCATGGGACATCACTCGGCCTCGGCACGGCGGTGCCCCTCGAGTGGTTCAAGACCCTAAAGGCTCCGTACCCGACTTAGTCACCTCTTGGGTGGCACACAAACCCTCGAGGCAGTTTAAAAGGAGCTCGCTGGCATTGCGGCCTACGGAACACCACTCGGCCCTAGCATGATAGTGCCCTCCAAGTGGTTCAAGACCCTAAAGGCTTCATACCCGATCGAGTCACCCCTCGGGCGGCACACAAACCCCCGAGATGGTTCAAAAGGAGCTCGCCGGTATTGCGGCCCATAGGACACCACTCGGTCTGTTGGTCCAGATAGCAACCCAAGAGGGGGGGTGAATTGGGTTTTTCAAAATTAAACTCCTTTTAAAAAATAATCCTCCAGCGAAAGTAAAAACTTAGATGTATACGAATTAAGACAGAGTGTGCAAAGATAGAGAGTAAGAGACAAGGAAACAATCACTGCAAACACAAGAAGTTTTATAGTGGTTCGGTGTACCTACACCTACATCCACTCCCAAGTACCTCTTGGGACCACACTATAATCAATCTGATTACAGCAGAGTTGTTTTGCAAGCTCATAACTCAAACTTGTTGTTTTTCTGGGTGTACAACGAACCCAGCTAGTTTTCAAGGCTCACCAGCATACAACCTTACAACACAAGCAAACTGCTTGCTCAAGGCTAACAGCCTCAACGGAATCAATCCTCTGATTGACCCAGCAAACAATAACATTTTTACAAATTTAAAAGCTCATCTAATGAGCAAATATACAATAATAGAACAATAATAAAGAGATAGGAATCAAAGCCTGATTTGCAGATCTTGGTGGCTTGCTTTTTCTCTTCTCTTGAGTGAATCTTCCTTTAGAATGTTCTTGAAGCTCCGAAGATTAGAAAGCTAGGGCTTGCTTCTTCTTTTGGGATTTTTTCAAAATAGAACAAGGAATGCTAAAAATCTCTCTCTTTTCTTTTGGGAGATCAGCATAATCTTTCCTTTCGAATCTTCCCTCTTTTCTCTTTTGATTTTCTGATGGATTTCACTCTTGTATCTCTGATTTTTCTCTCTTGTTTTCTTGTTTTTCCTCTCCTTTTTTGGATACAACGAAACCTCTTCTTATAGATTCTTTTTAATCCATAAATAGCCTAAAACTATCCATTAGAAACAAGTGTAAGAAGGATTAGAACCAAATATAGTAATAGCTGTTGGGATTAAAAAGATAAAGATAAAGTTTAGAGACGTTCTGACAGTTCTGGAGTCGTTTCTGACAAACTGGAGTCGACTCTAACTTTTTTGGAGTCGGCTCTAAATCGAAAATCCCCAATCCGCTCGATCTGGAGTCGTCTCTGACTTTTCTGGGGTCGACATGAAAATCTTCTGGAGTCGACTCTAACAGTCCAGGAGTCGACTCTAAGTCATGACTGGAAAAACCATCGTTCTGTCTTTTCTGTTGGAGTCGGCTCTAATAGTACATGTGTCGACTCTGCGATTCCATGTGTCGACTCTAATGTCTGCAATCTTACCTTGATATTAGATTTAAACTAGAACTTGATTTTTCTTGTGATTTTGATTAATAAATCATATCATAAACTAAAAAACTAAACCAAAATCATTAGTAACTTCAAATATTATACTCAATTAGTTTTATTAATCATCAAAATCAATAATTGGGTCAACAATCCCTCCCTTTTTGATGATGACAAAAACTTTGAGTATATGCATTAAAAATTCATTTGAAATAAGTGTTATAGACATTGTTAAGCTTTAAAACTTCTTAACAGAGAATTTGATGTCAAGTTTCAAAATGAACTTTAAAAAACATACTTGAGTTCTATTATAAACAACAATCAAGATGATTTGACACAGAAAATCATTTAACATAGAAAATCGTTAAGCTCCCCCGCATTAAATAACTCCCCCTATGCAAGGTACATGTAAATAACATGAAATATGATCAATTGATTAGAATTTATAGATTTCTCTCCCCCTTTTTGAGATACCAATTGATTAAAACATATTAAAATCTTACAAATCTTATATTCTTTCATTCTCTCTTATATTCTTTCATGCTTTCTTCTTTATGCATATACAATTTTCTCTCCCCCTTTTTTGTTATCAGCAATAAGGTGAGTTTAAAAATAATATAGGTTATTAGAGCGAGGTTGTTGGTTCATTCAATCATAGAGATAGTAAACTTCATTCATTGTAATTGCTCGTCATAGACAAATTTGCAATAAAAAGATAATTGTATTTCATTTCAAGATGCATTACATGTGTCTATCAAAATACATTCTCAGTAAAGTACTATATCAATCAGAAAATCCTGGATACAGCTAACAAAGTATAGTAAACTAGAAATCTAAGATACAAACTATGAAAAGCTACTCTTAGGTTTCTAAAAGGTTAGGGTAGGATAGGCTTAGATAGGGTATCACTGTAGGAAATGGAAGGTCAATCAAACATGCTTTATATAATTTTCTTCAGATGGCCTATCATTTCCATAATCTCATCTTTTTGTGATTTCTTAAAGCCTTCAAGACAACTCTCAACTTGAGCAACAGCAAGGTCTAAATCTTTCTTCAATTGTCCAGTAGCATCTAGATAAGCTCTAGATCCATCTGCAATCCCTTCTAGCCTTTCAAAAATCTTTTGAAGCTCAATGCCAAGGGACTCTGCAGAGCGGCTAATGGAAAATGAAATCAAGTCGAGTCTGGAATTGATCTCCTCCTTAAATTGTCTGATGTCATCTCTCATCTGACAAATATCATTGCTCCTCTGACTGTCATACTCAGCTAGTAACGCTTTGAGCTGACCAATCTGCTCATCAAAAAATCTCTGAGATACAAAAGTTGTCTGAGGTGGAGGTGAAGAATATGTACTCGGTCCAGCCTCAGAAGGTCCAGCAGTAGATGGTCCCGCAACAGATGGGTCAGGGACTAATGGTCCCGCAACTGATGGTCCAGGGATGTCCTCTACTCTGGCTTCCTCAACTCTGGCCTCCTCTGCTCTAGCCTCTCGTCCTCCTTTTATCCAATTACCATTTACCTTTCTGAAGCCCATACGGTGAATGGTAGAGACACTGTAGTAGTCTGTATGCCTTAATTTCCTCAGTGGCTCATTGTCCATGATTAACACACCTTGGCTTCTGAATACCAAAGTCAGAATCATACCATATGGCAATGTAGATCTTTTCTTGGTAGCTGCCTCTGCCATATAGCCTATCATCATCCCAGCTAAGTTTACTGGCTGCCCGGTAATGATACAATCCATCAGCAAGATGTCTCGCTCTGAGACATACTCAAATCTGCCTATCTTTAGGAAAAATATCCTCCCGCAGATGTTGTGAAGAAGTCTGAGTTCCAAATTCAGTTGATTTGCTAAAATTTCCTCAAACTCAGATACCTCTCTCCCCAACATCCTAGATAGGGCACCACCACGATCATCATGCTGATACTCATTTATCCCAACAGTGGGCATCTCTAACAAATTTCCAAGTATCTCAGCAGTGATCACAACTCTTGTTCCTCTCACATAACTTACTAAACCTCCCTCCTCTACTCAAATCATTGTAGAAATCTCTTACGAGGGCCGGGTAGGTAGGAACATCCAAAGAACAAACTTTCTCCCATCCCATTTCTTTCAATTGATGCCCAATAGAGAAACCCTCCGAAGCAAAGAAATCAAAATCAACCTTCCTTCCGGTTGTGATAGCCTTACCCGCTAATTGGTCGATGTGAGGAGAAGATGGAGATGGTGGAGAAGTCTCACGAGTGGCAGAAGATGATGAAGATAGCGCTTGCCTCCGAATCGTGCGACGCCTTGTGGGAACGGCCGAACCTCCAATGATAGCACGCCTTTTAGGAGCCATAGGATTTGATTGGAATGAGTAATCAAGGGATTTGAAGGTTTAGAGGGGTTGGAATAGGTTTGGAACGGCTCTAGAGAGGATTGGAGATGATAGAATCGGTTAGGTGTCGACTCCGCCTTATATTTTTGACCTAGGTTCACTTAGAGTCGACTCCCGCAAAGCGAGGTGTCGGCTCCGAACCAGAAAATCTGTCAGCGCCCGAATTAGAGTCGGCTCTGCAGAAGCAGGTGTCGGCTCTAATTGCCCAGACAGAACATCAAATAGGAAGGTGTCGACTCCACAAACTGTAGGTGTCGACTCCACAATAGTTTCAGTAAAAAATTCAAATTTCAAGGATCTGAAACTGATCAAATTAATCATCAAACTCTAGATAAGTGTTCCTTAATTAATTGGGGAAACAATGAATCAATTTCTAGATAAATTTCCTTATTGAACATAGAGGATTTTCAAGAAATTGATGAAGTCTAGATAGTTGTTGTCCTTAAGAGTTTCAGAAAGTCATTCTAAAGGATCACAAACTCCTAATTCTCCTCTAAGATAACAAAATCTTTCTTCACTTAATGGTTTGGTAAAAATATCAGCTAATTGATCATTAGTATTCACATATTCAAGACAAACATCATTGTTGGAAACATGTTCTCTAATAAAGTGATGTCTAATTTCTATGTGTTTAGTTCTAGAGTGTTGGATTGGATTCTTAGTTAGATTGATTGCACTAGTATTATCACATCTAATAGGAATTTTATCAAGTGTGATACCATAATCTTCAAGTTGTCGCTTAATCCAAAGGATTTGAGCACAGCAACTTCCAGCTGCAACATACTCTGCCTCAGCAGTGGATAATGCAACCGAATTTTGCTTCTTGCTAAACCAAGAGATTAAGTTACTTCCTAAAAGTTGGCATGCACCACTTGTACTCTTCCTATCTAATTTACAACCAGCATAATCAGAATCAGAATAAGCAATCAATTTCAAAGTTGAGTCTCTAGAATACCATAATCCTACATTTTTAGTTCCATTTAAGTATCTAAAGATTCTTTTAACAGCAAATAAATGTGATTCTTTAGGATTAGATTGATATCTTGCACATAGGCAAACAGAAAACATAATATCTGGCCTACTTGCAGTTAAGTAAAGAAGTGATCCGATCATACCTCGGTAATGCTTCTGATCTACTTTCTTACCTTCTTCATCCTTGTCCAGCTTGCATGAGGGACTCATTGGCGTACCAAGGGTTTAGCAGATTCCATACCAAACTTCTTGAGTATTTCCTTTGTGTACTTTGTTTGGTTGATGAAAATCCCTGCTTTCTCTTGTTTGATTTGAAGTCCAAGGAAGAAGTTGAGTTCTCCCATCATGCTCATCTCGAATTCTCCCTGCATTAACTTAGCAAATTCTTGACAAAGGAGATTGTTAGTAGCACCAAATACAATGTCATCAACATAAATTTGAACAATTAAAAAATCCTTTTCTTTTCTTTTTAAAAATAAAGTTTTATCAACATTTCCTCTAGAAAAAATATTTTCAATTAAGAATTTACTTAATCTATCATACCAAGCTCTAGGTGCTTGCTTTAAACCATAAAGTGCTTTGTGTAGTTTGAAGACGTGGTTTGGAAATTCATGATCTTCAAAACCAGGAGGTTGTTCAACATAAACTTCCTCATTTATAAAACCATTTAAAAATGCACTTTTAACATCCATTTGAAATAAGTTGAAATTCATATGACATGCAAATGCAAGCAGTAGTCTAATGGCTTCTAATCTAGCAACAGGTGCAAAGGTTTCATCAAAATCTATACCTTCTTCCTGATTATATCCCTTTGCAACTAATCTAGCCTTATTTCTAATCACCAAGCCATTTTCATCCAATTTATTTCTAAAAACCCATTTAGATCCTATTATAGGGTGATCTCTAGGTCTATCTACTAGAGTCCAAACTTGGTTCCTAGTGAATTGGTTTAACTCTTCCTGCATTGCTAACATCCAATAACTATCTTTCTCAGCTTCCTCTATAGTTTTGGGTTCTATATGAGATACAAATGCAAGATGATTATTGATATTTCTCATTGATGATCTAGTCCTTACACCTTGAGATGGATCACCTATGATTAGGTCCTTAGGATGACCATAAGCATATCTCCAATCTCTAGGTAGATCTTTATCATTATGAGCAGTATCAATACCATCATCCTTAGGTGAGTCATCATCCTTAGCTTCAGGTTCTTGATCTGAAGATACATTTAATTTTTCAATACCTCTTTCAATCAAAGATGTATCTTCCTCATCATCAATTTTACCCGAACTTGATGCTAAAGACTCATCAAACACTATATGAATGGATTCTTCTACAACTAAGCTTTTTTATTAAATACTCTATATGCCTTGCTAGATGTAGAATATCCTAGGAAAATGCCTTCATCAGACTTTGCATCAAACTTCCCAAGATTGTCCTTACCATTGTTATGAATAAAGCATTTACAACCAAATGCATGAAAATAACCTAAATTTGGTTTCCTATTATGCCATAGTTCATAGGGAGTCTTCTTAAGGATAGGTCTAATCAGGGCTCTATTTAGGATGTAACATGCTGTGTTTATAGCTTCCGCCCAAAAATATTTTGGAAGTTGGCTTTCACATAGCATGGTACGGGCCATGTCTTCTAAAGTCCTATTCTTTCTTTCTACAACTCCATTTTGTTGTGTTGGCCCAGATGACAACCCAAGAGGGAGGGGGGTGAATTGGGTTCTTTTAAAAAATTAGCCTTTTAAGAAGTTTGCTTAAGAAAAGTGAAGGCAATAGCAATGTAAATACAAAGTGCAGGTATATCCAACACCTACGTCCACTCCCAAGATTCACTTGGGTCCACACTATAATCTTCCTTGATTACAGCCGAGTTGTTTTACAAGCTCACAACTCAAACTTATTGTTTTTCCGGGTGCACAACGAACCCAGCTGGTTTTTCAAGGGCTCACCAGCACAAAAACCCTAACACAAGCTTAACCAAGCTTGAACTGAGGTAAGACTACCTCTACTAGTTCAATCCCCCAGATTGAACTAGATACAAACAAATGAAATATTGTTTTTCAATTACAAAGCTCCTTAATGAGCAGATAATCAAATATGAGAATAACAAGGTTTAGAAAAGCCTGATTTGTAGATGGTTGGCTTTTGAGCTTTTCTTCTTTTCTTCTTTTCTCTTCTCCTTGCTGGGTTGAATCAAGCCTCAGCTCCGATTCTTCACAGTTGAAGCAGTTGAGAAGAGTTGAAAAGCAAGAAACGAATCCTCTTTCTCCAAGTTGGGAAATCCACCAAAACTTTGATTTGAATGCCTTGGATTCCTCTTGAGCGTTTTGGAGTGGAGTGGATTTGAGCTAGAAGGTTTTCCTCTTGAGATTCAGGCTCTCTCTTTTTTGGATTTTTGGATTGGGATTTCTCTATTTATTTTTCTATTTTTTTTTCTTTTTTTTGTTCTCCTTCCGTTCTCCTTTTTTTTGAAGAATAGTCTTCCCTTTTTATAGATTTCTTTCAAGCCATTTTTGGAAGAAAACTATCCGTTGGAGTGTACCTTGTAGCAAATATATTCGTTAGAAATAAGGTAAAATAGAAATATTACCGTTAGAGCTGATCTGGCAATTTGATTTTTCATTCCAGGTGGGTTGGAGTCGACTCTAACTTTTTTGGAGTCGGCTCTAACTCGAAGCACTTTAAAACGTTATTTCCGGAGTCGTCTCTGACTTTTCTGGGATCGATAAGAAACTTTTCTGGAGTCGACTCTAACTTACCCGGAGTCGACTCTAGGTCGGGGCCAGAAAAATCGACGTTCTGTTTCTTCTGTGAGAGTCGACTCTAACAGTCTCGGAGTCAACTCTAACTTCCGTGCCAGATCCGGAGTCGGCTCTGTGATTCTCAGAGTCGACTCTAATGTCTGCAATCTTACCTAGACATTAGATTCGATCCAGAACACGATGTAACTCCTGATTTTGATCATTCAATAGACTTATAATCTGAAACACTTAATCAAAATCATTAGAGTTTCCAATAGTTATACTCAAATAGTTTTGTTAATCATCAAAATCATCAATTGGGTCAACAATCTCCCCCTTTTTGATGATAACAAAAACTTTGAGTATATGCATTCAAAAATTCATTCAAACTAAAGATTATAGACATTTTAAGGCTTAAAGCTTTTTAACGAAGGATTTGATGCCAATATTCAAAGTAAACTTTTAAAATTGTGCATGAGTTCAATATAATCCATCAATTATGAACATTTAATCTAAATGTGCAGAAAATTGCAATTGAGCTTGTTGTTAAGCTCCTCCTGCATTGAATAGCTCCCCCTAATTATAAGCATCGAATTTTAACTGATTAAAATTTCAAGTCATTTTGCATAAACAATTATTTCTCCCCCTTTCTTTCTTTCTTATGCATATTCAACCATCTTTAAATCTTTCTTTCTTTGCATACTCAACCATTTCAAATCTTTCTTTCTTTGCATACTCAACCATCTAACCATCTCTCCCCCTTTTTTGTTATCAGCAATAAGGAGAGTATTAGATAAAGAAGGCTAAAAAAAAATTGTAGGCTCAATAAGACATAAGGATTCAAGCAGTCAACATTTGAAAATGTGAAATTGCATTTCATAAGTAAGAAACATTACATTAGTTGATTCATGTACATTCCAAAATGAAATACATAAGATACTCAAAAATTCCTAAATACAAACTATCAAAATCAAAATCAAGGTCAGATATGTTTGAATACAATTTTCTTCAAGTGACATATGATTTCCATTACATCATCTTTTTGGGATTTCTTAAAGTTTTCAAGGCAAGCTTCAATTTGTGAGACTGCAAGGTCAATGTCCTTCTTCAGTTGACCAGTTGCATGTACATAAGATCCCGACCCATCAGCAATGCCTTCCATCCTTTCAAAGATTTTGTGAAGTTCAGCACCAAAGGATTCAACAGAATTGCTTATGGAAAAGGAGATCATGTCCAGTTTCGAATTAATTCTTCTTTCAACTGATTAAAGTCTTCTTTTAATTGAGTAATTTCATGAGATCTCTGACTATCATACTCAGCAAGCAAAGCTCTCAACTGACCAATCTGTTCATCAGAGAATCTCCCAGAAGCAGCAATAGACTGATGTGGAGGAGAGGGAATGGTACTAGGTCCAGCCTCTGAAGGTCCAGCTGAAGATGGTCCCGCAATAGATGGATCAGGGACTGATGGTCCCACAGTGGATGATCCAGGGATGTCTTCTACTCTGGTCTCTTCTGCTCTATCTCTTTC
>UESW01004064.1:489364-779698 GCA_900491605.1 Calamus simplicifolius | reverse complement strand
TTGGAGTCGACTCTAACTTTTCTGGAGTCGGCTCTAACTCGAAGCACTTTAAAACGTTATTTTCGGAGTCGTCTCTGACTTTTCTGGAGTCGACAAGAAACTTTTCTGGAGTTGACTCTAACTTACCCGGAGTCGACTCTAGGTTGGGACCAGAAAAATCGATGTTCTGCTTCTTCTGTGAGAGTCGGCTCTAACAGTCTCGGAGTCGACTCTAACTTCCGTGCCAGATCCGGAGTCGGCTCTGTAATTCTCGGAGTCGACTCTAATGTCTGCAATCTTACCTAGACATTAGATTCGATCTAGAACACGATGTAACTCCTGATTTTGATCATTCAATAGACTTATAATCTGAAACACTTAATCAAAATCATTAGAGTCTCCAATAGTTATACTCAAATAGTTTTGTTAATCATCAAAATCATCAATTGGGTCAACATGTTGAGGTGTCCTAGGTGCTGAAAAATTATGATGTATGCCTTTTTCAAAACAGAATTTTTCAAATAAGTGATTTTCAAATTCAGTTCCATGATCACTTCTAATAGACACTATGGTAGTGTTTTTCTCATTTGTGACTTTCTTAACAAATTTCAGGAATATTGAGAAAGTCTCATCTTTGTGAGCCAAAAACATTACCCAAGTGAATCTAGAGTAATCATCTACTATCACTAGACCATATTTCTTTCCTCCTAGACTTGTGGTTCTAGTAGGTCCAAAAAGGTCCATGTGTAGTAGCTCTAGTGGCCTAGTAGTTGAAACAACATTCTTAGATTTGAAAGAAGTTCTTGTTTGTTTTCCAAATTGACATGCATCACATATTCGATTATTTTCAAAATTTAAGCTAGGAATACCTTTAACTAATCCATTTTCAATAGTTTAGAAATTAGGTGTGCTTGCATGACCTAATCTACGGTGCCATAGCCAACCAATCTCATTCATCTTAGCATTATTAGCAACTAAGCAATGATTACTTGGAGATAAATTACTCAAATCAATTAAGTACACATTGCCATAACGTTTACCAACAAGAATAATGCTGTTATCAATGGATTAGTAACAGTGCAAAGAAGCTTCAAAGGAAACTTTGAAACCTTTATCACACAGTTGGCTAATACTTATCAAATTATGTTTAAGTCCATCAACATATAAAACATTATCAATATGAGTAGATGGAGTAATTTGAATCTTACCAATACCCATGATATGGCCTTGACCATTATCACCAAAAGTAACTACTCCACCTCTTTTTGATTCAAGGGTGATGAATTGATCTTTGTCACCCGTCATGTGTCTTGAGCAACCACTATCCAGGTACCATTTTCTTTTCAGTCTGATGGCTGCAAGACACTCCTGCAAAATATTCATGTCTTAATTTTAGGTACCCAAGCCTTCTTGGGTCCTTCATGGTTAGATGCATTAAATATTGTTCCTTTGGGAACCCAAATCATCTTTCTTTTATTATGTGGAGATTTACACATATAAGATTTATGTCCTTTGTTTCCACATTTAAAACAAGTAATATTTGATGATTTTTCAGCATGTACAAAAATATTTTTCAAAGATTTTTGCTTTTTAAGTGGATTATATCCTAATCCAGCTTTATCAAAAACAGCTTTTTGATTGTCCAAAATCATATTAAGTTTGATAGAGCTTAAAGTAAATTTATCAACTATAGGTTTAAGTCTATCAACTTCATTTTTCAAGCTTTCATTTTCTTTTATCAAAAGTTCTTTTTCTACAACATGCTTTTCATTTTCTAAGATAGTTTTTGCATTTGATTTTTCAGATCTTTGTTCTTTGAACTTAAGTTTGCAAAATCATCCATTAATTCATAAAAAGCACTATGCAATTCATCGAAAGTAAAATCATCAAGAAAACTCGGACTTACCTCATCATTGTCCGCCATGAAGCATAGATTGGCCATTTCACTCTTTTCTTCCTCTTCGGAACTTGAGCTTTCCGAATCACTCCATGTGGCCATCATTGCCTTCTTTTTGAATTCCGGGTGCCTTTCTTTAGTTGTGGGCATTCAGATTTAAAGTGACCCGGCTTCTTGCATTCAAAACAAATAACTTCTTTTCTTTGCCCTTGTCCTCATCTTTTCTTGCAAAGGGCTTTTTCTTTTCAAACTTCTTCTTCTTCATGAATCTTTTAAATTCTTGTGATGAGTGCCATGTCCTCATCATCACTTTCATCTTCAGATTCATGAGGCTCTTCCATATATTCAGAAATCTTAAGAGCCATAGTCCTCTTCTTCTTTGACTCATCATCATCAACATGTTGCTTAATTTGAAGCTCATGAGTCATCAAGGATCCCAATAATTCTTCTAGGGGTAGGGTACTTAGATCCTTTGCCTCTTGTATTGCAGTCACTTTAGCTTCCCAAGTCCTAGGCAAGGAACGCAAAACCTTTCTCACAAGATCAGAATTATCATAAGATTTACCAAGACTTTTTAAACCATTAACTATATCAGTAAATCTTGTAAACATATCAGAATAGATTCACATGCATCCATTTTAAACAATTCATACTTATGAACTAGCATGTTAATCTTGGATTCCTTGACTTGATTTGTTCCCTCATGGGTAACCTCAAGTCTATCCCAGATTTCCTTAGCAGAAATGCAAATAGATATACGATTGAATTCATTTGCATCTAATGAGCAGTATAAAACATTCATTGCTTTGGCATTAAGTTGTGCCAATTTTTTATCATGTTCATCCCATTCCGTTTCGGTTTAGGAATCTCCATGCCATTAACTCTAGCAGTGGGTGTGTGTGGTCCATTGACTATAATGCTCCATAGATCATAGTCAAGTGCTTGAATGAAAATTTTCATTCTAGCCTTCCAATAACCATAGTTTAAACCATTAAACAAGGGTGGTCTATTAGTAGATTGGCCTTCGGAAAAAGATGAACCAGCTTGAGTTGCCATGTGGATCTTTGACTCTTGATCGTTAGATCAAATCAAATGAGCACTAGCTCTGATACCAATTGTTGGTCCAGATAGCAACCCAAGAGGGGGGTGAATTGGGTTTTTCAAAAATTAAACTCTTTTGAAAATAACCCCAGCGGAAATAAAACTTAGATTACAATTAAAACAGAATATGCACAAATAGAGAGTTAAGAGAAAGGAGACAATCACGGCAAACACAGAAGATTTTATAGTGGTTCGGTGTACCTACACCTACGTCCACTCCCAAGTACCTCTTGGGTCCACACTATAATCAATCTGATTACAGCAGAGTTGTTTTGCAAGCTCACAACTCGAACTTGTTGTTTTCCCGGGTGCACAACGAACCCAGCTGGTTTTCAAGGCTCACCAGCACAAAACCTTACACCACAAGCAAACTGCTTGCACAAGGCTAACAGCCTCAACTGAATCAATCCCAGATTGACCCAGCAAACAATAACGTTTTTACAAATAAAGCTCCTCCAATGAGCAAATATACAATAATAGAACAAAATAAAGAGATAGGAATCAAAGCCTGATTTGCAGATCTTGGTGGCTTGCTTCTTCTCTTCTCTTGAGTGGATCTTCCTTTAGAATGCTCTTGAAGCTCCGAAGATCAGAAAACTAGGGCTTGCTTCTTCTTTTGAGATTTCTTCAAAATGAACAAGGAAAGCTTGAAATCTCTCTCTTTTCTTTTGGGAATCAGTATAATCTTTCCTTTCGAATCTTTCCTCTTTTCTCTTTTGATTTTCTGATGGATTTCAAGATTTTTCTCTCTTTTTTCTTTTTTTCTCTTCTTTTTGGATGCAAAAACCCTCTTCTTATAGATCAGTTTAATCCATAAATAGTTTAAAACTATCCGTTAGAAACAAGTGTAAGAAGGATTAGATCCAAAATAGCAATAGCCGTTGGGATTAAAAAGATAAAGATAAAGTTTAGAGTCGTTCTGACAGTTCTGGAGTCTGACATTCTGGAGTCGGCTCTAACTTTTCTGGAGTCGGCTCTAAATCGAAAATCCCCAATCCGCTCGATCTGGAGTCGTCTCTGACTTTTCTGGGGTCGACACAAAATCTTCTGGAGTCGACTCTAACAGTCCGGGAGTCGACTCTAAGTCGTGGCCTGAAAAACCATCGTTCTGTCTTTTCTGTTGGAGTCGGCTCTAACAGTCCGGAGTCGACTCTAAGTCTGTGCCATTTTTGGAGTCGACTCTGCGATTCCATGTGTCGACTCTAATGTCTGCAATCTTACCTTGACATTAGATTCGAACTAGAACTTGATTTCTTGATTTTGATTAATCATATCATAAACTGAAAAACTTAATCAAAATCATTAGTAACTTCAAATGTTATACTCAATTAGTTTTGTTAATCATCAAAATCAATAATTGGGTCAACACGGCCCCGGCACAACAATGCCCCCTGAGTGGTTCAAGACCCTAAAGGCTCCGTACCCGACTGAGTCACCCCTCGGACGGCACACAAACCTCCAAGGAGGTTTAAAAGGAGCTCGTCGGCATCATGGCCCACGAAAAACCACTCGGCCCCGGCACGGCGGTGCCCCCCAAGTGGTTCAAGAAACTAAAGGCTCCGTACCCAGCCGAGTCACTCCTCGGATGGCACACAAACCCTCAAGGCAGTTTAAAAGGAGCTCGCCATCGCGGTCCAGGGACACCACTCGGCCCCAGCACGGCAGTGCCCCCCCGAGTGGTTCAAGACCCTAAAGGCTCCATACCCGGCCGAGTCATCCCTCGGACGGCACACAAACCCTCGAGGTGGTTCAAAGTCAGGGCTCGTCGGCGCTATGACTAATAAGGCATTGCCCGGTTCTGCACCATCCCCAACGGACTTCGCCCGCCAGAGTAACCTTCGGAATCAATCACCGAGGCGCCTCCATGAATTCGACAGCTTCGCATCAGTTCAAGCGGTTCCCTAAGTTCACAAGTTCCCGATATACTCTCAAAATCCACCTTCGTTCACTCGGATTCACCCTCATGACCAGCAATTAACTAATCTACTTAGCTGGTCGGGGACCTGATGGATCGAAGGCCTAACTAGCAGCACGGATCTTCACAGACTTGTTCAAATCATTATCAAGCCTAAGTATAGGGATCTGCTGTGGCGCCTCCGACATACATGATACTTACAAGCAGAAGAGCAAGACATTTTGAGAAAAACTTCCTTTTCATTAAGTATCTTATAATGATTACAAAATTTGACCCGGGGTCAGTTACAAAAGAAAAGGAAAAGTACAAAGTGTAGGAAAAGAAGGTACAAAAATACAAAGTATCTCAGGGCCCGCTTGGTCCCGGCTCCTCTCTGGCTTCTCCCTCCGCCGCTGGTTCCTCGTCGCCAAGATCCTTGGGCTGGATCTCTTTAAGCTCAGAGCTGTTAATGTTGAAGGCTGCAGACACCTTCACCTTGCAAAGGTCGAAGCCCTTTGCATAGGCGTCAAGGCTGGCCTCAATAACTACTTGGTCGAACTCTGCGGAGGCCTTGTAGTTGGCGACGGCAGTCTCGACCCGAGCCTTGGCCTCCCTGGCTTGCGCCTCGACCTCCCTGGCGCGCTCTCCAGCCTCCCATGCCCAGCTCTTTGCCTCCTCGGTGCGGGCGCTTGCTTCATGAGCATGGGCCACCGCCCCAGCCCACTCATGACTTGTATCGACTTCCGCCCTCTCCACCGCGGCAGCCCTCTGCATGATAGCCCGAATCTCATCCGTGGCTGCCTCCACTCGGCTCTCTGACTGCTGGAGCTGGCGGGTCAGCTCCTCTACCCTTTGTCGGTCGCCTCCAGCCTGGCCGATACTAGGGCCAGTTGGGTCTCGGCCGTGGAGGCTCGACCGCCTTCATTCTCAGCCCAGCACTTCGCCTCTTTTATTCGGCCACCCAGGTCCGCCTCCCGGGCCTTGGCCTCCTCCTGCTGCCGGGTAAGCTTTCCGGACAGCGTTGTTCTCAGCTTTTTATATTTGTCGACCCGCCCCATGGTGCATGCGAGCACCTCTCCGGAGTGAGCCACCGCCGCGCGAAGGGCAAGGGCCCCGTTGGCCAGCTGCATCAAAAGAATACGTCAGCCACAAATCGACCAAGACATGTCAAAAAGAAGTTAGGTTTGAAGGACTACCTGAAGCACGTTCACCAGCACCATGTCGAGGATTGCAGCATGGGACAGCTGCCCCATTTCCTCATCGATCTCCAAGGACCATGCCCCGAACAGCAGGACGGCGGCCCACCCAGCATCCCCCATGGAGGAGCGCTTGGGTGCCAGTTGCGTTGGCTGCTCCGGCATCTCATCGATCAGCCGATGGACCGGATAAGGTGTGGACCACCAGGATGAGCTCCATGGCTCGGCTCTGTGCTTGTTGGGCCTCCTCGCCCCGGCATCGGACCTTCTAGCGGCTATCTCCCCCTCTCCGGCTGTAGGGGGTGCCCTCTCCGCCTCCGGCTCGGCGGGAGTCGGAGGGCCTCTAACGATTGTAATCTGCCCCACCTCGGCTAAATCGGCGGCGGCAAGGATTTCCTTCTCGGGGTCCAAGACCACCACGATGGCCTCGGTGGTGGTCGGGATCTCCTCTTCTTCTGTCTCGGCCCCGACCAGGCCGGGGACCGCTTCTTCAACTGGCGCTTCCGTGGCCGGCTCCTCTGCAGGCGTCGGAGCTACGGGGACTTCTTCAGTTGGGGACGGCTCAGCTTGGGCCCTCCTCCGTGCCTGCTCACCTGCCCCCTGCCTCTTCTGGCACATGGCGGCCTCCAACCTATCGGTAGGGATCCTCATTGCTGCACAAAAGACAAATATCAGTAAAAAAAATGATGATGAAATGATGGTAAAATGGACAAGGGCAACGCCCGGCTGAGGGCAAGAAGAATGGGTTTCTGTACTCACCAACTGCCGGGGCCAACTCGGCCTCATACAAGTTCTTCTCGGACAGGAGATCCTTGTAGGTGGGGATCTGGCAGGACGAAAGGTGGCGGAAGAGCTCCCCGTCCCTATCACTCATGGCTGAGTTTTCATTGGAGCTGACATCCGGTTCCCTCCAGTCAGTCCTCATCCCCCTACATGGGCAAAAAGATATCGAGATTTTCACCCCCTGATTTTGGATGGTAGACCTAAAGGAAGGGCCCTACGCGGCCTAGCGATAAACACCGACCAGGCCTCCTCACCTTGGTGATGGAGCTTGTAAAAGCCCAGAACAGAGACAGACTAGCTACGGAGCCCTGGAAATGATAAAGAATGACGAAGGCGCAGAAGATCTGAATCGAGTTTGGAGTCAACTATGCCGGCACTAACCTATACCTATTTAATAGATTCAAAAAGAAGGGATGGAAGGGAAGCCGCAACTCGCACCGAAAAAACTCCTAGTACAGAGCAACCCAACTAGGGAGGACGGTGTTCACTCTATCTTCAGGTCTCGACACAGATAGGCGGATGAAGTCAGAGACCCTATACATGACCCTAACGGCCTCTACTTCTTCGGGGGTCATGGTGGAGGCGATTCCCCTCGGCCCGGCTGGATCAAGGCCAATCGCCGGAGGGGTTACCGGACATTGGGAAGAAGGAGCAGCTTGATGGTTATCTCAGAATGATTCTTGAGATGTTTGCGGAAACGAGATAAGGATCAAATCACTTATCTTAGCGGAAACAAGATAAGGATCAAATCACATATCTTAAAAATTTGAGTTAGCACGATCTATACCCGTATTAATTTAATAACAAGAACAATAAGGAGATTAAGAATTTACCTTTTGTTCTTCACGAACACTACCTTGGAATTACCAAATCCTTTGATCACCATGGATCTTTCCAAACGTTCTTCAGATTATGATGAACACGAACAAGTGGGCGTTCCTTTTGATTTGGGTTGAGATTACACAACTGAGTTTAATTCACTTTGTATTCTCAACTTATGAGATAAAGTGAAGTTGAAGGAGGAACTTTTTGTGGTTGATCATTGTTCTCCCATTGTCTTCTCTGTCGTGAATCTTATATTCACAGAGAATAACAACTATCAACCTCTTTCATTAATTAATCAATTAATTAATATTTAAAGATCGCTTCCAACTCTTGGAATTACTTTAACGTATATTGATCCAACAACTTGGTTAGATATATTTATCATGGGACGTTACGGGAGAGAGAAAGGCTCTCTCACAATCCCATATTTATTTCTCCAACAACTAAATAAATTTCCACATAGAATCTTCTCGTGGAATATGTCTACGATGTGTTCCCCAACACACCGTATAATAGAAATTAATCCAATTAATTTCTATATAAAAAATAATTTAGGATTCTCAATTCCAAATTTATAACTCAACCCAACATATCATAAAATTCATATAATTTAATGGAGCCATCCAAAGGAACTATGGACATTATAATTCTAAGCTCCAATAATTTTGACATTTAATTAACACCTTAATTAAAATATCAAAATTATTAATTCTAAATTACTCCACTAAAAATTTAGAACTGCACTCTTAAAATTATAAAATTAATTATATTCAAAAGGATTTGAATCGTCCATCGATATAGTCACTGCATATAATCAATCCTCCATAAACGGTTCATGATTAAAGCTAGGCATTTTCCGTTAACCTTTTTAATCACATCTTTATCCATAAGTACCATTGATTCTATAATAAATAATATATTTATGATCCAATCATAAATTGAGTGCTCTTATTATTCAAGTCCCAAATCAATACTTATGGGAACCGTCCATCTGACTTCTTTACAAAAGAATGGATTTCATCTTTTATATTAATATTCCTAGCTACTTATGTTATTATATTTCTAATATACCAAGAATTTGACACTATGTTTATGTGTCATTACCCGATAAGTCAAAAAATATAATACAATAAATAGGAGTCTATTAATTACTCAAAATTAAGATCGATTCACATATGACCATCATTGATTAATTTTGAATGCTCTATTTTAACAATAAAATTTATTACAAATTCATAATTAATCATGTTCCAGTCCTATATAATCAAATTATATAAAGTGCTTTCATTCCGATAATCTTATTATCAACAATCCAGATAAGATCGTTTCATTCAGAATGTAATGAACCGCACTAGTAATTTTAAATTAAATATTTCAATTGCAACTTTAATTTATAATTACGGACAAATTTAGATTATTTTACTTTAAATATTATCCTATGTATATAACACTTATATACAATATTTAAAGTCACATTTAAATAATCCATGGATTTTTGTTATTTATAAAGCATCATAACATGCATGCAAGTATAATATTAAAAAATTTCTCAAATATTCAGCAAAATAATAAATATCATTTATTTATGGGCACATATCCCAACAATCTTCCACTTGCCTAAAGCAAATGCGATATGTCTCTAAGTCCCATCCCATCAAGATGTAGCTCAAAACCTCGAGCCGGTAATGTCTTAGTAAACGGATCAGCTATATTGATCGCAGATATGATCTTCTCAACTGAAACATCTCCTCTACTGACAATCTCTCTCACAATGCAAAATTTTCTCTCTATATGCTTTTCTTTACGGTGGTTTCTGGGTTCCTTGGCATTGGCTACTGCGCCACTATTGTCACAGTAGAGTCTAACTGGTTCATGCATATCTGGAACAACTTCTAGATCTTTCAAGAATTTTTGAAACCAGACTGCCTCCTTAGCTGCTTCACAAGCCGCTACATATTCAGCCTCCATGATTGAGTCAGCAATACAGGTTTGCTTGACGCTTCTTCATATAATGGCTCCTCCTTCCAAAGTGAATACCGCTCCAGAAGTAGACTTCCTAGAGTTTCTATCTGATTGAAAATCAGAATTTGTATATCCAACAGGAATCAAATCCCTACTGAAATATACTAGCATATAGTTTCTCGTACGCCTCAGATATTTCAGAATATGCTTGACTGCAACCCAGTGATCCAATCCTGGGTTTGACTGGTATCGGTTAACCACTCCCACTGCAAAGCAGATGTTGGGTCTTGTACACAACATTGCATACATCAAACTACCAACTGCCGAAGCATAGGGAATCCGTCTCATATCATCCTCCTCTTGCGGTGTTTTAAGACACTTCTCTTTAGAAAGATGAACTCCATGTCGAGTAGGTAAATTACCTTTCTTAGAGTTTTGCATCGCAAATCTGATAAGCACCTTGTCAATATACGATGCCTGAGACAACACCAAAAGCCTATTCTTGCGATCCCGTATAATTTGGATGCCAAGAATATAGCTTGCTTCTCCCAAATCCTTCATTTGGAATTGGTTGGATAGCCAGTTCTTTATTTTGGATAGATATCCTACATCATTCTCAATGAGTAAAATGTCATCCACATAAAGAACTAAGAAGATCACTTTATTTCTTTCCTTTTGCTTATAGACACAAGGTTCACCTAAATTTTGTTCAAAACCATAACATTTTATGGCTTCATTAAATCTGATGTTCCATGATCTAGAAGCTTGCTTAAGCCCATAAATGGACCTTTGTAATTTGCAGACTTTCTGCTCTTGGCCTTTAACAACAAAACCCTCTGGTTGAACCATATGAATAGTCTCTTCAAGATGGCCGTTCAAAAATGCCGTCTTGACATCCATTTGCCATATCTCATAATCATAATGAGCAGCAATGGACAAGAGAATCTGAATGGATTTTAGCATGGCTACTGGCAAAAAAGTATCCTCATAGTCTACTCATTTCTTTTGGGTAAAACCCTTTGCCACTAACCTAGCCTTGAAAGTCTCTACTTTTCCATCGGCTTCTCTTTTCTCTTATATATCCATTTGCATCCAATAGGCTTTACGCCTTCTGGTAGATCTATAAGCTTCCAGACTGAATTAGAATACATTGATTCCATTTCGAGTTTCATGGCTTCCTGCCATTTCTCTTGATCAATATCCTCCATTGCCATCTTGTATGTCAATGGATCATCATCACTGCCATCGGTGACTGCAACTTGTGCTTCTCCATTCTGACCATAGCGGATGGGTAATCTTATTTCCTTCCCACTACATCGTGGTGGCAGTGGTATTTGATCTTGAGTAGTGGTCTCAACCTTTTGTCGTTCAACAACTTTTATTGGTGTGGGGCTGATCTCATCAGCTAGCAACTCTTCCAGAACTACTTTACTTCTAGGTTTGAATTATGTCATATAATTGTACTCGAGAAACGTTGCATTTGTCAACACAAAAACCTTGTTATCTTGAGCATTATAAAATAGTCCTCCTCTCGTTCCATTAGGGTACCCAACAAACATGCATACTTCTGAACAAGGTTCCAACTTCCCAGTCTTTCCCTTTAGCATATGGGCTGGACATCCCCATATGCGTATGTGTCTCAAACTAGGCTTGCGACCATTCCATAACTCTAAGGGAGTCTTAGGGATTGACTTAGATGGAACTAAGTTTAGAATGTATACAACTGTTTGTAATGCATATCCTCAAAATGAGTTAGGCAAAGAAGAATAGCTTAACATTGATCTTATCATATCAAGCAAAGTGTGATTCCTTCTTTCAGCTATACCATTTTGCTATAGTGTCGCAGGTGTCGTGAGCTGTGATAATATTTCATTCTCAATCAAGTGGTCCTGAAATTCATAATCCAAGTACTCTCCTCCTCGATCAGATCGAAGAGTTTTGATTGATTTACTAAGTTGTTTTTCTACTTCAACATGGAATTCTTTGAACTTTTCAAAGGCCTCGGATTTTCTTTGCATCAGATATGCATATCCATATCTAGAATAATCATCAATGAACGTGATGAAATATTCATAGCCCCCTCTAGTTTTGACATTCAAAGGCCCACATACATCAGTATGTATGATCTCTAAAGGTGCTTTTGCTCTTTCACCTTTTGCTGAAAAAGGTCTTTTGGTTATTTTACCTTCTAGACAGGATTCACAGACTGGTAGAGTGCCAACTCTTAGCTCTCTTAAAGGATCATCCTTCACTAGTCTTTCTATTCTGTCTATATTAATATGACCAAGCCTTAAATGCCATAAATACGTGTCATTGTCATTATTCGCAACTTTTCTTCTTTTAGGAGTTGGTTCAGCGACTTTAAACATTTCGGTGTGAAACAAGTTGTGAGAATTTGGTTTAACAAAATATAGACCATTTTCAACATACGTAGAACAAATATTTATTTCATTCTTATAAATTGAAATAGAGTCAATACTAAAAGATACAGAAATAAATTATTCATGCAACTTTGACACCGAAATCAAATTTCGTTTGAAATCCAGAATATAATAAACATTGTCCAAAAGCAAATATTTATTATCAGCAAACGATAGTCGAACTAACCCTACTACTATCACTGACACTTTTTCCCACTACCTACTCTCATCGTGAAATCTCCCACTTGAAGATTCCGGGCAGACTCAAGCATCTGCAAAGAAATACAGACATGGTTAGATGCTCCTGAATCAATAATCCAGCTTGAGAATTCATTCTCAACTAAGCATGTTTCTATGACTAGTAAATCTGATTTACCTTATTTCTTTTTCTGTTTTAGCTCATCAAGGTACTTTTTATAGTTCCTTTTCCAATGGCCATCTTGATGACAGTGGAAACACTTTCCTTTAGGCTTAGGCTGAGCAGCAGCCTTTCCTTTCTTCTTCTGGATCTTCTTCTTGTTATTCTTTTTCTTTCCCACATAATTCTTCTTCTTTTTCTTCGAAGAAGAAGGCTTTGCCTCAGCTACGTTGGTTTCAGCAACAATTGCCTTACCACCCTTATCATCTATAAGAGTCTCATATATTTGCAGCTCATTCAGGAGTTCAGTCAGATTACACTTTTTATGATTCATAATGTAATTAGTCCTGAATTGAAGAAAAGCGGGAGATAGTGTCTCCAGAATCATGCCAACCTGAGTCTTTTCATCAATTTTAGCTCCATTGATCTCAGCCTCATTGAAATGATTGATCATTTTGAGGATGTGCTCACGAACAGAAGAACCATTCTCCATTTTGCCATTCATAATGGCTTTTACAGCTTCGTAGCGATCCTGATTAGATGGGCCTCCAAACATCTGCTGCAGAGATTCGATAATCTCTCTTGCAGTTTCAAAGGCCTCGTGCTTAGTTCTAAGCACCTCATTCATTGCTGCTAACAAGTAGCAGCGGGCTTTGTTGTTTGCAACAACCCAACGGTTGTACTCTTCAGCAGCAACCTTGGAGGCATTGGTTGGAGGCACTGGAGGACAATCCTCCTTAAGGACATAGTGGTAGTTTTCATTAATGAGAAGGATATTCATGTTGCTTTTCCACTTAACAAAATTTTTACCAGGTAATACTTGAGAGGCGAGAAGTGAGAAAATCGGGTTTGACATATTTGCTAAAAAATAAGAAAAATTTTAAAAAATAATTACATAAATATCGTTACATAATTTAAGGAAAAGTAAATAAGATGCATAAACGCACATGTTAAAATACACAAAAATATGTTTACTTTAAAGGCCTAAGGAATTTTAATCTTCACAATAAAGTGCCGCTGTAGGGTAGGTCAAATAGTTGCTAATTAAAATGAGAACTTCTCAATTAATAAGTATCTTCCGAAATATCTTATATTTCTAATACTCATTAATTTCCTTAATTTTGGTCAAGAAAGTAATTAACTAATTTAATTATTTCTTCATGAGTGTGACCCATCGTATCAGACCTTTTAAGACTTAACTTAGAAATTGCCGCCGTAGGGTAGGTTAATTCTAAAATACATCTTAAAAGTCCTATCGCATGGAAGACAACCTTGGTATTGTCATTAGTAGACACCCTCCGTAAGGAGGACGAAATCAAAGCGTCACGAGGCGCTACTAATAACTCACGGTGTTGTACTAACGATGGAGACCAAGGGCTTATATTGTCATATTACCCCTTCCACTCATTATTTTGCAAAAGTGTATTTTATTTATAAAACAACTTTTGTTTCATAAACTCTTAGTTAATTTAAACAATTTAAATTACTAAGATTTTATAATGTTAAACACTTTAAAATTATAAAATAAGCTAAATGTGATAACTTAAATATAACATTTGAATTTAAAACATCACATTTAGCACATTAATTTTGCAAATCCAATTGCTCAATTAATGTACAAATTTAATCTCATTAAATTTATTGCAAAGTGCATTAAATATAATTTACTAAAACTTTTTAGTAAAAAATAATAAAATAATAATGCACATATGCATGACATATATAATTAGGTAGACACATTTCTATCTAATATGGCATATGTTAGGCATGAAATGTAATTATTATTGTTATAACAAAACATTTCATAAAAACCGAAATGGAAAAACTTCTAATAGTAAATGTGATTATTATCAATATAACAAAGATATTTAATAAGAAGCGAAACAAATACATGACTCTTCATGTCATAGTGAGACTTATCAAATTCCTAGGAACCGGTGAGGCTTTTCGAATCACTAAAAAACAATGAGGCTCTTCGAATTCCTAGTAAACGATGAGGCTAAGAGCCAAGGGAAAGGATTCCCCACTCAAAATCTCCTATCGGATAGCCTTTCAAAAACTTCTCAATCAAACAAAACATGACTTTTAATAAGTATAAAAAATTCTAATTGAGAACTTTTCTCAAAACCATAAAGAACCTTTCTTCATCAATACAAAATGAATCATATATTATCTAATCAAAAGAAAGTTACATAGCTTATTCCATGGAATCTAAAAAATAATGACAATCCATTCGCACATACATTCATGATCATGAAAATATTAAAAGCATATTATGCATAAGTGCCTACCCAATTATCTTATAATCTATTATTAAATTAATAGGGGTATAACCTGCTCTGATACCAATTGATGGTTATCTCAGAATGATTTTTGAGATGTTTGTGGAAGCGAGATAAGGATCAAATCACTTATCTTAGTGGAAACAAGATAAGAATCAAATCACATATCTTAAAAATTTGAGTTAGCGCGATCTATACCCGTATTAATTTAATAACAAGAACAATAAGGAGATTAAGAATTTACCTTTTATTCTTCATGAATACTACCTTGGAATTACCAAATCCTTTGATCACCATGGATCTTTCCAAACGTTCTCCAGATTATGATGAACACGAACGAGTGGGCATTTTTTTTGATTTGGGTTACACAATTGAGTTTAATTCACTTTGTATTCTCAACTCATGAGATAGTGAAGTTGAAGGAGGAACTCTCTGTGGTTGATCATTGTTCTCCCATTGTCTTCTCTGTCTCGTGAATCTTATATTCATAGAGAATAACAACTATCAACCTCTTTCATTAATTAATCAATTAATTAATATTTAAAGATCACTTCCAACTCTTGAAATTACTCCAACAATGTATTTATCATGTGACGTTACGGAGAGAAAGGCTCTCTCACGATCCCATATTTATTTCTCCAACAACCAAATAAATTTCCACATATACTCTGGAGTACGATGCGTTCCCCAGCACACCGTATAATGGAAATTAATCCAATTAATTTTTATATGAAAAATAATTTAGAATTCTCAATTCCAAATTTATAACTCAACTCAACATATCATAAAGTTCACATAATTGGAGCCGTCCAAAGGAACTATGGACATTATAATTCTAAGCTCCAATAATTTTGACATTCATTAACACCTTAATTAAAATATTAAAATTATTAATTCCAAATTACTCCACTAAAAATTTGGAACTGTACTCTTAAAATTATAAAATTAATTATATTCAAAGGATTTGAATCGTCCATCGTATAGTTATTGCATATAAATCAATCCTCCATAAACGGTTTATGATTAAAGCTAGGCATTTTTCATTAACCTCTTTACTCACATCTTTATCTATAAGTACCATTGATTCTATAATGAATAATATATTTATGATCTAATCATAAATTGAGCGCTCTTATTATTCAAGTCCCGAAAGAACCGTCCATCTGACTTTTTTTACGAAAGAATGGATTTCATCTTGTATATTAATATTCCCGGCTACTTATGTTATTATATTTTCAATATACCAAGAATTTGACACTATGTTTCTGAGTCATCACCCGGTAAGTCAAAAATATAATACAATAAATAGAAGTCTATTAATTACTCAGAATTAAGATCGATTCATATATGACCATCATTGATTAATTTTGAATGCTCTATTTTAACAACGGAATTTATTAGAGATTTATAATTAATCGTGTTCCAGTCCTATATAATCAAATTATATAAAGTGCTTTCATTCCAATAATCTCATTATCAATAATCCGGATAAGATCGTTTCATTCAGAATGTAATGAACCGCACTAGTAATTTTAAATTAAAGATCCCGATTGCAACTTTAATTTATAATTACGAACAAATTTAGATTATTTTACTTTAAATATTATCCTCTGTATATAACACTTATATACAATATTTAAAGTCACATGTAAATAATCCAAAGATTTTTGATATTTATAAAGCAGCATAACATGCATGCAAGTATAATATTGAAAAATTTCTCAAATATTCAGTAAAATAATAAATATCATTTGTTTATGAACACATATCCCAACACAGCTCTCACAGGGGAGGTTTTGGTAGGTGATTGGCTGCTCGCCGTCGGCCACTCGCGGATGGTGATTCCACCCAACGGTTGGGGCACTCGACTGCCTGGTGAGGTATGGTTCTCTTCGGGGGAAGGAGACGACTCTACCACTGGTCTCTTACCCTCTCTAATGGCTCTACGGTCCATGGGTCAAGGATGAGGAGGTGAAGGATGGAAACTGACCTGAAGTTTAAGGGGAAGATGAAGGCAGGAGGTCTCGGGTTGTAGAGGAAATCAAAGCTCAAAGGAGAAGGAAGCAGGGGAAGAAATTGCAATGTAAGGCTCTCCCCCGGGCCCATGGAGCGCCTTTTATACCCCAGTTTCGAGTCGCCTTGCCCAAGGTCTCGCCACATGGCCTGCAACCATTGCGCCAATTGTTCGGCTGCCATCCATCTTGCCCTCACCCGAGGCATGTCGCCTCGATTCAGCCAAGGAGCGGGATCATCATCCAATGATGGTGCATAAAAAGCGGAGAAGCAATAATGGCACCCATCTTTTTTTCATCCTCCGAAAGGAGCCCCCTCGGGACGCCCGGCGCCGATGACAACTCCTGCCTACCGTATGATTATGGAGGATTTTCTAAGTGACATCATCTCGGGAGAGCGCGCCAGCTCACCCGCCATTAAAGGCATCCACAACCGGTAATCATTTTTTGAATTTTTGCGTCCCTTTTGCCCAAAGGACAACGGGCTCGTGGTCCTTCGCGCTAAGGAGTGGGGGGGGGCATCTGATAAAACCATGTGGATAATCATGGCAAAATCGGCTACGTGGCACTCTAGGTCAGCCTCGGCATCTCCAAGCGAGCCGAGGCAGCCCCCGACTTCTTTAAGTCGGCCCCGATGGCCCCGGCATCTCAAAGCAAGCCGAGGCGGCCCCGACTTCTTCAAGTCGGCCCCAACGGCCTCGGCATCTCCAAGCAAGCCGAGGCAGCCCCAACTTCTTCAAGTCGGCCCCATCGGCCCTGACATCTCCAAGCTAGCCGAGGCGGCCCCAACTTCTTCAAGTTAGCCCCATCGGCCCCGGCATCTCCAAGTGAGCTGAGGCGGCCCCGACTTCTTCAAGTCGGCCCCGTCGGCCTCGGCATCTCCAAGCTAGCCAAGGTGGCCCCGACTTCTTCAAGTCAGCCCCGGCATCTCCAAGTGAGCCGAGGCGGCCCCGACTTCTTCAAGTCAGCCCCGGCATCTCCAAGCTAGCTGAGGTGGCCCCGACTTCTTCAAGTCGGCCCCGTCGGCACCAGCATCTCCAAGCTAGCCGAGGCAGCCCCGACTTCTTCAAATTGGCCCCGGCATCTTCAAGCAAGCCGAGGCGGCCCCGGCCTTTCCAGGATGGCCCTGTCGGCCCCGGCATCTCCAAGCAAGCCGAAGCGGCCCCGATATTTCCAGGTTGGCCTCGTCAGCCCCAACATCTCCAAGCAAGCCGAGGCGGCCCGACTTTTTCAAGTCGGCCTCATCGGCCCCGGCATCTCCAAGCGAGCCGAGGTGGCCCCGACCTTTCCAAGTTGGCCTTGTCGGCCACGGCATCTCCAAGTGAGCCGAAGCGGCCCCAACCTCTTCAGGTTGGCCTCACGTCTGCCAGAACCATCAATCTTTTGACCTGCACAGTCTGACACAGTCAGGCCCACCTACCGCCTGACCACGCCATCGATGGGACTAGGCCCACCGACCAACTGATTCTATCGACCGATGGGACCTGGCCCACCAATTGCTAGTTTCTTCCCTCTCCGATGGGACAGCACCTACCGATCAGTCCAAATTTACGTAACCCCCACGTGTCCTATGGACATTTTTTTTGCACGGAATTTCGCGTGGCTAATCCCCATGCAAGTTCAACCGCCTATAAAAGGGTGAGTCCACTAGAGATCCAGGTAGGCAAACATAAGCATCCACTTATTCTCTCACCCCAGGGAAACTCCACCTCTCGGAGCCTTCTCTGCCTTAAAGAGCTCTCTCGAGCTCTTCCTCAGCTGTGACCTCGGTTGCTGACTTGGGCATCGAAGGGTCCCCACCGGAGCATCCCTCCGATCTTGGGACCTTTTGCAGGTTATCCAGCTAGGCGAGGATCCCACCAGCAAGCAGATTATTCTTCCCTGCACTCAAGACCGGCGATCGGACGTCATCAGGGAGCATAGTTGTTAAAATTGAATTGGATCGGTCGGTTGAACTGGTTAAACTAGGACTCGAAGGCCAAGCCGGTCTAATTCTAACATAAAACCAGTATGGATATGTAAGAGACTCGAAATAACCCAGTCAATCCATCTGGTATACCCATGAATCGATCAACCCGGCCTGAACCAGATCATGGGTTTATCAATGTCGTTTTAAATTTTCTGGTCTTTTGGTGTTTCAAATTTCTAAGAGTTTATGGTAACTTTTTCTTCATTGGGATGCTCTCAAATTTTATGAAGAAAGAAAAGGAGATCATACAAAGATGAGCATTGATGAGAGGAGAATAATAAAAAAAAATAATACAAATATAAAAATTTTATGAGAATCAAGACGAAAAAGTAGAGACATAAAGAGAAAATAATAAAAATAAAAATAAAAATTAGATAGAATTTTTTAAATTTTTTTTCTTTTTTTTAAGAAAAAGTTAAATCAGACTAAATGGATACGTAGATTGAAAGTAAGCGAATTTTAGAGATTAAATAAGATACTAAAAAAGATTTTTTTAAAAAAATAAGAAGATTATGAAAATTAGTATTCATATGTTTATTTTATTAAAAATTAATTTTTATTAATATAAATATATTTTTATATTAAAATAATTGAATACATGGTTCAATTGATGATCCGATGGTTGAACCAATGACCTAGTGACTCGAGCCCTTGGCCGAGTCAATGTCCGAGCTAGGTCTGACAACTATGGTTGGAAGGTGGAGAAGAAGACTCAACTGGTAATACTACTGAATGCACCATTTCCAAACCACTTATTAGGCAAAAGTTGTGACTTCATGTTAACTCTAAAACTTGTTTTCAAAGCATGGCTAAAATAGGAAAACTGACTTCTTCTTTTTCTTTGTAAGCTTTCTCTTGCGCTCTCACCTCTTAACAAGAAGTGACCTTGTAGCACTTGACTACTTGCTTGAGCACTTGCCACTTGTAAGAACACTTGCAAACTAAAAATTAAATTGCTAATCTACTTGAGCACTTGCTAGAAGAGAGAAATAGTAGTAATAGAGAAGAGTTGGTTTGGTGTGGTAAGAATGAGGAAGAAATGGGCTATTTATAGAAGTCCCAAATTTTTTTTTTCAAAAATACCCTTTGATATAGCCGTTATGTGGCTATTAGGAGGGTAAAATGGTCTAAACCCCTCCCTAAACGGCTATATAGCAGTTTGGGCCACGTGGGCCGTGCCTAGGCATGGTGGGCCATGCCTTGGCATGGCCCTGGTGGCCGTGCGGGCCGTGCCTTAGTATGGCCCTGGTGGGCTGTGCTGAGCCTAAATTTTTTTTTACTGTGTTGTGCCTGGCACGGCCCGTTTGTTAATGGGCCATGCCAAGCATGATACAGTAATTCTAAAGGTACGATGGGCTTGGGCCGTGCCGTGCCAGGCATGGCCCAGTGCCCACCTCTAGTTTATAGGGATCAGAAGAGGAAATAATTTCTTAGTCTGACCAGGGGAGGATGTCTATGGCAAATTATGAAGCCACTTTCATTGAGTTATCTTAGTTTGCTAGGGCACTAGTGGCTGATGAGAGGAAGAGGTGCAGACTATTTGGTGTGGGCACTAGGATCAGATAGAGGTTACTGAGCTCATTATGAATTTCTTACTTTATGTTGGTTTGACTTTAAGTCTTGTAATCAAGTTTTGTTAGTATGAGTCCAGTAATTTTAGTCAAGTATGAGTCTAGTAATTTTATTTGAGTCAAGTCAAGATTTATTGAGTCAAAGTGTAAGAAGTTGAAGACTCAAGACCATAAAAGGAAGCAAATAAGCTCTCACATGGAATTCCAGTCAAAGTAGGTACCATTTACTCAATTAGAGCGTCCCAAGATTTTCATGAAGTCATCTTAGCATAAAAGGAATCAAATAAGCCCCTTATGGAAGGTGACTTGTCGCCCACTCCTTATGGAAAGTAGGATATGGTGCTATTCCCTAATCTCTTTTCCTTGTTTTAAGATGCCGGTTATCTCCTTATTTGGGAATGTTATCCCCTGATCTCTTTTCCTTGTTTCAAGATGCCACCTATCTTGTTATTTGGGAAAGCTATCCCATGATCTCTTTTTCTTATTTCAAGATGCTGCCTATCTCCTTATTTGGAAACAATATGATGTCCTTATTTTTTTTTATTTTTTTCAAGGGTTAGAGTTTATTATAAAACCCCTCCTTTCTTCTTATAAAGAACAATTGATGATTAATGAAAAAGAGTCTTCTTCTTCTATTTTTCTGTGCTCTTGAGCATTAACACTCCATAAGGGAGAGGGTGAGAGGCCCAACAAATGCCCGTTCAAACACCTGCTCTAAGCATCCCAACCCCAAGACGCCAAGGTGCTACGATCTTTAGATGAAGTCCTCATTATCTTCAGAATCATCTAAAGAAAAGTCGAAACATCTGTAGTAGCATAGCTTTGTCTTCCAAGCGCTTATCTTGAGAGCTATATGATCCAATCTTTTAGGACAAAGACCAACATTGCCTGGCAATTAGATCCATTCCTTCTCATAAGTTCGGTTTTGTTGAAGAAAGAGCATATTCTAAGTAGAGATTTCTCAACCTTAGGATCCTTTTTTTCTTTATTATTCAGTGAATTATGTTCTACAGGTAGTTACTTTACTCTTCACATATTCATCTTTAGTTTATTTTTACTCATTTCGGAAAGTAAGGCACCTTAAAATTTGAATCATTACTCTACGTTAATTTCTTGCATGGTACATCCGCATCAGTTTAGTATCAGAGTAGGCTAGGATATGTTCATGCATAGTGCTAAAATTTTCTAATCATCCAATTAATCTTTATTAAATCTATAATTTTCTTATTATTTTCAGATCTACAACATAAAATAATAAAAATAAAATAAAATAAAATAATATATATATATATATATGTATCTACATATTTTACTTTAAGTTTTTATATGTATGTGCATGCATCACTAAATTCACTTAAAGGATAATTTCTCCATCTCTGATAAGGAAAGGATTTCATCATCTTTCCTTGGCCCAAAACAACTACCCTCATCACGATCCCAAGTCTAATTAAAATTGAGTAGAAACATAAAGCAAAGCTAGAAACACCCACGTGGTTGAGTTCCAAGTATTGTAAAGAAACTGGTGCACTCAATTCTTCAGTTATTTCTTGAAAGTTGTGTCTAGGGTTAGGGGTCAAATAACAAACATCTTAAGCAGACTTGTGGTTCTCTAATTAGGTCCTTGCAAGAGCGAAGAGAGCCTCCTACAACCCCACCTCTTACCTGGCCAGTGGAAAGGATAATTGTTGAGTTGATTCATTCTACTTGAGCTTCTAGGTCTAAAAACCCTAGAACGAATTTGTGTGTTGCATGACCACCAGGTCAGAAGCCCATTACCAACATCCACAAACACAACCAAGTTACACCATGGATCCTAATCTTGAAACTTTAATGAGAACATGATTGAAAATTTTGGACAATTAAACAATAGGTTTGACCAAATGAAAGAGCGAATCGGAACCCTTGCAGAAAACCAATTGAACCACACTGAACTTGAATCACCTGGACCAACTCTCCTTGGTTCAAGAGCCCATCATCATGATCTCACCCCTGAACATAACCCTAGACACTCACACCAAGACTTTGTGGATTTGGAGGAAAGAGTCTTTAGGAATATATGACTCGATGCATCTACATTTGATGGCAATCTTGACCCTAAGGTATACACTGATTGGGAAGGAGATATGGACCAGTACTTTGAGTGGTATGAAATGTCTGAAAAGAGAAAGTTTATGTTTGCTAAACTTAGGTTAGTTCGCCTGACTAGACTATACTGGGGGAATATTAAAAGGATAACTAGGAAAAGGAGAGACATACCCATAGCTAACTGGAGAGCCATGAAACTTAAGCTTAGGAAAAAGTATCTTCCCCTATCCTATCACCAGAGACTTTTAGATCAATGGCAGAGGCTGAGTTAGGGAAGCAAGACCGTATCTGAATACATAGCCAAATTTGATGAATATGTCATGAGGTGTAGCATAGATGAATCTGAAGCTGTGACCCTATCTAGGTTTAGGGCTGGACTACGTGAGGACATTCAGAGAGAATTATTTTTAAGAGAAGTCCATGATCTTGAACAGGCTTATCAAATAGCTAGAGACTACGAGAGATTCCAAAGGAGAGCCATAATCCGTCGACCTGAACCCACTAAGAATGGTACCCTTAATAAAAAATTAGGGTCTAGTCAAGTGCACCCAAGCCGACCTACTCCTAGCATCCCGTTGACCTGCAAGGAAGATAAGGGTAAGTCACCTGAAGTTCAGAGGAATCCTAATCCTAATGCTCCTTATTTTAGATGTCATAAATTGGGACACTATGCTAGTCAATGCCCAACCTGATCCCTACAAATAGGAGAACTAGAGGAAGAATATTCTGAACCCACTGATGAGCATAAAGGAGAAGTGTATGAAGCTGAAATATACTTAGTGGATGAATATGAAGGAGATGAGAAAGTCATTGAGTCATCTGATTTATTAGAAGTTGTTAGATATATATTTCCCAAACCAAAGAACAAGAGGATTGGCGTAGGACCCATATCCTACAAGCATTTGTGAAGTTAGGGGAAAAGGTATGTAAGATCATTATAGATAGCGGGAGCTGTGTTAATGCCATCTCAACCAGTGCTGTCAAAACTCTAGGTTTATCTACGGTTCCCCATTCCAATCTCTATAAGGTATCCTGGATAGACTCAACTTCCATCCCCATTAAACTAAGATGCCAAGTCATGATTCAACTACAGTCCTATCAAGCAAAGTTATGGTGTGATGTCCTTCCTATGGGAGTTAGTAGTATCATCTTAAGTCGACCTTAGTTATATGACCATGATGCTACCCTATATGGTTGATCCAACTCCTGTTCCTTTAACCACCATGGAAAGAAGTTTGTGTTAAACCCAACTCTACCTAAGGATCACATTAAGAGGGAATCTAATAATCTGAAAGAGTTCCAAGATGAGTTTTCTAAAGAACTTCCTGATCAATTACCACCTTTAAGGGACATACAACATACTATAAATTTAGTCCTAGAAGCCACTTTGCCTAATCTTTCACATTATAGGATGAATCCCATTGAGCACTTAGATTACAAAAATAGGTTGGAAAACTTCTCAAGAAGGGATTTATTAGGAAAAGTCTGAGTCCATGTGCAGTACCTGTCCTTTTAACCCCCAAGAAAGATGGCACTTGGAGGATGTGTGTTAATAATCGAGCCATTAACAAAATAACAATTAAGTATCACTTTCCTATTCCCTGTTTTGATGACATGCTAAATATGATGGCTGAAGCAACTATTTTCTCTAAGATTGACCTTAAGAGTGGCTATCACCAAGTTAGAATCAGACCTGGGGATGAGTGAAAAATAGCTTTTAAGACTAAGGATGGTCTTTATGAGTGGGTAGTGATGCCTTTTGGATTGTCCAACACTCCTAGTACTTTCATGAGGATCATGACCTAAGTTCTAAGAACATTCATTGGAAGATTTATTGTGGTTTATTTTGATGATATTTTGATTTACAATATGACTAAAGAAGACCACCTAAGCCAGGTTCGATAAGTTTATCAAGCCCTCAGGAAAGATAGCCTCTATGCTAATTTGAATCCCACTAAGCACTTCCCACTGAGCCACTTTAATGCCTCTAAGGTGGCCAAACTTTTCTTAGATGAAGTGGTTAGGTTACATGGCCTACTAAAAACCATTGCATATGATAGGGATGTCCGATTCACGAGTTACTTTTGAAAAATCCTCTGGCATATGTTAGGAACTAAGTTTAAATTTTCTACTTCCTATCACCCTCAAACCGATGGCCTGACTGAAGTTGTGAACTGAATTCTTGAAAACTTGTTGAGATTTCTTGTAGGTGAAAACACTAAAAATTGGGACCTTTTGTTACGTAGAGCTGAATTCGCCTATAACAGTTTAGTTAATAGGACCATAGACAAGAGTGCATTTAAGATTGTCTATGGTTATAAGCCTAATAGACCCATAGACCTAATCCCTTTGCCGATACTTGCATGAGTCTCTGAGTCAGTTGAATCATTTGTACAACATGTTAGAGATTTGCATAAGAAAATTATCAATAAGATTAATTTGAGCAATGATACTTATAAAAATATGGCTAATTTTTGAAAGAGAGTTAAAGAATTTATTGGGGAGATTATGTGATGATTAGGCTTAGACCTGAGCGATTTCCTTCAGGGACCATGAAAAAGTTACATGCCCGTAGAGCTGGATCCTTCAAAGTAATAAAGAAAGTTGGACTTAATGTCTATGTGCTTGAGTTACCATCTGAATTTGGCATTAGCTCAACCTTCAATATCTCAGACCTAATTGAGTATAGGGAACCAGTAATGATACCTAGTGAGCCATTTGGACCCAATCTATTCTTGAGAGCAAATCCATACCTGAGTGTCCACCAATAAATTTACTTGGGAGCATAGAAAGGATTGAGCATATCCTAGATGATCAAGCTATTACTATCCAGAAGAAAGGCTACCAATGTTATTTAGTTCGTTGGCAAGAACGATCAGAATCTGAGGATTCGTGAATCACTTGAAAGGATTTACAATGCCTCAACCCAGACCTATTGGAGCGATACCATAGTCGAATTGACCCTTACTCAACAGGGTCAAGTTTCTTCCATCCCTGAAGAATTGGTGTGGGCACCAGGATCAGACAGATGTTACTGAACTCATTATGGATTCTTACTTATGTTGGTTTGACTTTAAGTCCTGTAATCAAGTTTTAT
Source organism: Calamus simplicifolius (assembly GCA_900491605.1). Classification (NCBI taxonomy): domain Eukaryota; kingdom Viridiplantae; phylum Streptophyta; class Magnoliopsida; order Arecales; family Arecaceae; genus Calamus; species Calamus simplicifolius. The sequence goes on along the minus strand of UESW01004064.1, from coordinate 754,267 downwards.
CAGTATGAGTTCAGTAATTTTAGTCAAGCATGAGTCCAGTAACTTTATTTGAGTCAAGTCAAGATTTATTGAGTCAAAGTGTAAGAAGTTGAAAATCCAAGACCATAAAAAGGAAGTAAATAAGCCCCCACATAGAATCCCGATCAAAGTAGGCTCCATCTACTCAATTAAAGTATCCCAAGATTTTCATGAAGTTATCTCAGCATAAAAAAAATCAAATAAGCCTCCTATGGAAGGTGACTTGTCGCCCACTCCTTATGAAAAGTAGGATATGGCGCCATTTTCTGATCTCTTTTTTTTGTTTCAAGATGTCGTCCTTGATCTCTTTTTCTTATTTCAAGATGTTGCCTATCTCCTTATTTGGAAAAGCTATCCCCTAATCTTTTTTTCTTGTTTCAAGATGCTTCCTATCTCCTTATTTGGAAACAATATAGCGCCCTTATTTTCTTTTTTGTCAATGTAATTCAAGGGTTAGGGTTTATTATAAAAAACCCTTCCCTTCTTCTTATAAAGAATAATTGATGATTAATAAAAAAGAGTCTTCTTCTTCTATTTTTCTATGCTTCTGATCATTGACACTCTGTGAGAAAGAGGGTGAGAGGCCCAACAAATGCTCATTCCAACACCTATTTCAAGCATCCTAGCCCCAAGATGCCAAGGTGCTACGATCCTTAGATGAAGTCCTCCTTGTCTCCATAACCATCTGAAGGAAAGCCGAAACATCTATGGTAGCATAGCTTTATCTTCCAGATGCTCTTTCCGAGAGCTGTGTGATCCAATCTTTTAGGACAAAGACCATCATTGCCTGATAATCAAACCTATTCCTTCTCATAAGTTCTATTTTGTTGAAGAAAGAGCATGTTCTAAGTAGTGATTTCTCAACCCTAGGATCATGTTTTCTTTATTACTTAGTGAATCGTGTTCAGTGGATAGTTACTTTCTCTTCACATATTCATCCTTAGTTTATTCTTACTTGTTTCAGAAAGTAAAGCATCTTAAAATATAAATCATTACTCTATGTTAATCTCTTGCATGGTACATCCCGCATCACTATTCCAGAATGGATTGAATCTCCTTATTAAAGCCAAGATCCGTATGTAGACCTATAATAGTTATTCTGAGTTGGTGCAAGGAGCACTCATAGTCGAGGAGATTGAAAAAGAATATATGAGTAGGAGGCAGGATAGAATGAAAAGAAATGCTCCTAGTTATCCTTCTGCTCGGGAGTGACTCAGCCATTTAAGAAACCCTAAAGGGCAGGATGGTTTTAGTCTGGATTCAGGGCCCCTAGTGGTATGTGAAGAGGGTCAGTATCTATGTCAGCTTCTAGTCCAGCTCATAGAAAGCCTTTTGGGAGAATGCCTCAGTTGCCACCAGCAGGGTGTCTGGTGATGTGGGGAGCAGGGTCGTCCTCTGGTGGAGGAAAATATACCTCCATGTAATGTATGTGGATACTTCATTTGGGAGAGTGTAAGAGGACAATAAGGATGTTATATTTGTGGTGATCTAGGTAACCTGAAGAGAGATTGCCCTAGGAGAGGGCAGCAGGCTGGTGAACTTCCTCAGGGGCTAGTAGTGCCAAGGGACAGCTGGCAGGAGGGGTGATGTGATGTCGCAGCTTCAGCCAGTCAGGTGGGCCTAATGTTAATCAGCCAGGAGGGTCATCAAATGTTTCAAGGGCCGAGGCCAGAGTATTTGCCATGACCAGACAGGAGGTCCAGATTGATCCTGATGTGGTGACAGGTATGCTACCCATCGATAATCATGATGCTTATATTTTAATTGATTCTGGATCTACGCATTCATTTATCTCATATGAGTTTGCTAAGCATCTAGATAGAGATGTGGGCCAGTTGGGTAGCTAGTTGGTATATCTATGCCTGTAGGGAGGCCTTTTATAGCAGACCAAGGTATATAGGCTGTGATATTTCTATGGAGGGTCAAAAATTAGCAGCAGATTTGATTCCTTTGAGGTTGAAAGAGTTTGATGCCATTTTGGGATGGATTGGCTATCTGTGCATAGAGCCTAGAGTAGATTGCTTGAGGAAGGAGGTGATGTTACAACTTCTGATGATAGAGAGTCTGTTTAATTGGTGATAGAGGGGTTGCCCTCAGGAGTGATTTCAATGCTATCAGCCAATAGAATGCTAGCAAAGAGATGTGAAGCCTATTTAGCTTGCATGGTGAGCCTAGAGGGCAATGGTTTAGAGCTAGCGGATATCCCTGTGGTAAGGGATTTTTCAGATATATTTTTTGAGGAGCTGCCAGGGTTACCTCCTGACAGAGGATTTGATTTCAGTATAGATCTAGTTCCAGATACCAGACCAATAGCCAGGGCACCTTATAGAATGGCTCCAGTTGAATTGAAAGAATTGAAAAGCCAGTTACAGGAATTATTGGATAAAGGGTTTATTAGACCCAGTATATCACCATGGGGTGCACCAGTGTTGTTTGTGAAGAAAAAGGATGGTACCTTGAGGTTATGTATAGACTATAGACAGTTGAACAAGGTGACCATTAGAAATAATTATCCATTGCGAGGATCGATGATTTGTTTGATCAGCTGCAGGGGCAGTAGTGTTTTCAAAGATTGATCTGAGATCTGGGTATCATCAATTGAGAATAAAGAATGAGGATATATCTAAACTGCTTTCAGGACCAGATATGGTCATTATGAGTTCTTGGTGATGCCATTTGGCTTGACAAATGCTCCAGCTGCTTTTATGGGTCTGATGAATCAAGTATTTCAGGAGTATCTAGATAAATTTGTGATAGTATTCATTGATGACATCTTGATTTATTCTAGAAGTAGTGAAGAGCATGAACAGCATCTGAGGACAGTTTTGTAGATATTAAGAGAAAAGCAATTATATGCAAAGTTTAGTAAAAGTGAATTTTGGCTGGATGAGGTAAAGTTTTTTTGGACATGTAGTTTCAGCCAAAGGTATTATGGTAGATCCTCAAAAGATTGAAGCTATAGTGAATTGGGTATCACCTACCAATCAGACTGAGGTGAGGAGTTTCTTGGGGCTAGCAGGATATTATAGAAGATTTATAGAAAATTTCTCGATTTTGGCTTCTCCTATGACTAAGCTGCTTAGAAAGAATATAAATTTGATTGGTCTAATGAATGCCAGAAGAGTATGGATGAATTGAAAGAGATTAACCTCAGCCCCAATCTAATACTTCTGATATGCCAGTGATTATGTGATCTATAGTGATGCCTCATTGAAGGGTTTGGGGTGTGTTTAATGCAGAATGAGAGTGGTGCTTATATATCTAGACAGTTGAGATCCCATGAAAGAAATTACCCCACCCATGATTTGGAGTTAGCTGCTGTTATATTTGCATTGAAGGTTTGGAGGCACTATCTGTATGGAAGAAGGTGCAGATATTTACTGACCATAAGAGCTTGAAATATATTCTGACCCAGAAGGAATTAATTTAAGGTAGAGAAGATGGATTGAATTAATTAAAGATTATGATTGCACTATTGAGTATCACCCAGGGAAAGCTAATGTTGTGGCTGATGCCTTGAGTCGAAAGTCTATGGCCACATTGGCTTCTATTAGAACGCAGCTACCCTTGATGATTGAGTTAAGGAGGTTAGATGCAGAGCTAGCTGTAGAAGATCAGGAGCCTTGTTGGCTACTTTCAGAGTGAGACCCCAATGCTAGAAGAAATAAGAGAAGCTCAGTTGCTAGATCTACAGTTGCTTAAAGCTAGAGATTTAATTCAGAGTGGGTCTCAGTCAGAGTTTTCTGTTAGAGGTGATGGAGTGTTATTATTCAAGGGCAGAGTTTGTGTGCCAGCTGTGGAATCAGTGAAAGATCAGATTTTAAAGGAAGCACATAGCTCAGCTTATTCAATGCATCCAGGTAGTACTAAGATGTATAGAACTATCAAACAGAATTACTGGTGGAATGGAATGAAAAAGAAGATAGCTGAGTATGTATCTAATTGTTTGGTGTGTCAGCAGATTAAGGCTGAACATCAGTGTCCTGTTGGCAAGCTTCAGCCTCTGTTTGTGCCAGAGTGAAAGTGGAAGCATATAACTATGGATTTTGTTGTAGGACTCCCAAAGACAAGAGGAGAAAATGATGTTATATGGGTGATAGTTGATAGATTGACTAAGTCTGCTCATTTTCTGCCTATTAAGATTGCTTTATCTTGGATAGATTGGCAAAATTATATGTGCATGAAATTGATAGCCGGCATGGTGTGCTAGTATCAATTGTATCAGATAGAGATCCAAGGTTTACATCTCAATTTTGGACAGAATTACAAAAGGCTTTGGGACTAAATTGAGATTCAGTACAACATTCTATCCCCAAACTGATGGTCAGTCTGAGAGTACCATCCAGACACTAGAAAATATGCTGAGAGCTTATGTCATGAAATTTTCTGGTGGCTGGGATGATCATATGCCTTTGGTAGAGTTTGCTTACAATAATAACTACCATTCTAGCATTGATATGACACCATATGAGGCCTTATATGGAAGAAAATGTAGAACTCCAGTGTGTTGGGATGAGGAGGGAGAGAGGAGGCTGTTAGGCCCAGAGTTAGTGTAGCTTACAGCAGATCAAGTTAAAATCATAAGAGCTAAATTAAAGGTAGCCTATGATAGACAAAAGAGTTATGCAGATAAGAAGCATAGGGAAGTAAAATTTGAGGTTGGAGATAAAGTATTTCTGAAGGTATCTCTCTGGAAAGATATTATGAGGTTTGAAAAGAAAGGCAAGTTGAGTCCCAGGTATATTGGACTCTATGAAATTCTAGAAAAAGTTGGGACACTTGCTTATAGATTGGCCTTATCTCCGAAGTTATCTTATATTCACAATGTATTTCATGTATCAATGCTCAGGAGGTATGTATCGGGTTCATCCCATGTGATTCAATCTGAGACCATAGAGTTACCGAAAAGTTATCATTTGCAACAGAACCAGTGAAAATCTTGAGCAGGGAGATTAAGCAGCTCCACGGTAAAAGAATCCCATTAGTTAAGGTGCAATAGTTAAATCATCAAAAGGAGGAAGCTACATAGGAGCGAGAGGATAAGATGAGATTGAAGTACCCCCATCTATTTGAGAACATATCTAGCTAAATTTCGGAGATGAAATTTCTTAAGGGGGGAAGAATTGTAACATCATGAAAATCTTATAATTTTGATAATATTAATAGCATTTTCATTTGAAATGAAAGTCGGATGGTTTCAATGATGTGAGGGTGTGTTAACCACTTGATAAATAAAAAGAAAAAAATTATGGTAAATGAGTATATTTTTGGGTGCTAATATTTGATTTAAGAATTTAAGAGATTTAAGTTTTAATAGGCTTAAATTACAAAAAAATCAACTTTAATTTGAGTTTTACCCTTAAGTGTTATTTTTTTACAATTGGAGTCAACTCCAATTGTAAGGAGTCAACTCTAACACGGTTTAGAACTTCTAGCACGTTCTGGAGTCGACTCCCGTAGAAGAGCGAGTCGACTCCTGTAGAAAATAGAAAGATAATAATTCTGCTTTGTGCTGAAGCCGGCTCCCGATTCTACTGGAGCCAACTAGCGGATCTGCTCGAGCCGACTCCAAGACTACAGATTTTTTGGGTTAAATCTTTAAAATTTCATATTTATTTTATTTTAAGTCCGATTTGAGTGCTGTTTGAATTGTTGGATTTCTAAAATCGAGATCTTCAAGTTGGCAAAGTCTTTTCCTAGAAGTATTACATAAAAGTATCAATTTAAATGAAAAACAATAATCTAGTCTATAAATTGATTAAAAAATTATATGTTCAAGGGCAAAATGAAAAAAGACTCTGAGATCAATTACTAATTGTGCTAAGGGCAATTTGAAAAAAAAATCTAAGGGCAAAATATCACATTTATGAGTGAACCATGTGTTTTTCAAAAAGCATGCTTTAAGAGTTCTTTGAGGGTAAAATGAGGATTTCATCAAGTTCCTTAGCCCCTAAGCAATCCACTGTTCATGCCTTGGTCCCTAAGTCACCAGAGAAAAAGGGAAAGAAAATGGGAAACATGGGTCCAGATAGAGAAAAGAAAGAAAGAAAGAAGAAAAGAAAAGAAAGGAAAAAAAAGGAAGGAAAAGAAGAAGAAAGGGAAGCTTAGGGTTCGTGCTTATCTCCAGGTAAGCTATCACTTCCCTAGACCTTGCATGGCTTTAGATTCTTCTTAATTCTTGTATTTTGATATAATAGTAAAGGTAATCTTAGTTAGAGAAAGAAAAGAAAATAATGAGATAGTAGAAGTTAGATCATGTATATGCGCATGGTTTCGAGAGAAAACCTTGTGCGCAGGTAACCCTAATAGCTATTAGGTCCATATGTTGACGTAAGTCAAGAGGATTGTTTCAGAGAGCCGGAACACCGGAGTTGAGTACCGGTTAAAAGAGTAAATTGCTGAGGTGAGTGGGTTTATCATCTAGCAATGAAAAGGTGGTATGTTATATTTAGTAAGAGTATTATGTATATTTTAAACCTGAAAATAAGAACCTAGTATATGATATTTTGATGCACGAGTTTTGATGCACGAATCCTTAAGCATGGGTTTTATTATAGGATTTAAAGCATAAGTTTTGAGCATAAAGAAATAAGCATGAGTTTTGATGCATGGATTTTTATGTATACATGGCATATTTGCATAATAAAGCTTCTCAAATAATATGTTTTGATGTATGTATCATATTGAGCATCAGACAGTATGGGACTGATCACCTTTTAGGTTGTGCTATAGCATGAGCATTTGCACACTACTATGAGCCAGCACTTTCTTGCGATTCGATCATATAATGAACCCTAGGATCAGGGGTGAGTGCACACTTGATCGGACCCAATGTGGCAGGTTGTAAGCCCATAGGGGCAAGAATCATAGCTCAAAGCTAGTTATTATATAGCCCATGGGGGCAGAGTGAAAACCTGAGGTTCTAGGGTTAAGGAACAAAGCACTTTGTCGGGTGAACCGTATGGATAAGGGATGCTATTTGTGCGGAGATCCTGTTGCTAGTCACGCACCCGATGAGAGTACACCTGCAGAAGGATGACTATAGGACGGTACCTTAGAAGCATTACACAAACAGCCTAGCATCATGAGATTTAAAAGTTTGCATCTGGATTTAAAAAAGAAATGCCAATGGGCAACTTTTGAAAAGCTTATATTGTGATTTAAAAGAGCCAATGGGCTAAGTGTTCATCCAGTGGGGATGGTTTATATGAGATGCCAGTGGGCAAAATTAAATCCCAATAGGGATCAGAGAAATGAAAAAAAAAAGCTGGGCTGCATAAAAGAGTGTTTTGTGTTTTATAAGGAAATGCACTATTCATGGATTTTTACATAAATGAGTTATTTTCAGTGGAGAAAGTTATTTATACAGTATTTCAATATTGATATATTATTCGAAGAATAAGCTACGTTTTATATTTTCTGATATCATATTCAAATGAGTATTATATGTGTTTACTCATGTTACATGTATTTATTCTATTTTGAAATGATGTTAAGGTTCTCTATTTTCCCATGGTTAGATGGTCATCCAGTCATTGGAACTTAGGTCTCACCCCTCTATGATTGATATTTTCTTTTATATCAGTGAGCCTCTCTGGCAGGATTAAAGGATAAGCGAGACCGGACCCTTAGCTAATGAAGCTTGCTTGGATGCAAGGGTATATAGATGATAACTTTGTATATCGAGTTAGTGTAGGATGACCTTTATGTTTATGTATATGTGTATATATATAGTGAGTGTGGTGATGTATCGGACTTAATTGAAAATGAATGAAAGACTTGTGTTTTAGAGGAAATCATGAGTATAATGTATGTACTTATAATATTATTGTCGATTGTGAATGTGATCTTATAACCTGCCTAAGGATGTCATGAGAAATATTATTTGAGCAGGATGATGCTTAGTGTTGATTTGATTTTGTGTGATATATATATATATATATATGAGCAGATATTGAAAAGTTTTGAACATGATGCATTTTGAGTGTCTGCCGCTTGTGATAATCCGTTAGAGTTCTCTAGGTCTTTATGGAGTACTACATAAAGGCTAGGAGAACCCCATCCAATTACTGTAGGTGTGCAGGTTTGTTGTCGGTGACACCTGCAGGATAGGGGTGCCAACACTTAAACCCATGTTGGGCTATGGGCTTTGAGGGATCTAACTTGTATTGGGCTGAGTATGAGTCTAAGGGTTTTTTGAGATTGAGTCAAGTCATGGGTGTACATGGGCTTCAGGTGAACTTAATCTCATTGGGTTAGCCATTGGGAGTTTTCTTAGTCGGGATCAAGCCAGCTTGGCCATTTATTTAAATCCTAGCCCCTAGGGTTTGTGTAAGAGAGAAAATATAAGATTCTTTTCTCCCCAAATTGTTTCTCTCTCTTCCTTCACCCAAACGCCACCCTCTCTCTAGATGTGAGAAACCCTAGAAGCACGCTTACCCATACATCCTTTTTTCTTATGGTGGTGCTCTCTCTCTTGGCTGATATTCTCTCTCTAGAGTATTTTCTATCTATATAATGATTTTCTCTCTCTAAGGCATGTTGGTAGCTCCTTCTCTCTTGCTTGCACCCCAAGTTTTCTCTCTTTTCTAGAGCCATTTTCTCTCTCTAAATAATGAAACATCATTTTCTCTCTCTAGATAATGGAGCATCATTTTCTCTCTCTAGCACACTTTCTCTCTCCTTCACATTTCTCTTTCTGTAGTTGGGTGTTCTCTCTCCCATCCGCATGCCTTTGTCTCTCTAAGGGTTAGGAGGCATGAGATCTAATGGGGCCCACTTTCTCTCTCTTGGGCATCCCTTTATCTCTCTAGGCGTGCATCCTATTTTTTCTTTCTAGGCATCCCACTTTTCTCTCTCTTGCATGGGACCAAGTGGTTGCCTTTTACTTGTTTGGATGCTAAACTTTGGTTCAGATCCCGAGATTTTTTGCAATAGTTGGTTCAAGCATTAATGGATTTTGCACAATAATTGGTGTCAGAACGATCCGTTGACCAACAATTAGTATCGAAGCTGAACCGTTGCACAACATAAAGATAAATAGATAGAGAGATATATAAGGGATCTATCTAGATAGATTGATAGATAAATGGGGAGAGAAAGTTGGGATATAGATAGATAGGGAGAGAATTGGATTTGACTACATTCGCATGTAGTTGAGCTCAAATTCATTCATTTCTCTCATTATTAGATTCATACATATCTTAAAGTTAAAAAGCTATCCAGTCATCATTAATTTCTTTGAGAAATTTTTTTTGATGAAATAAATAAAAATAAATAAAAAATAAATACAAATTTAATGAAAATAATATTAATTTTTTTCAAGAGCAACAATAAATTGACACTAACATGTTTAGAATAAATAAGTAGCCTTCAAGTTATTATTTACTTTCATTATATTTGTGTTTATTTTTTATCTATTTCTATTTATTCCACTATTTTTTTAAGCAACTAATAGTGGTTAATACATAGTTTTTATTTTTTATTTTTCCTCTTTTGAGATCTATGTAGACTTAATGGTGGGGACAACAATTAGATTTAGAACTGGCTACCATGAATATAGCTAAATTTATATATGTACATATGTACATACATACGTATGTACATATATACATATATATGCATACACGCGCGCATACACATATACACACAAACATACATATACATAAATAAATGTAAGTACAACTCAACTCAACTCAATTCATCCAAGTCTTTTGCCAACTATATGGCATCGACTATATGAATATGCTTTCAGTGCAACGCTCCTTGCCTATTTTTCAAAACATCCGGAGGAAGATGCAATGCTATAATGATCCAAGCTCGCAAACCCACAAATCTGTTTCGTTACAAGAAAGCAAGATGGACAAGGTCCACACCAACTTGGGCCATCATAGTTCAAAATGGATTCAATTGGTAGTTATCCATCTTACTTAATTTATTAATTACCCGATGTGGGACTAATTGGGAGGGGCATCACAATCTATCCCCCTTAAATAGGGGACGTCCTCGCCGCCAGAGGCACATGATCGTATCCATGAGGCAGACAGGATGCTAGAGGTATTCTTCCCATAGGCACAAGAGGTGGCACTTATTCCATGGATGTAGCACTTTGCCCCATGAATATAGCATTTGTCATGTATGGCACTTAGCTCCTGCATTTTCAGCTGGTGCATGGCTCTGATACCATATTGTAACGATCTGGGCCCGCAGTATGGATCGATTTCGTTACAAAAAAGCAAAACGGACAAGATTCACACCAACTTAGACCACCATAGTCCAAAACGGATCTCATTGGTACTTTATCCTTCTTACTTTACTATATATATAAATCACTCACTTTTTTTCTCAACTACCGATGTGAGATTTAAGGGGAGGGGCATCACAAATGTGTACATACAAATTTAATTCCTATCCCCTTGCATAGTTTAAAAATAAATATAAGTATGTACATACAAATTTAATTCCTTGCATAGTTTAAAAATAAATGTAAGTATGTACATACAAATTTAATTCTTCTCTCGTACACAAACATACATATAGAGTTTGTATGTATTCATGCATGCTAGACTCTTAACTCGTCACATCAAATTTAATTCTTCTTACATTGAATTTATTTCTACATGAATTATATCTTTTTATTCTTATTGCATCTCTTTGTCCTGGTTGATTGATCTGAAATTTGAAGAACTATATCCTTTCAATGTTTGAGTCTTTGTTCATTGCATCAAATTCAACCCTTCTGTTATACCTTTTTTTTAATGAAGGATTTTTGGAACCACATTTCAAAAATGGTAGAAACAAGGAGAAATTAAAAATGGTAATGGGAGCATTGCTGTGTTATGTAGCAAAATTTTCTGAAATGGAAGTTTAATCTGTGTACTACGCGGCTATCATTATGTTTATTATTATCAATATAAAAATCTGGGCTATGAATTGATTGGCCTAGAATTTAAGAAGTGTGCTCTCGCTATCTAAGTTTTGATTGCATCAAATTTATTACTATTCACATTGAATTTAGTTCAAGATGAGTTGAAACCCCATTTCCCCCCCTATTATTTCTCTTTATTTTAATTAATTCGTTTACAATTTGAGATATAATGTCATTTCAATGTCTAACTGCTGGAATTTAAGAAGTCCGTGCTGAAAAAACCGGACCTTTTGTGTTACGCTGGTTATATATTACTAAGTATCTAATTCACTTGTTTTCTTTTTTTCTTTTTTCCTCCAAACTAATGATATAAAATCTTATAGCTTTGTGTGAACTCGTATATTTTGGATCTTCACACTTCTTCCTCTCATCAACTTTTCCATTGGATTTGTTCTGCAATTACTATTTCATTACCACTATCTTTTCTCGGTCTGAACTTTATATTTTCTTTTTCATTTTGATCCACGCCACGTTTTTTTTTTTTTTTCTTCTTCTTTCTACTTTCTTACTATAATTGGCGTAAGAAGTATTTAAATTTGCCTGAAATTTTTTTCATCTCCATGGTTATACTATTGATAATCGCATCGTATCTCATAACTTTGATCTAGGCGTTGAGGCGACGCTTCACAAAGGAAATAGTTTGGATGCAGTGAAACAGTTGGTAATCTGGGCCACTCTTTCTTCTTTCTTCACGGAATCCTCGCAATCTCTAAGATTATGAATCTTAAAAACAAATTTTCTTTTTAAATTATATTCTCAATAGTAAGTTTAAAAAAAAAGAAGAAGCAATATATGGATATTATTAATTATTAGTAAAACCACGAATAGGTCATATACGTACATAAGTACCATGCAGGGCTACTCAAAAATCATCATTTATTCATCATATGTTTATTATTCTCAATGTTGAAAAAGAAATTTTTAGCCATAAAAACAAAGTTCGACCAACTAGTTATGCTATTTATGTAGTATATGTGGAATTAGAGAAACCTAAGAATTTTTCTCAAAAATAACTCATCTCTAGTATTGGTTCTTTACCAAATTATAGCTAACTTTATTCTATGAGACAGTATCTACCTTAAGAAAGAGTTGGATTCCTCATTTTAAATTTTTCTCACTCGTAATACATCATTAAGGCTACAAATAGATTGGATTGAATTAGGTCATGCTTGATTCTGACTTAACTCGATTTTATATTCAGATTGATTTTGAATCCATAATCAACTTATTTGCTAATTAGATTAGGTTGGATCGAATATATAGAAGAAAGTTTAGACCCAATGGATCATATGGGTTTATTCAGATTTAACTCAAAATATTATATTTAAGTCAAACATTTAATTATTCTTTTATTGCTAAAATCTAGTAATTGATAGTTAAATATGAGATTAAAAAGAATCAACTTAAATTTTTATTTAAAAATTCTTAATTGTATCTAAGTAAATGATTATTCTTAAGTTTATAAATTATTTATTTAAAATATTTATTGATATACTTAAATGTATTATAAATAAGAATCTATCAGAATAAATAATAAAATATATATATATAAAAAAAAAAGATAGGAAGAGATCTAATTTTTAAGATGAAAAGAAGAATTAATTTAAATTAAAGCTATTAAGTGGATTTATAAAGGCATTAGAGCAAAGAAAAATAAGATTTGTAACATTAAGATTTATGGACCAGGATAAGTTGGGTTTGGATCGAGTCAAATCAAAAAAATATAAAATTTAAATCTTACTTAAAATTTAAATTGGATTTAATTTTTAGACAAATATGGATCTCCAATATGGTCTAATTAGATCAAGACCATATTGGATTGTGGGCCAATCCAACCTATTTACAGCTTATGCACCATCATCTCCCTTGTAAATTCTTATAATTCTAATAAAATATTCTACATAGTACATTAAAAAAAAAAAAATCTTGTTGGCATGACAAAGACTTAGCACTTTGTTGTTGTTGTTGATCCCTCAAAAATCATGAGGAATATTTTAAAATTTTGTATAATTTGTTGATAAATTTTGAAACTTACCATCTACATTAGGTAATGATGGCACCAACGTTAGCATACCATGCATTGAAATTTTATCAAAACCAAGAATAAAAAAATAGAGAGCTTGAGGAAATAATTTTTATTAAATATTAAACTCATAAGTAAAATTTAATTTTATATAAATAATAAGTGTAAAATAAATTAATGGATATAAATGATTGGATACAAACTTAATGGCTTAAAAATAGTTGTTATTTGTGCATCAAGGGTTCCTGACTGCTTTCTTGGTATCAGGGTGTGCAATGAAACATAGCTTTTGAAGAGCCGTTGAAATTGTATCTAATAATTTAATGCATACTATTTTTTTATAGAAGAATATAATGCTCGAATTTAAAGGTAATATAAAAAGGAAAGTTTCACCCGGGTCGCCGGAGTCTCGTTTGTTCATTGCATCATTCAAGGCGCGTGAAGCTCAAATTGGAAGCTGCTGATGGATGGCCCCCTTTGAGAGGCATTACAATGGTAGCTAACCATTTAATAATTACATTTTTTTTTGTTAGAAAAATTTATCGACTGAATTTAATGTCACTGTATAGAGCTAAAGATTATGGAGTCCGTTTCATTCATTGCATCATTCCAGACTCAATCCCAATCCCAGCAAATCTTCCCACTTTGGCGTTAGAATAAAATCCCATCTCCTTTCCTCCTCTGCCTCGCCGCTTTGCCTCTCTCGTTCTCTTTTGTTCTCCCCTTGATATTGTTTGCCTCTTTGCTCTCCTCTTATCGGTGTAAGAGGCCTTCAGGAAGTTTGGAAAAAAAAAATATATATATATATAGAGGGATGGGTTGAGAGTGGATGGAAGGGCAGCTGGATCTTTCGGCACCGCTGCTTGGTGAAGAAAGATTAGATCTTTTTCATGGTATGCTTTTATTATTCTTGCAAAAATATTTCTTTTCTCCATGTTTTGATTTTTGTTTTCGTTAATGTCTTGATTGAAATCCCATAGAAATCGCTTCTTGCGTTCTTCTCACCGTTTGTTCCCTGGGATTCAGTGATTTAGACTGGATGTTCGCAATATGCTTTGATGCCATTCAGCATCACTTCCATTGCTTCCCCTTTTTTTTTTTCTTTTCTTTTCTAAAAAATAAAGATTATTTTTTCTTGATTTAAAAATATAAATTTGTTTGATACATTCAATTATTTTTCCAAGATGCAAACCATAAATTTTAGTGGTAACAATAGTAATAAAATTAGTGATATCATAGATATGGTTTCATTAATGGTTACAACAATGACGGTAGCAAGGATCCCGATGATGCGATAATGACGAAGATACGATGGAAATGACATTAATGAAAGCGGTCATAGTATGACAATAATAAGTGATGGTACGATAAAGATAACGATGATGATAATAATATGGCTGAGGTGATAATTGTAACAATGATAAAAACGATGATGATATTAGTAGTTAAAAAAAAAAACATAAATTTTTGTTTTTAAAAATATTGAGAATAAGATTTTTTTTTTTTTTTAGAAAGAATAAAATTTTTAAATAACAACAACTGCTGCAGCAACAGCATATTTTTCCTTGATTTTAGTGATTTTTAAAAAAAAAAAAAGGCAATGACAAAAGCTAGGGTCTTAGATTATATTCCTTGTTCAATTCCTCAATTGGCTTTCTGAGAAATTTGTTTGCCAGTTTGTGTCTCTCACCACAATTCTTATATGTTCCCCTTGCGTAATTTCTTTTCTGGCTGAGCTTCAACTTGTTCCATTTTCTGGTTTTAAACTTGGTTATAGACGCTGGATTCAGTCTTCGGCTTCGTCGGTGGGCTTTTGAATGTTCAATGATGAAATTTTTACTGAAATTATTTGATCAAATGAAATTTATTTCCTTCATCTTTCCTCTGTCTCCTGTTGATGTTTTTTTTCATGTGATTGCTGTTGGTCAGGTGAAATTTTTTTTTTTTTTTTTTTTTTCACAAGCAAGCGAATATTCAACTAAGGGTATTTACTCTGTTAAGAGATTGGAATTTTACTTCATTATTTCCAAACCTGATCTCACCTGCATCGATCATTCGGTTGTCAACTCAACTAGTTTACGATTAATACTCCATTGTTATTAAATGCTCTGTTTTTATCGTTGTAGGTGGTTCAGAATTCATCCAATTTGGGGCACAAGGCTTCATATAAAATTTGTTAACATTCGTTGAATTGAGTAGCTTTATGAACCGTTGATGCTGGACCTGTTAGCAAGGTTTTTACAGCGGTAAAAAGATCGAGCCTCTGCAAGACGATAACAGAGTTTTGGTTTACTTGGGGTGGGTCATGGAAGCTTTGCCACGTTCTGAATCCAGACGCCGGTATTCATGGTGGTGGGCTAGTCATATCTTCCCAAGGAATTCTAAATGGCTCCAGGAAACCCTTGCAGGTATTCATTTTTGCTTCATTGTTGTCTTTTTTTTTTTTCTTTTTTTTTATAACAACAGTTGAAACAAACCCATAATGAAAAAAAAAAAAAAAATGAGGACCACCCAGGTGGTAGCCCGGGTGGCTGGGGCCTGGCCTCACGGCCGAATTGACGCTGGTTCGAGTAATGATGCCGCGGCTGACTCGATTATCCTAGGGCACGCGTCATTCGGTGTGGGTGAGGGGCTAGGGTCTCTTCTTGTTTCCCCCTGCTAGCCACTCGGCATTTGGGTTGGGGCGATTATCCTGGGGCATGCATCATTCGGTGTGGGTGAGGGGCTAGGGTCTCTTCTTGTTTCCCCGTCTGGCCACTCGGCATTTGGGTTAGGGCCGGGTTGACCTACTCATCCTCAGATGGGGAAAGGCTGCGAAAAATCCAAGCACCTTGTATGGAACATTTCTTGGTGGGGAGGGGGTCTTCGGAAAGGTGCTATCCTGGGTCTGGCCACTCTGGCATTTGGGTTGGGGTCAGGTTGACCTACTCATCCTTGGATGGGGAAAGGCTGCAAAAAATCCAAGCGCCTTGTAAGGAACATTTCTTAGCGGGCAGGGGTCTTCGGAAAGGTGCTACCCTGGAGCAATCCCCCCTTCCCTTTTCTGAACCCAAAAAAAAAAAAAAAAAGAAAAAAGAAAAGAAGGGAGAACTAAGTCCTCAAGAAAAGGACTCTCTGTGCAAGCTAGATGACAGAGATTTAATAAGGAAAAATCAGAAAACCATCTATGGCACCGTTCTTCCCGAGCAGCCAAATTCACCACAAAAAAAAAAAAAAAAAAAATAGCAACTTGATTTCCTTCCTACAACACTTGATGAATTTCCACCCAAGAAAGTGAAGACAGGGTATCAAGACGATTTCTTAACGGCAGATTTTGACACTGCGATTTCCCATCCAACCAAAATAATACTATAACTGAATCGCCCTATAGAACAAGCTGACTCCATTGTTGTTGTCTTCAAACCATTATACCATGGATATATAGTTCCGGTACAGAGGAAAGTTTCATAAAATTTGAACTGTACTGTAAGCATAAATGCCAGAGTAATCCTAGTCATCAGACTCAAGGCTGAATTTACTGCATAATGCTTCCAGTTATCCACTTGAACAACTGCATATACTTCTACAGTTCAGGAACAAAACTAATAAAGACTCAAAATCCAATAGATAACAGAGAATACAATGACTGTCCAGAAATATGAATTTTGTGGGAAAAAGAAAAAGAATCGGTAACACATTCAGCTCTCTGTGCATCATAGTTTTGACAGTTCTAGAAATCATTATAATATTCTTCATGAGTCTGCGTATTTCAATTGTTTGGATAATCTGAAAGTTCTGAAAATGAACATTTTATTTCTGGATCCTTTTTTGATTGTATATTCTCATAAATTTACTATTTGCATTTAAAAATAATTAGAAAAAAAGATAGATTTGTACCCTAAATTTGTACCTGGCGCATTGCGTAGGACATATAATAGTTTTATTTTAATTTGATGTAAAAGTTTGAAGGAGATTGTCATTGGTGAAGCTTTTCTTCGAAGACCTGTGCATACATGTCAACACTTCTAAGATTGCATTGATTAATCAGATAGAGCCTACTCCTGCATGGTTCACTTAGGTAGTGTTTGAAATAGGGGATAAGAGGGGATATTCAAGGAATATCCCCTCTTTCCCAAAAGCCATAACTATAAGGGATAGCAGAGAATAAAGTTAACCAAAGGGATAATTCATGGTTAACCATGGGATATCCCCTCAATTTATTCCCTAGAGAATGCAGGAATAACTGGTTATCCCTCCAAATAAGAGTAAAAAAAGGTTATCCTATGGATTTACCTTTTTGCATTTGATATGATCAATGGGATAGCCAAGGGATATCCCTAGGGATAGCCAGGGGATAAACTTTATCCCGTACACTTATCCATGGATAATATTTTTTCTATCAAACACTACCTTAAGGTTGTGTTTGATATGGGGGATAAGGGGATATCCCTCGAATATCCCCTTTATCTTCAAAAGCTATAACT
The DNA here is from genome assembly GCA_900491605.1 of Calamus simplicifolius. Taxonomy (NCBI): domain Eukaryota; kingdom Viridiplantae; phylum Streptophyta; class Magnoliopsida; order Arecales; family Arecaceae; genus Calamus; species Calamus simplicifolius. Next base: position 736,836 of record UESW01004064.1, on the reverse strand, counting down.
AGGGGGATAGTTCTGAAAAAGTTTATCCCCTGAACTTATTCCCTAGGGATCCCAAAAATAACTAGAGTTATCCCTTGATAGCAAAGCTGTTATTTGAAAATATGGTTATCCCTTGAGCTATTCTCTGGATAAATGCTATCCTGTACACTTATCTAGGGATAGTTTTTTATGAATCACTACTTTAGTCTCATCCTCTCCATAGTTTTAAGGAAAAGAAAAGTGAATGTTTGAACCTATAGTTGACTTGATATTAAAAACCTTGTCTTAGCCGCCTCCCCCTTTTCTGTTCTTCTGTTTTTTTTTTTTTTTTCCTTTTGTCTATGCTGTTTTTTGGTTATAGATGTTGCATGTTTATATATTTAACTAAGATTATACACTTATATGCACTTACTTACCTTGGCAGACATGGACAACAAGATCAAAGAAATGATCAAGCTTATAGATGAAGATGCTGATTCCTTTGCAAAAAAAGCAGAAATGTTTTACAAGAAACAACCTGAGTTTATGAAACTGTTGGAGGAATTTTACCGAGCATACCGTGCTTTAGCAGAAAGATATGATCATGCGACTGGAGAACTTGATCAGGCTCGCCAAGCAATGGCAAAAGCATTTCCCAAGCAAATCCCTTTAATGCCAACTGATGGGCTCCCATCTGGATCCTCTGCCCAGAGGAGGATCCTGATTATTCTGAGATTCCTCCAACCATGCACGATCTGTTAGATGCCTTACAGCAGGATGCTTTGAGCAAGTCTTCACATTTGAATGAAACGTTTGCAGCTGGGGAGGAGACCACCTATCCAAATGCCACTGAAGAGAGGGTAGGACAAGGCTTAGAGGAGAAAGAAAAATTTTCAGAGTACAAGCTACTGGAAAAAGAAACTTCCTGGTTACTGATGGAAGAACAGGATCTTAAGAACCAAATTATGTCAGAGTCTGTCCATGCTGGTAGAGCTGAAACTGAAATCCAAAGCCTAAAACATACCTCTCTGAAATAAAATCTGAAAAGGAAGCTGCCCTTCTTCGATGCCAGCAGTCTGAGGAGAGGATTGCTTACCTGGAGATGGAAATCTCTCACACCCAAGAAGAAATTGGAAAGCTTAATGATCAGATGTTAATGGGAGCTAAGCATCTGAGTGTTGCACTGGAGAAATGCCTCATGCTGGAGAAAGTAAATGAATCTCTGCAGTTGGAATTGGAGGCGTTCAGGCAGAGAGAAAAAGAGCAACAAAACAGCTTAATGCCAAGCAAAAACAACTGGAGGAACTCCAGACTTCCTTAAAAGATGAAAAGCTAAAAAGTTTTCAGGCTGAAATGGCCTTCCTCACATTACAGAAGATCCATGTCAAGAAGCTGAAGGACATGTCTCAAAATCTCTCTAAGGATTCGATGGTGAAACTTGAAGGCGAGGTGGCTCTGCATGAAAAGGGGAATAAAGTTCTCCGGGAAGAGCTCTGTTGCCTAGAAGAGGATACAAATGATTTGGAACAGACGCACCATGTGCCAACAGAGAAAATACAAGTAGTCAATATAAATGCAGACTCCCTTCAGCCATTAGTTGAGGAGTTGAAGCATGAAGATGAACAGGGTACTCCATTTCAGAACCTGAAGCAAATGACGGAAATGCCCGAGAAGAATGCATTTATGGAAAATACTGTCTCAAATGCAGATGCTAAGTTAGAAATAATAAGAGAAAAGACAAAAAAGACATTTGGCAAGATTTCCATTCGTCAATCTGAAGAGGCTGTGCCGGTCTCACAGGTAGATTCCAATGCACAGAAAATGGAGAAGCATTTGGAGAAAAATACATTCTTGGAGAACTCCCTGTCAGATGCAAACATCGAACTTCAAGATTTAAGAGAAAAGTTGGAAGAACTTGGGAAACACCGTCAGCCCCTTCATGATCAAAATTCTGATCTTCTTGCTCAAATGATTACTCTTGTCTCTCAGGTAAATGTTTCAAGAACCCTTCCTCCCTCTTTCATTCTTGTCCACATCCTCTGTCCTTATTCTTTCATGCACTTGAATGGGAAACTGTGTTATTGTTTCTTCCAATTTTCAGGTTTGTCCTACCGTCTATTGCATGATCTGTTTTTCTGTTTTAGTTTTTAAGATTCATAGTATGTTTTGGCATCTATTTTCCCTCTTTTAAACCAAAAAAAAAAAAAAAATTTATAGCATGTGCTATCCCAGTTTTTTTTTTTTTAATTATAGATTTTACTTGGTGTTAACCCTGACTGACATTTGTGCCTCAGGTGGAAAGCAGTAGCAAGAGTCGGGAAAACATGGAAAGCAAGTATGCAGAATTAGAAAGCAAATATTTGAATTTAGAGAAGGAAAGAGATTTGGCACTTCATCAAGTCAGGGAGCTACAGGAGTTACTGAAAAATGAAAAGGAAGAGCATCAAACTCTTATCCAGTCCAACAACAAGAGTCAGCTTAGTATATTAGAAAACAAGATCTTTTCCCTACAAGAAGAAATTCAATATAGAGAGGAGGAGCTTGAAGTGGAACAGCATAAAGTTTTAAATGCCCAAATTGAGATCTTTATCTTGCACAGATGCTTGTGTGATATGGAAGAAAAAAATATGGTCCATTTAGCAGCTCATCAGAAAAATGAAGAGACGTCAGGGCATGCAGAAAATCTAATTTCACAACTAGAGCAGGATCACCTCATTCAAGAAGAAAATATAAGATCTTTATCAGCAAAGTATGAGAAGCTGAGGGAGGGTGTTCGTTTGATATTAAAAATGCTAGTAGCCGAGGATTATGGATCTTGGGATGATATCAAAGATGAATTGCTTTTGCAGATTATTTTGTGTGAAGTTGGATGCTACCTGAAATCTATTTCAGAGGCCAAAGATGAAAAGCAGCATCTGGTTTCTAAGAAATCTGTAATTGTTGACCTTCTGGAGCAGTTTGGACAGCATGGGGAAGATCTGAGATCAGAAAAGAAGGTTCTCAATCAAGAATCTAAAACTAGGGCTGAGGAACTGTTACTGCTGCATAGCAAAAGACATGAGCTCTTTGAGATGAATGAAAAGTTGATGCAGGATACGGAGGCAAGTAATCAAAGACAAGAACCACTCAAGGCTGAAATGGATACTCTTTATGGACAGTCATCAGATTTGCTGGAGGTTCGTACCTTGCAGAAAGAGATCAGCAGGTTACAAGAAGAAAATTGCTCTCTGTCAAAAAGACTTGATAAGATGAGGGTGAAACAAAGCATAACGGAAGAGGAAAACAGCATTATAAGTGAAGAGACCATGGCCCTAGAATATCTTTCTCTGATCTTCAGAAGTTTTGTTGCTGAGAAAGCATTAGAGATGCATTTGTTAAAAAATAATGTGGACCATCTTTGTGTAGCTAGAGATGAGCTTTCCCAGGAGAAGAGAGTAACGGTTGCAAAATTGGGAGTGCTAGAACTTGAAGACAAACATATCAAGGACACTGTTGCTAATCTGGAAGAGTGCAGAAGACGTTTGGTGATGATTGAGAATGATTTCTGTGCATTCAAAAGAGTCAGCGAATGGTTGCACCAACAAATGGGTATAGGAAGGAACCTTTTAATGCATAAAGACATGGAGCTGTTACAAACAAATCAAAAGATCCAAGAGGCACAAGATATGATAACGGAATTACATCGAAATATGGAGGGTCTTAAGCTGGGCATGGATGAGGTTGAGGTGGCAAGAGAAAAGAGAGAGAAGAAGATTTCCACCTTGCCAGAAGATAATGCCCATGAGACTGCATGTCTCGATCAAGAAAATGAGATTTTGAAAGGAAAACTTTATCCATTGCAAAAAGAGGTTGGAGAGCTTCGAAGAAGAGAAGAGCATCTGACTTCTAAATTGCAGAGAGGAACAGATGAGCTCAAGTACTGTGACGAAAAAATTGCATCATTAATAGCTGATATTCAATCTACCACCATCAATGCAGCAATCTATGAAGAAAGGGCCCTTGAACTAACAGCAACAGGTGATAACCTTGAGACGAGTGCCATGGCACAAAGGAAAGTTCTAAATGCGGAAACCACTCTAAAAAATGTGTATGTGGGTGAGCTGAGGCAAAAACTGGAAGCTCAGGAAAGAGAAAACAGAGAACTTAAGACACACTTGACTGCATATGTGCCCCTTGTCATGTCTTTGGAGGGATCTGTTGCCTTGCTGGAAGAGCACATCCTTGAGCTGGCCAACCATAGTTCAGCGGCAAAGCAAGAAATACAGGTACTTCTTCTTGCACCATAATTGGTGAAAGTGAACTTCTTGTTTTCAACTTTTTATTGCAATTTCGTTTGCTAATTTGCATTAAACATGCTCTTGTCCCTAGCACATTGGAATTGGACTTGTAACGCAGAATTGTTTTGATTTATTAAGTCATGTTTATGGTTCTGCCTTCGCTTGATTGTGTTTGGAATGCATCTTGAAGTATTGCTATATGATGAAAACAATAATAGAATTGAGCTGACTAAGGCTGTGTTTCGCATTGCTGTTTTTTTTCCAAAAAATAGAAACAAAAATTTTATTTCCATTTTTTTTCACATTTCTGACAACAGAAACATGTTTGATAGTCATTGTTGCTTTTTTTTTTTACAATCCTAACAATATAAATATATTGGTAGCTACTGTTATTTTTATTTTTTAAGCAGAAAACACATTTAAAATGTCACTTTTCTAAAATGTTACTTTTCTCAGTTACATTTTTTCACAGATTTTAGACACAAAAAATATAACAAAACATTTTTTTTTCATCAAATTTCATGTTTGTTACTTTTAAAACTAAAAAACAGGAAACAAAGTGATACCAAATAGGTCCTAAAGTAATGATTTCTAAAGAAAAAAGTCAATCTTTTTTCCAGGGAGTTCCGTTGGTGCCTCTTCAGATTAAGAAAAGCGGTCAAGAACCTATCAAAGATCAAAGTGCCAAAGATCTTACAGGAATTCTGAGGTTGCAACAATTGCATGCCAAGGTTGAAGCACTTCAGAAGGCCATCATGGATACCAGAAGTCTTTTAGGGCAGCAAAGGTTTGATTCGGATGCTAATCTAGAGGCTGCAAGGAAGGAAATTGAAGCCTTAAAATCAAAAGAATCTTGGACGATGAAATCACCAAAGCGAAGCATGAGCAGAAGATGAAGGATACACAACTTGATTATTTTTCAGGTTCTTCACAATATGAAAGCAGTTTTGGTTCAAATGAGCAAAGAAAGATGGGAAATGCTGAAACCAATGATCAGGAGCTTGAATTATGGGGATAACTGAAGGGGGTCACAATAACGAGATAGAGGTAATTCCAGCAGGAACTACGGAACACTCTTTGGAGTCTCACCAGATCAAAACAGTGGAGGAAGGAAAGGGTAAACACCCGGTTTGTGATCTGGCCTTCAACAAGCTGGAACTGCCCAAAAGAGTTATGATGGAACCTCATCAAGAATGGAACAGAAGGATCATTAAAAGGCTTTCATCTGATGCTCAAAGGCTTTTGGTTCTTCAAACAAGTGTACAGGAACTAAAAGCAATTATGAAGACATCGGAAGAGGTTAACAAACTTAGAGGTTTTGAATTCGATACAGTCAAAGGACAGTTGAAAGAGGCTGAGGCGATCATCTTGCAATTGATTGTTACCAACAGCAAGTTGACAAAGAAGGCCAAAGAATTCATTGCATCCCCTGACAAACTGCTTGAGGAAAACGAAGATACAGGGAGGATAAGACAAAGGATAATCTCAGAACGGGCACAGAGGGTATCAGAATGGATTGGAAGGTTGGAAATGAAGTTGCATAAAATCCAGTACTTCTCACTGAAACTTGAGGAAGAACATGTCAATAAGAGAACAAGAGCTGAAGGAGGAAGACCAAAAATCATTTTGTGGGACTACATCTATGGAAGGATGAACAGTCGTCGGCGGAAGAAAGCACCTCGTTGTGGTTGCTTCAGGTTTCAGTTAAAGGACAACTAGATTCAATCACTTGGCCGCCTTCACAGAAGAGAAGGAAAGGTTTATGCAAGCGTAGTTTTATTGAACTTCATGAATATGATAAGTTACATCTGTGGTAAAATTTTATAACAGAAGTCTTCAAAATTGATACCATCAATAAGTAAATCAGATTTAGCAAGGAAAATTGAATCCTGATCCATATGGGAAAATTGAATAATTCATAAATAAGCAATCATCGGGGCTAGTGTCATGTTTTAATAAGAAGAAAGTGGTTAATAATTTTTTTTATGAAAACATGTAGACATCCTTTGAACATATATACAATCTAAATATGTTAGGGGGCATTTGGTAGCAGGTAATCTATCCAAATTATTGATAATTAAAAGGACCCATCACATAACATAACTATGTTTGATATATATTTTGAATGATAATCAATCTTGCAGTGGTAATCTAGATTACCTCTTATGAGGTAATTTAGATTACCTTAGAAAGGAATGGCTATCCACATTACTATAGATGTGGTAATCTGATAAATTATTTTTTTAATAAAATTGCTCTCTTTATTTTGGCGTATCCTTTTTTTGCTGATCTCGTCGTTGGAACCTCCACGTCCAAGGTCACGACCCTCTTCTGTGGAGTCAAACCACAGATCTTCGCCGTCCAGCGATTCCATGGCACGACGCAAAATTTCTTTCAATTGGTGACCTCCAACATGATCGTTTCAAATATCATTTATAAATGTAATTTTTTTAAAATATTATCATTTATAAATATAATTTTTTAAATCAAATATATAATAATGTATAAATTTTTAATAAATTTAATTTATAAGTATTTTGAGAATTTGATATTATATGACTAGTAACCTATTTGTCATACCAAACACAGTAGTTAATATTACTGGTAATCTATCAAGTGGTTATGTATAGGTAATCCATTTACCATTAAGGATTGCTGGCGACCTTGGTGCTGAGCTTTTGCTTGTAAGATGACAACTCTTAGTGCTAGGTTTGCTGGTTGCTTCCTTAAACCATCTCATATATCCCATGCGCAGGAGGTTACACTACATTAGATGCAGCTGTGGGCATGCAAATAATTAGGATAGGGTTTTAGATACTGTCCCAAGTATTGGGAACAAGGCGCATCTCATTCTATACAAAAACAGGACGGCCCCTTTTTGTGGTGTTTAAAACGTGGAGACAGCCCATTAAGACGTAAACTTGTACAGAGAGAATGTTGCATTATCCTCAAGTTGGGAGGTGGTGCGTTGGAGGGTTTGGCTCGTCCAAGTGAAACAAATCACAAGGGGCATAAAAATAAACAACATGATAATATAACTCTTTTCTTGAAAGAAGGAATGCATGATGACATAACATGATGAGCATATTATCAAGTTGGAATCCAAGTCCCAGACCATTGAATCTTTTAATTGTAGAGATCAAGATGAAAATGAAGTATTACGATTAGCCATCATTATATGCAATAAGTTGAACTCAATCACCTAATTACCATGCTGAGTAAAGCAGCAACTCAGAAAGGAAGAGATCAAGAAAGCTGTCAAGAACAGTAGTCACCCATCTCTGGTTGGCTGATGTGTTTTACTAGGTCACTCATGCCAACAGGCAGGGCTTTCAGATCAATTGTATTAAGTGGTCAGAACAACTGGTTGATAATATAATTCTGTAGTTCCTCCATGGATTGGATATTGTAATTCACTCATTAAGTGTTCTGAGGAAGAAGTGGAATGGTCTCCATCAATTGAATAATTATTCACCATGTAATCATTCAATCACAATCCTGTCACCTTTGGGCATTCGCATGTCCACTTGCCATTTGAAAGACTATTTGCATGCAAGAAGTAGCATCCTCAAACCTCACTCGAGGGACATCCACGCATTCACATTTGCCTTTCAAAAGTTCCCAAAGCAAGCACCATATAAAGCAGATTGGAGAAATCAGTAATAGTTGCACCAAGTGAACAATGGATTAATTCTTTCATCATAGGATATAACCCTGTGGCTCTCCCAGCCCTTACCAAACTATTTGGCTCTACTCTTTTTTCTGGCATAGAATTATTTGGCTCTGCTCTAGCCAGCACTAGGTAAAAAAGGAATCTCAAAATTTCACACACTTTAGATAAGCAATCGCATTGTTCATTCACTGACTATCTTACCTTGTTAACTGTCACTTTAATTTCCACAGAACTAATAATGTTCGCTCAACATCAGACTAAAAAAATGACATACTGTAAATTGAAACTCTTACACTGTTGTAAGCTAATAGTGCGATTAACAGGGCAGGAAAAAAAAAAAAAAGAAGAAGCACTCAACCAGAAAGGGCCATTATAACCATCCCCTGGATAGTGTGACAAACACTCAGAAATCAAACAATAGCTGACTAAAAGAAAAATAAAACTTAAGGAAATAAAAAATCGAACACTTTCAAGCACCAACAATTTGTTACCTCTGTCATACTCCTCAGCTGGCCTCTTCATCTTCACACCAAAATCTTCACCAGAATGTTCATGGACCTGCAGGCCAGACGGCGAAAGATAGTTTTAGGAGCTTATAGCAAAGGCAACATAATTTATCAGTTCTGTCTTGCTAAAGCTCGCACAGATATCCAGGGGTCATATCATGACTTGTACAACGCAAAATAGAACTACTCAAGGAAGAACAATGATAAAATACTGACTCGATCTCAAAATGTTTGATGCATGCGTCACATCAGAAGATGTCTGCGGCCACGTAGCCAAGAAATGGCTGATAAAGGCTCTTGCTCTATAATATTAGATATCAATAAGACGTGAAACAAATTCAACTTCTTAGACATTAAAACGAGCCCTTTTGTTACTAAGCTCTTTTTAGAAGCTTGAGACTGGCGAGCATTAATAGGTCATTTAGCTGCCTTTACAATCTTAAATCATTTATTCATTGTTTCACTTCTTAGGCATCAAATTTTGAAGAAATTATTCCTGGTCTCAGCTGACAAGCTAATGCATCCACTTCAAGGTCAGGATTTTTTAAAAGAAAAAAAGAAAAAGAAATGTCATGGCCCAAAAATCTCAATCTCAATTTTGTTTTGATTTACACAAACATCTCCACAACACGCAAGAACTTGAATCATTAATCTAAAGGTAATAGTAGGAGGGGAAAAAAGGAGCCAACTCCACATAACATAAGCCCGTACATGCACGTATAAGCTCAAATTGCACTGGAATAATCATTTTTGAAAAGAGTAAATTGGATCACATCAAAGCCTAGCTTTCATATGTGTTGAGATGCAGACTTGTGCGCTGCCCGTTATACTCGCATGGGTTTACTTTCTTATACATCAGACCATCCTTTCATGTTTTGATCCTACGGATGGTTATTATCCAAATTCATAAGTAATAGGGTTTACTTTCTTATACATTCAAGCCGTCCTTTCTATTTTGATTCAAGGCGGTTATTGTCCAATTCATGCATGAATAGGATTTTGGTCTATAAAAAGGAGGCTGTGAGCATGGGTTAGGGGTATGCTTTGGAGATGATCCTGTTGAGGTTTTTGAGTTCTTGTGAGAGGGTTCTGAGCTTTTGAGAGGTAAGTTCTTATCATTTTCTCTTATAATTTTGTGCCAGATTAATAAATAAAAGAATCATCGAGGAGGTCTTGCCCATGGACGTAGGCCAACGATAAAAGGCCGAACCACGTTATATCTGATGTGTTGATCTTTTTTATTTACTGCTTGATTATCTCTCTTGCAACGTTATTTATTTGTTCAATTACTTTTCTCTACAAAACGATCTAATTATTGTGTTTGTGTACCGTATAATCTGAGGTGTGCTCGGTTATTACCCGATCGATTCCTTCAGTTTGGTATCAAAACCTGGTTGATCTTTTAGAGATTATTTTTGAAACAATGATGGCCAAGGTGATGACAACTAAATATGAAGTACCAAGGTTTGATGGATCAAACTTTGCACTTTGGAAGATGAAGATGCAGGCGGTATTGATCAAGGATGGTTGTGAAATTGCTTTGCAAGAAAAAGAAAATAAACCACAAGAAATGTTAGATGAACAATATATGGAGAAAGATAAACTGGTTGTGGCAACCTCTATCTACTGCAAAAGGGATTTGGCAAAAGTTGAAAAATCTCTATGAAGGGAAGTCTTTGGTGAATAAAATTTATTTGAGACGGCATTTATATATATAAAGATGAAGGATGGGGCATCAGTTCAAGAGCACTTGGGAGTATTCAATTCCATTGTGAGCAAGCTATAGCCCTAGATGTAAAAATTGAAGATGAAGAGAAGGCCAGCATTTTACTGTGTTCTATGCTAAAATCTTGGGATAATCTCATTATGAACTTGAGTCATGTTGAAACCCTTAAGATGGAGTCAGTTGTTGCATCATTGCTAAGAGGAGATGAGGTGGAGATCTAGCCAATAAAGCTCTTCTGGAGAGGCCATGGTAGTACAAGAAAGACTTTTCGAGAAGGAACATTATAATCGAGAAAAATTGAGATCTAAATCCAAGGGCAAGAAGAAGGTAAAGTGTTGGAATTGTGGAAAAATAAGGCATGTGAAGAAAGATTGGACTAAAGGAGTTGATACAAAAGTTGAATCGGGAAGTTTCAAAGGTAATGTAGTAGAAGGCAAAATTGATTTATCAATTTCAAAGATGGGATGCTTTGACAGCAATTGAAAGCTCTAAACTTGCACATCATTGGATTTTAGATTTAGGAGCATCTTTTAGATGACTCTTTTAGGGAGTAGTTTCATACATATAAATCATGGGAAGGTGGACTTATTTATTTGGGTAACAATGCTACTTGTCCTATGGTTGGAATTGGAGATATTTTGGTGCGGCACCAGGATCAGGCAGAGGATTATTAACCCCTTGTGGATATCTGATTAGTTTTGATTCAAGTCTTGAGTTAAAAAATTAGGTTTAGTTTATTTTAATTTGAGCCCCATCCAGTTCAGTTTATTTTAATTTAATATTGTTCGGTTCAATTTATTTTAATGTGAGTCCTGTAGTAAGTTTATTTAGCTTACAAGAGGAGACATCGGTATGAAAGAAGAAGACAAGGCCTATACATAGAAGTAGTGAAGGAATGCCCAAATGCATGCCTCCCAAATTTGAATTTTTAGCCCTAAATTGCAGCAGTGAAAGATGCCCATATTGCTGCCAGTTCTTTTAAAATTTCAATCCTGAATTCAGCCCAAAGAAGCAAGTGAAGGATGCCCAAATGACCATCCCAAATTATTGAATTTTGAATTTTCTTTTATGTATTCAAATTTAAAGGGCTCCACTTAATCCACATTTTAGGAAGAAAGTGGGCACCAATTTTGGAATATTTTGAATTTTCCTTCATGAAAAGGGGCGCCTCTTTTATTTTCATATTTGTATTACTTGGGCCCAAGTCTCTTATCCTATAAAAGAGACCCTCTTGTATGAAAAAAAAAGTATCAAATCTTTCAATCAATCAATACAATCAATCAATTATTTTGAGTCATATTTTCCTTGGTGTTCTTGTGTTCTTGCTCCTATGCATGCCTGTATCCAAGCCGCCCAACCTTAAACCCTATCCACCTTCTTGCCATCCACCATGGATATCCCAAACCCTAGCTGCCCCTTGCATCCCTCCAAGCAACAGCCCAAGAGCCCTAGCCACCGCCTTGTCCCATCCAAGGGATGCCCAAGGACCCTCTGCCGCCCCCACCTCCTTCTTCACTTCTTTATCTCTTTATCTTTATTCTGATTTTCTTTTTCTTATTAGCCCTTGTATGGTGATCTTGCAGATCCCCCAGTAACCACAATCTAGGATTCAAGGTGATCATCATCCAGGTCAGCGGATACTTAGCCACAGATCCGTGGGCTCGGGCTTGTCATCTAGGGCGCATCTGCCAGGCAGAGCGACCCCTTCAGCACTTTAATCCTTTCTTGTGCCAGGTATACCCCCTCTAATCTACTAGTAACTTTATTAAAGGAGAGCAAGCCCTACCGAAGCTTTTTAGCCTCGATCTTTTTTCTTTACTTTTCTGTGGAACTGTTTCGCGTGCGGAGTTACTGTGATTTTCTAAATTCCTCTTAGGCTATTACTTCGGAAGACTAATCAACTGCAATTATTAATCATATAAAATTTACTTGCATTTGAATCGGTCCTGCATCAGTCTAAACTTACACTTTTCAGACATGTCATACCATCAAAGTATGGTCCATCTTTTTCTCCCAATCTAGGTAATCCTTAGGGTCCATAGAGCCATCAAAGTAGGTGCTTCAAGTCTGACACTTCTAAGGGCTCTTTCTTCTTGGTCTACTACTTCATGATTGGGTCTCCTAGGAAGGACATTTAGGATTGGATCAGGTTGAGGTGGTCTTCTAGGCCCGTCCCCAAAGTGAGGATCATGATGTGAAGTTCCCTAGGGTTTGGCCTTATGTAAAGGTTAGGCCGTTGGGCTCTCCTAGGATTAGGTGGGGTCTCATGATCAGACTCAGTGTCCAGTCAGATCCTTTATATAGATGAGTTACCTGAGACTGAGTCCAAGCCCCTAATTGAGCCTGAGGAGAGGTCTATGAGGTTGATACCCATCTGATAGATGAGTACGATGGAGAGGAGAAAACATTTGATTCTGAAGATCTACTAGGAGTGGTTAGATGTATCTTGACCCAGACTCAAACTAAGGACCAGGAAGATTGGCATAGGACTAACATCCTACAGATTTTTGTTAAGATAAGGAATAAGGTGCTCAAGATAATAGTTGATAGCAGGAGTTATGTCAATGTCGTTTCTGCCAATACAGTTAAATCATTAGGATTGACCATAGTTCTCATCCTAATCCCTATAAGGTCTCATGGGTAGATTCACCTCTATCCTAATCAAGTCTAGATGCCAAATACTAATCAAATTGCCAAATTATGAAGAAAAGATCTGGGTGCGATGTAATTCCTATGGGTGTTAGTAGTATTATATTAGGTCGACCTTGGCATTACGATCACAATGCCACCTTGTTTGGTTGATCCAACATCTGCTCTTTTAAACATAATGGAAACAAGTATGTAATACATCCAGTTCACTTAGGGACCCAATCAAGAAAGGATCTAATAGCCTTAAGGATAGCAAGCCAAGAGTTAATCTGATTAAAGTTAAGGAATTAGAAAAGACATCACTGAGGGTAACTCTATTTGGATTTTGACCACTAAAGAGATCCATGAATCAGTCCAAAAGGAACAACCCACTGAAGTAATTGAGACCCTAGAGAAATTTAAGGATGTCTTCCCTGAAGAGTTGCCTGATCAGTTACCACCCCTGAGAGACATCCAACATGCCATTGACCTGATCCCAGATCCACCCTTCCAAACCTTCCCCATTATAGGATGAACCCCACTGAGCATCAAGAACTACAGAAACAAGTGAAGAATTACTTAGGAAAGGTTCATTAGGAGAGCTTAAGCCCTTGTGCAGTTCCTGCACTCTTAACCCCTAAGAAGGATGGTACCAAAAGAATGTGCATGGATAGTAGGGCCATCAACAAAATCACTATCAAATATAGGTTCTCTATCCCCAGATTAGATGACATGTTAGACATGATGGCAGGTGCCACCATCTTTTCTAAGATAGACCTTAAGAGTGGTTACCATCAGGTTAGAATTAGACCAGGGAATGAGTGGAAGACTGCATTTAAGACTAGAGATGGTCTTTGAATGGGTCATGATGCCTTTTGGGCTTTCAAACGCACTAGTACATTCATGAGAATCATGACCCAGGTCATGAATGGGTCATGATGGTCTGTTTGAATGGATCATGATGCCTTTTGGGCTTTCAAACGCACCTAGTACATTCATGAGAATCATGACCCAGGTCCTGAAAGAGTACACGAAAAAATTCTTAGTGGTCTATTTTGACGATATATTAATTTATAGCAAGACCAAAGAGGACCATCTTAACCATCTCAGATTAATCTGTCAGACCCTTAGAGAGAATAGCCTTTATGCAAACCTTAAGAAGTGTGATTTCATGATGCATAGGGTTATCTTTCTAGGTTTTGTGGTAACCCCAGAAGGTGTCTCAGTGGATCCTGAAAAGGTTAGGTCGATCGTAGAGTGGCCAGTACCCATGAATTCCATGATGTCGCAGCTTCCATGGCCTAGCAACCTTTTACAAGTGATTCATTAGGGGATTTAGCACCATGATCGCACCCATCACTGATTGTATTAGGAAGGATAATTTTGAGTGGACTAAGTCAGCTAATAAGGCCTTCCTAGAGCTTAAGGATAGGATGACTCATGCACCCATACTTAGACTTTCAGACTTTTCTAAGGTGTTTGAGGTTGCATGCGACGCGTCGGGAGTAGGCATAGGTGGAGTGTTAAGCCAAGAAAATCACCCATAGTTTTTTTAGTGAAAAACTAAATGAAGCTAAACTTAGATATTCTACCTATGATAAGGAATTCTATGCGTAGTACAGGCCCTTAAGTATTGGAGACATTACTTACCGCCACAGGAGTTTGTTTTATTTTTGATCATGAGGCACTCAATTTTGAACTCCCAAAAGAAGCTCAATTCTAGGCACGGAAAATGGGTTGAATACATTCAGGCATACACTTTTGTCCTGAAACACCGTGCCGGGTAGAAAATAAGGTAGTAGACCCTAAGCCATAAGTCTTTGTTGTTGAGTACTGTTAGCACCGAAGTTATAGGGTTCAACCAGATAAAAGATGAGTATGAGACCTGCCCTGACTTTGATGAAATTTATAAGATCCTTCGGCTAGGACCATCCAGTACCAGTGGAGATTATACCATCCAGGATGGTTACCTTTTTAGGGGCAATAGACTTTGTATCCCTAGGACGTCACTTAGAGAGTTCCTAGTCTGAAAACGCATGCTGGGGGATTAGCTGGTCATTTTGGAAGAGATAAGACTATCCTAGCGATAGAGGACCAATTTTACTGGCCAGGATTAAAAAGGCTCGTTGCCCTGATAGTAGCCCGATGTCGAACTTGTGCCGTTGCAAAACAGCAAAAGCAGAACACCAGTCTATATACTCCTTTGCCAGTGCCTGATCATCCTTGGCAAGACCTCAGTATGGACTTCATTCTAGGATTACCTAAGACCCAGAAGAAGCACGACTCCATCTTTGTAGTGGTCGATAGGTTCTCTAAGATGGCTCACTTCATCCCTTGTTCGCAAACCTTTGATGCATCTAGGGTAGCCCGACTTTTCTTAGATAGTGTGGTCAAGCTCCATGGCCTACCCAAGACCATTATTTCTGATAGGGATGTTAGGTTCACCAGCTACTTTTGAAAATGCTATGGCATCTGTTAGGAACCAAACTTAATTTTTCTACAGCCTTTCACCCCAAACGGATGGACAAACTGAAGTGTGAACCGTAGTCTAGAAACCTTCTTAGGTGCCTTGTAGGTGAACACCTAGGGATGTGGGATCTATTACTACCTCATGCAGAGTTCGCTACAACAGCTCAGTGAACAGGTCTATGGGCAAGAGTCCATTTGAGATAGTCCATGGGTACAAGCCTAATCGTCCACTTGATTTAATTCTTTATCCCTCCACACATGAGTCTCAGAGTCCGCACAAGCATTTGCACAGCATATCAGAGACTTACATAAGGACATTAGCTATAAAATAATTCTAAGTAATGAAACTTATAAAAGACTGGCTAACTTCCAAAGAAGAGCCAAAGAGTTCGATGTAGGGGATTCTGTCATGGTTAGGCTTAGGCCTAAATTCCTGCCAGGACCGTTAAGAAACTTCACGCTCGTGGAGCTACCCCTTTAAAGTGATAGAGAATGTAGGACCCAATGCTATGTGCTAGATCTGCCCTCGGATTGGGGCATTAGCTCAACCTTCAATATTGCAGACCTAGTAGAGTATAGGGAATCGATAGCGATTCCTAGTGATTACTTTGGACCTAACCCTCCTTTCATGAGCGAACCTACCCAAGAGTGTCTACCACCAATTTTGCCTAAGTGAGGAGAGCGGATTGAGCGTATCCTAACGATCAAGCCATTACGATCCAGAACCACGGTTATCAACGCTATCTGGTCCGATGGCAGGGTCGTCCCGAATTGACGATTCATGGATTACTCGAGAGGACTTGCAGCACCTCGATCCAGACCTATTAGAGAGATACCAGAGCTAGAATGACCCATACTTGATGGGGTCGAGTTCTTCCATCCTGAAGAATTGGTGCGGGCACCAGGATCAGCAGAGGATTCTTAACCCTTTATGGATATCTGATTAGTTTTGATTCAAGTCTTGAGTTGAGAAATTAGGTTTAGTTTATTTTAATTTAAGTCTCATCCAGTTCAGTTATTTTAATTTAAATCCTATCTAGTTCAATTTATTTTAATGTGAGTCCTGTAGTAAGTTTATTTAGCTTATAAAATACTAGTATGAAGAAGAAGACAAGGCCTACATTAGAAGCAGTGAAGGGATGCCCAAATGCATGCCGCCCAATTTAAATTTTTAGCTCTGAATTGCAGCAGTGAAGGATGCCCATATTGCCGTTCAGTTCTGTTAGAAATTTTAACCTGAATTCAGCCCAAAGAAGCAAGTAAAGGATGCCCAAATGGCCACCCTAAATTACTGAATTTTAAATTTTCTTTCATGTATTCAAATTCAAAGAGCGCCACTTAATCCACATTTTAGGAAAAAGTGGGTGCCAATTTTAGAATTATTTTGAATTTTTTTCATAAAAAGGGGTGCCTCTTTTTATTTCCATATTTGTATTTACTTGGGCCCCAAGTCTCTTATCCTATAAAAGAGACCCTCTTGTATGAAAAAAAGTATCGAATCTTTCAATCAATCAATACAATCAATCAGTTATTTTGAGTCATATTTTCCTTGGTGTTCTTGTGTTCTTGCTCCTGTGCATGCCTGCATCTAAGCCACCCAACCTTAAACCCTAGCCCTTCTTGCCATCCACCAGTGATGCCCCAAACCCTAGCTGCCCCTTGCACCCCTCCAAGCAGTAGCCCAAGAGCCCTAGCCGCTGCCTTGTCCCATCCAGGGGACGCCCAAGGACCCTCTGTCGCCCCACCTCCTTCTCACTTCTTCATCTCTTTATCTTTATTCTGATTTTCTTTTCTATTAGCCCTTGTATGGTGATCTTGCAGATCCCTCAGTAGCCATGAATTCAGAATTCAAGGTGATCATCATCCAGGTCAACGGATACTTGGCTGCAGATCCGTGGGTTCGGGGCTTGGTCATCTAGGGTGCATCCACCAGCCAGACGATCCCTTTAGCACTTTGATCTTCCTCTCATGCCAGGTACACCTCCTCTAATCTACTAGTAACTTTATTGAAGGAGAGCAAGCCCTATCGGAGCTTCATAGCCTCAGCGTCTTTCTTCTTTACTTTTTTATGGAACTGTTTCACGTGCGGAGTTACTGTGAGTTTTTCTGAATCCCTCTTAGGCTATTACTTGGAAGACTAATCAACTGCAATCATTAATCATATAAAATTTACTTGCATGCGAATCAGTCCTGCATCATGTTTAGATCAAGATGTTTGATGGTTCAATTCGGATGTTTTCTAATGTGCGGCATGTCCCACACTTCGTAAGAGTCTGCTATCACTTGTAAAGCTTTGCAAGCAAGGTCTCAAGTTTATCAGAAAGAAAAATCAATTGAAGGTGTGCCAAGGAAGTTTGGTGGTGATGAAGGGAGAGTTTTGGTGACCTATATAAATTGTTGGACGAAACTCAGGTAAGAGAGGTAGCAGTAGCAACTGCAAACATTGTCTCCTATGATTTGGCATCGTCGTTTAGGACATATAAATGAGCATGGGCTACAACAATCATCATATCGGGAGCTTCTTTTAGGGTACAAGTCAGTGTCACTAGAATTTTATGAAGACTGCATCTATGGCAAGCAAAGAAGGCTTTCTTTTCTTTATCACTATAGCGGAGTAAGGACTTTCTTGATTTAATCCATTCAAATACTTGGGAGTCATCTGATAAGTCACTGGGTGGGTATTCCTATTTTGTGTCCTTTGTTGATGATTATTCTCGCAAGGCTTGGATACATATTCTGAAGCATAAATATGATATTTTTGAGACTTTTAAGAAATTCAAGGCTCTAGTGGAAATAAAAAAGGTTTAAAAATTAAGTGCCTACGTTCAGATAATGGAGGAGAATATTGTTCAAGAAATTCAAAAGTTTTGCAGCAACATGGAATTTGGCAATACCTTACAGTACCTGGTACGCCATAACAAAATCATGTGGTAGAGAGGTTAAATAAAATACTCATGGAGAGGGTCCGAAGTATGTTGAGTTCTGCAAAACTTGATAAGAGGTTTTGGGCAAAGGCTGTGAATATGGCTGTTACTTGATTAATCGAGCATCGACAAAAACTCTTGGGTTTGAAATTCCAAGAAGTTTTGGAGTGGTAAGCCAGTAAATTATTCTCATCTCCGTGTTTTTGGATGTGATGCATATGCATGGATCCCAAAAGAAAAAAGAACAAAATTAGATAAGATCTCTCGAAGGTGTATTTTTCTTGGCTATGCTAAAGGAGTAAAGGGGTATTGATTATGGGACCCTACTACCCGCAAGATCATTGTTAGCCGAGATGTTGTCTTTAATGAAGAATCTTATCAAGGCACCAAGGAAGAACAAGATGATAAAGCTATTATTCTATTGAGTTCTTTGATGCACATGATAAGCAACAATTAGAGCAAGTACAATCAAATGATGAAGCAGTAGTTGATGAACCAGGCGCAGAGTCTTTACAATCATCTGAAGATGCTATCTCTCTAGATGAACCACTAGCAGAGTCAGAGCAGCCTAGGAGGGTCATTAGACATTCTTTTAGGTATAATGACTATCTCACTTCTTTCTTTCCTTCTACTAATCATGTTTGTGCTTATGTTTCTTTAGCGGAGGAAGATGAGCCAACTTCATATAAGGAGGCTTGTGACTTCACTAATGCTAGAAAGTGGCATTATGCTATGGAAGAGGAGATGGAGGCACTTCGAAAAAATAAGACCTGAGAACTTGTAGCTCTACCGAAGGGAAGAAGTTTGATTAGCTGTCGATGGGTATATAAAGTAAAGAAGGATTTAGATGAAAATATGAAGAGATTCAAAACGTTTTTTGTGGTAAAGGGTTATGCTAGAAGTTAGGGATTGACTTTGATGAGATTTTCTCATCGGTGGTTCGATTGACTACTATTCGAGTTGTTTTGGCGATCGCGGCTGTCATGAATTTGAAACTTGAGCAGCTGGATGTAAAGACAACTTTCTTACATGAAAATTTGAAATAGGAGATTTATATGTCACAACTTGAAGGTTTTGTTGAAAAAGGAAAGGAAGAGTTGGTTTGTTGGTTGAACAAATCATTGTACAGTCTCAAACAGGCACCAAGGTGTTATACAAGTGATTTGATTCCTTTATGATGAGTTTGGGATTTGACCGATTGGAGGCAGATCATTGTGCATATTTCTGCAGCTATGATGATAGGAGCTTCTGTATCTTGTGCTGTTGTCAATGATATGATGATTACAGGGAATAGCAAGAGTTGGATATCAAAACTAAAACTCAGTTGGTTGAGGAGTTTGAAATGGACTTAGGAGCCATAAACCAAATACTTGGATGAAGGTGCTATGGAAGAGGAAGGATAGGAAGGTCTAGCTTTCAAAAAAGGGATATGTGGAGAAAATTTTGCAGCGCTTCAATATGCAGAATGCAAAGCCAATTTCTACCCCATTTTCTACCGAATTAAAATTATCAGCAGAGCAATCACCCAGTACAGAAGCAGAAAAGGCTGACATGGCTCGGGTACCATATTCATTAGTAGTAAGGAGTCTTATGTTTGCCATGATAAGTACAAGACCAGATATTGCACAAGCAGTGGGAGTTATGAGCCGATTTATGGCAAATCCAAGTAGTGACCATTGAAAGCAGTTAAGTGAATCCTCAGATATCTAAGGGGGACATCTGATTTCTCACTCTATTTTGGTTCAGTAGATTTGGAGTATTGGATATGTGGATTCTGATTTTGTAGTAGATCGTGTCAGGAGGAGATCTACCACATATTATGTGTTCTCTATGGATGGTGGTGCTATAAGCTGGGAGTCCAAGCTTCAGTCAGTGGTCATATTCCATGATAGAGGCAAAATATATTGCTATGACACATGCATGTAAAGAAGCTATTTGGCTTAAGCGCTTCTTAGGGAATTCAAGGTGAAGCAGGATGTGATAAGAGTGAATTGTGATAGTCAAAGCGCATTGCACTTGGTGAAAAATATGATGTTTCATTCTCAAACAAAGCACATTGACATTCGCTTTCATTTTGTGAGAAATGTGGTAGATGATGGTTTAATTTCACTGTTGAAGATTCATACCAATGCAAATCCAGCGGATATGTTGACCAAGCCTGTGACTCGAGAGAAGCTAAATTAGAGTAAAGCTTCTCTTGGTCTTGGAGCTACTTAAGCAGTGAAAGGTTGGCAAGGCCTTCAGGGATGACGTTCTTTGGCATTCGGCACATGTCTTCAAGTGAGAGAATTATTGAGATGCATGCCTATGCACGGCCCGTTATACTTGCACGGGTTTACTTTCTTATACATCCAGGCCATCCTTTTATATTTTGATCCAACGGCTGGTTATTGTTCAATTCATGCAGGAATAGGGTTACTTTCTTATACATCCAGACCATCCTTTTTGTTTTAATCCAATGGCTGGTTATTGTCTCATTTCATGCAGGAATAGGGTTTTGGTCTATAAAAAGAAGGTTGTGACATAGGTTGGGGGTACGCTTTGGAGATAATCGTGTTGGTGAGGTTTATGGAGTTCTTATGAGAGGGTTCTAGGGCTTTTAAGAGGTAAGTTCTTATCATTTCTCTTATATTTTATGTCGTGGATTAATAAATAAAAGAATCATTGAGGAGGTCTTGCCCGTGGATGTAGGCCAAGGATAAAAGGATGAACCACGTTACATATGGTGTGTTGATCTTTTTTATTTGCTGCTTGATTATCTCTCTTGCGACGTTATTTGTTTGTTCAATTATTTTTCTCTACAAAATGATCTGGATTATTGTGTGTTTGTGTACCATATAATCTGAGGTGTGCTTGGTTATTACCCGATCGATTTCTTCAATATGTTCACCATTTAGCCCAAAAGAATAGAAGGGAAGGTTTTTTTTTAAGATTAAAGATGCCATTCTATTTGGATAACAGAAATCAATAAAACACCAAAAAGTATAGAACCCATAGGCAAACTAAAACACTAAAACAAGGTCCGAGAGACTAGGGTTTTCCTGTCGTTCCGCGCGTTAAAGATGGAAGAGGCTTCAAGGATCCACGCCACCGTGAAGCACAAAACAAGATCATAAGAAACGCCAACAAACGGATTCTTAGGACCCTCTAAAGTTTTTGCTTCCCCTTGGAAATCCTCTTGTTCCTCCTATTAAAAAAAAATGAATCAAAGAAACTGCAAGAATTCAAGAATGAGAGAAGCAGCAAGAGTGATCACACGCCATTGACAAAGGAAATTCATTCGCAGGAGGGAGGGAAGGAAGGAACCCTAGTCTCGTTTTGGTCCTCTTGGTTTAACTAACTATTTTGGAACCCAATTCAAAACGAAATTGATCGGAATGAATTAGATTGGTTCCTCGAGATAAAAACCCTAAACTTAATTAATATCAAATTTGATTAACTTATATTACTGGAAGCTAACCCTACTCCAAAATTTAAATGTAATTTAATTTGATCCAATTAAATTAGCCATGGTAATTCTTAATTGTGAAAAAGAGTTCATATTTGAATGATCTTGACCTTATCCGACCTATCATTTGGTTAATCTAGTCCGTCTGTGGCAATTGGGTCGGATTATTTCAAGATCTGGTCATCTTTGGGTTAGGATCAATTAGGACTAAAAGTGAGCTCATGCCAAGTTACCTTCAGATTATGCTCGGGTTGGACCTTAGGCTCAAAATTGAGCCTTCAGACTAGAGTTTAGCCTCATCCAAACCTAAGCCCAATTCAGGCCCGCTTACGGTGCTCTTTGATTGGATTGGCTAAATCTTATTTAGTTTTAGTTTATAAAAATTAAACAAATTGAATCCATGTATTATTGTTTAAGTAAACAATCATTTTAGTCAAAACAAATAAGTTGTATGTCTAAGCAAATGATTTTGTAAAATAAATTATTAAATTGGCTCAAAATCAGTTCGATCCAGTGTTTTGATCCAAAATATATGTATGTATGTATATGTATATATATATATATATATATATATATATATATACACGTGTATGTGCAAGCGTGTAATTATAGGTTTCATGCCACAACAAAGCTAAAATCATGGTTTTTAACTATTTTTGATCGTATAGAAAATTATTCTTCGAGGACTGATTAGATTGAGTCCAGTTAGATTAAATTTATTTTGAATTAAACTTATATCTAAACTAATTACTTTATTTGAAAGTCAAGTTTAAATCAAGTTAGATATGGATCACAATTGAAAATTTCTTTTTGTTTATTTTGTGCCCATCTTTTTATTGTAAGATTTTAAAAACATAAATTTGATCGAGTTCGATTAGATTGGTGTAGATGCATTGATTCATATAAGAATTAGCTTAATTGACTTGAAAACTTTTCCTTATCTAAAATTTTAACTTAAATAATGAATTTGGTTGGTGAGCTTAGAACTTCAAGTTACATTGGGTCAAATGAGATTTAAATCATAAATAAAATATGTGTTTCATTGAATACTAAAGATCCCAATATAGTTGGGAAAAGGGTTAGATTAATTGAGTTGAGTTAAGTATTGAATACTAAAGATATTGGCTTTTATTTGATGTATGATTTAGTAACTTTGGATCATTTCTCCTCCACTTTTAATTTTAATTTGAACACACTTTTTGCTAACTCTAGTCACATCAACTTAGATAAATATATATTAAATTAGTCAAATCATGTCAAATAGAATCCATACAATAAATCCAATTCAAGGCTTATTTTTAATTAGATCTATGTTCCACTTATAGGTTCTATTATGAAACTCAGCTCGAGCCTAAGTCAAGTAAAAGTCAATTTAAAAATTTTATCATTATTTTATTTTTCACATGTTTTCATTTTTTATTTAATTTTATGTATTATACCTATCCTTGCTTAATTACACTTAGTTTTTTAAAGCTTTTATAATTATTGTGTAATACTTATCCTAATTTGTAGCATAATAATGATTTTTTTGAAAATATGATATCTATATATTTATCCAATGCGTCTCTTCCTATGTAGATTTAACGTGGGCTGATTTATGTTATACCAACCAAGCCATTCTAACCAAAACCTTAATTTGATGTGATCTTTAATTAAATTTACTAATTATATGGGAGGTTGGAACCTAATCTCATTCCAAATTTTCATACACAAATGTAAATTTGATTAGGACAAATTAGGTTTGTTGAGTTATGTTGGCTCGAATCAAAACTAACTTTCGGTAATTAAACCAATTTTCAAACCCAAATTGAATTTTGTTAGGTATTAGCAAAGTTGAGTGAGACTTTAGCTATAAAATTGGGTTTAATTTTAAAAACAATTTATTTATTGATTTTTATTTTGGACCCATCATGAGACCAGTTTAGACTATTTCATGTTAATTTACTTCTTTCAAATAATTTAGTAGTTATTTTTAATATCTAACAATAAACTCATGCAATAAACGTAATCATACAACACAACTATGATGACTAGTTATAATATAATTAGTAATATGTTTTCTTATATTAAAATACTTGCAAATATATTGTTTTATACTTGATTTTTTTTGAAATCATATTATAATAATTCGTATTTTTAATATATAATATATGTCTATGAATCAATAAATATTTTTTTAAGATGTTGGAAGCAATAAACAGCTAGTTTTTAACTAGTTGAGAAAGCTAGATTTATCTAATTGTATTTATAATTAGACTATATTTTATCATTAGAATATTTTGTTTAGGTTTATTAACAATACTAAACTTTTACCTATAATATCTTGAATGATGTATAGCAATCATTATGATTTATATTAATTTGTATAGAAGTATAAAATGTTAGAAGACAAAGGCAATAAAAGAGCCATAAAAAATTGACATGAATATTCAGAGAAAATTATTGTTGAATGGGTATCGCAATAAATATCATATTATGCATTATTTTCTAATAATTATGGCAATACTAATGCATACTTAAATTAGCCAAAAGTATATTAATCACTTTGTTATAACATAAAAAATGTTAAAAATAAAAAGATGTGTTTCTTGTTTGATTCTATTTATTCTAATATTTCATAACTTATACTAATCAAGTTTATGTTATAAATGTTAAATTTAAGACATCTTGCAATATATTAAATAAATTAATAATGTTTTGTTCTCAGTATTCTAGTTAATGATACATTATCTAATTAAGTCGTGAGCCAACTTTTCTTCTTTTAGCACAAGTTCGATGCAATTCTCTAGGGCCCAATCTTTTTGGACTTAAATTTTCAAAGCAAATTTATTATATTGGACCTAGAATTTTGTCATTTTCATACATTGAAAAAAAAAAAAACTTCAAACAAAATTTCATGGTATGCAATGTTTCCATTGATGAAATTAATACTGCAAAGGGCTTAAGCTCTTTTAAATTTTTCTCCCGTTCAAGCAAATCAAATGATGGAAATCTATTTTTGAAGAAAGCAAAGCTTGATTTGACTTAAAATCTAAAGTCATTCTCTAAGAGCAATCCAAGCAATTCATATGCAACTTCGAACCCAAACTTGTCCATGAAAAAGGCTGTTGGTACTCACCATAGAGCCTTTACATGAAAGTTCAATGACAAAAATAGCCATCAAATATAGATGCATAAAGAGAAAATGGAACACTCAATGTCAAAAGATAAGTAGGCTTTCTATATAGAAGATAAAATAAAAAAGAAGGTCAAACTCAATTAGCTTTTACACACTAAATAATATCCTGAAAGAGTTGTATCCTAAAAGCTAATTGCAATCTATATTGCGATAGAGTTTCTTTTATTCTTTCAAATTATGTACATGATATTTTGGTTATAAATAAAAGGTATTATATTTCATCATTTGCTGCTTCTTATAATTATGATGAATCCCATAAATTAGGGCAATGGTTTTAGGGCTATAATGAGACCATGTCAGTAAGATCTAAAATCCTAAAACCCTAATCTAAAATATTCTCAATCGATGATATATTGAGTCGAGATCAATGCTATTGTAAAGACTGGCACATCTTATATATATATAGAAGGTAATTGATCTCACAATTACTTGTGTGAGACACTAATATAAAGATGTGGGTGCTCATTAGAGGAATGAGTTCACTAAATTGACATACCAAGAGAACATCTTACGGATGCTTACTTATTTGTCAAAAAGATGATTTTCTAAGTGGAAGTTATGCAAGTGATCCTTAAACTTAAGATCACCATAGTATCTTGTGTACGTGAATCCATATTTTAGTTTACATTCATTCATGACATTAAGTTATATATAAGGTATTCTGGATATGATGGATTATGTACAAAGATTATGAGTAGATCAACAAGGAATCAAT
Source organism: Calamus simplicifolius (assembly GCA_900491605.1). Classification (NCBI taxonomy): domain Eukaryota; kingdom Viridiplantae; phylum Streptophyta; class Magnoliopsida; order Arecales; family Arecaceae; genus Calamus; species Calamus simplicifolius. The sequence continues at coordinate 711,334 of UESW01004064.1, read as the reverse complement.
CACTTCTATTAAGAGAAGACCATATCCTACTTTCTTTAATCATATGATGATTTAAAAAGTTTTTGACCAAAGTAGAATAAAAAATTAGAAAGAGTTTCTAATCTTTCATTAATTGAATTATCATTAGAAGATTAAGAGAGACATGAATAAAAAATTAAATTTGACATTGATCTATACTCATATACTTATTCAGGGTGCAGTATGATTGAAGGATTGCATTGCACGATAACTTACCATTAAAGGATATGTTTGGTATGTCCACTAAATTTTATATCTTTTGGGTAGACATGATATATTATTAGATGTTAATCTTGTCTTATAGGTTTAATTGGATTAAAAAGTTTAATTTGATCAACAATTAGAAATGGTTCTAATTGTCAAGTTCGGGATTGCACTGATTGGATCTATAAGGATTAGAAATATTCTAATTATGATAGATTAACTTGCACCCATACCTATTGCTGGCTAGATATGGAACCCAATGGGTTACACACAAAGAAACTAATCAAGGGTTTAATTGGATTAGATTATGTTTGTATGATAGACATGCTAGCACGTATTACAAACCCTATCTTCTAATTCAAATTGGATTCGAATCTAATTCTTGTATTAGGTTAATTTAATATGATTAGATCATGACCTAATATGGGTTGACTAAGAGTTGAAATTCGATTGGCTTTGTTTGGACCATTGGATGGCTCTTTGGATAATATATCTAGACCATTGGTCAATGGCTCGATCTAGACCATTGGATGGCTCTCTAGATGAAAGATTTGAACCATGGGTAATGATGTCTTAATCTGGACCATTGATAATGGTGTCTTAATTTGGATCATTAAATAGTGTCTTAATCTAGACCATTGGATGGTGCCATAATTTGGACCATTGGATTATCATGAAATAGTATGGGGTAAGGTTATCAGCATGAGAGGGCGCATGAATAAGGCTTATCAGACAAGTCTTCTAAGCAGATATATCTTTCCACTCTCTTAGATGCACCTCTCCCCTCAGCGCCTCATTATGATGAGGCGCTACCCCTGGGATACGCTGATGCAGACAAAATTGTACAACCACACTTACAAGAAGGGGAACTCACACATGGGCTTGGAGGGACTCAAGGGCAATAAGCACACGATCCATTAAGCTTGCCAAGTGGGCTAGTCACAAAACTTAGAGCCAAGCATTTTAAAGAAGCGTTAAATGGGCTAATTCAACAAGTTGGTGAAACGATAAAAACATGGAGGGTCTGCTCAAGTCCAAATCAATTGCAAGGGAACCTAGTTACTATGATTAAGGTTCTAGATATTTCTACTTAAAGACTTACATATTTTCAGCCTTAGGAAGATCAAGATATCAATTCCTAAATTTTAGGAATATTTATTTGGAAGGAGATAAAGTCAATCTCAAGGAATTTAATTCAAATTTAAAATAGAAGAATTTTCTAGATGATAATCCCTTAATTTTGGCAATTTGATTTACATTATATCAATCCCTTAATTCTAGATGTCAATCCTTTAATTATGAGAATTTAATTTTAATCCCTTAATTATAGATGGCAATCCCTTAATTTTGGGAATTTAATTTAGATTATGTCAATCCTTTAATTTTGGAAAAACTTTCTTTAAATATGTTATAAGAGAATATTTCGAAGAATTTATAAACTCTTTATAATGACCAAGGATTGTACCATAAGGGGAGGTCAAGAATAATATTAAATTATTTATTTATGTTCTTCTTTCATTCTTGAAAGGACTCTTGAACTTATCAAGTTTATTTTTACCTCGTTCAAGCAACCAGACTTATCACTTGGGTTCTTGAATGGTTCTTGAGATTCTTAGTGTGACATCTTTCATTATCGAGTACCTGATTCTTATCTTGTTAGGTAACGGATCAAGGCTCAGCAAACTTGCATCTTAAAGATCTTGAGGTTTAGTTCCACATTTAGTATTGGGTTTCGTCATGTTGGTGGCGAGGTTCATATCAGTTGATATCAGAGCCTAGGTTCTAAGGCAAGTTTAGATTTTTCTTTAATTGTTTTATTGTTTCTTGTTTCTTGATTTAGATTCCAAAAAAAAAGTGCATCGCTTGGTTTCTATTGTGCTCATCTAAGGATAGTCCAAATTAAGGGAAAGGCTAGAGATAGGTTATTATTTGACCAAACGGACGTTTGGTAAGGATATCAAGGATGCACCAATAAGAAAGGCTATGAGTAGTATCTTGGTGTGTTTGGCCCAATTACCTACGTTTCAGGAGTGCTATAGGCTGCCAAGAGGGCTGTGCACGATCGCCGTAGAGAAGGCTGACTTAAGGCGGGGTCTCAAGTGCCGCACATAGGTGAGAAAAAAAAGAAAAAAAAAGAGTTTAAACATTGATTTTCCACCGAGTAACCAGACACCTTCGCCTAAGTAACTGTTGTTGTTTGCGTTAAAAAGTGAGCAGTGTGAACTTATCAAAAAACAAAGAGATAAAAAAAATTTAGAATTGTTGTTGTACACCATCCCTATAACTTCTTGACTTGTTGATCTAGCATCCCTTATTCTTAAAATCATCACTGTTAATTGCTTGTATTAGTTCTTGAGAATTTCTTATTGAATCTTATGGTTTGTTTTGGTTGCTCATCATCTTGTAGCTTGAATTATATTTGCTCCTGAGTCTAATTAAGAGTGAAAAGAAGACCTAACGAGTGAAAAAAGGCAAGAGTGGCAAGAGCATATGTAACATCCTGAAAACCTTATAATTTATGGCATTTTCATTTGAAATGAAAGTCAGAAAGTTTCAGTGAAATGTGGGTGTGTTGGCCTTTTGATAAATGTAAAGAGAAGAAATTTTGGAGTAAATAAGTATATTTCTGAATGTTAATGAGTTTGATTTAAGAAATTGAGAGACTTAAGTTTTAATGGGTTTAAATCATAAGAAAAATCAAGTTTAGTTTGAGTTTTATCCTAAAATGATGTTTTTAGTGGTTGGAGTCGACACTATTTGGAGTGGAGTCGACTCTAGCACGGTTTTAATCTTTCGGCACGCTTTAGAATCGACACCTGCAGAGCTGGAGTCGACACCTACTTTTTTGGAGTTGACACCTACTTTTCTGGAGCCGACACCTATTTCTGCTAGAGCCGACTCCAAATCTGTTGGAGCCGACTCCAAGATGGCAGGTTTTTCTGAGTTAAATCTTGAGAATTTCATATTTAATCCGTTTCAAGTCCGATTTGGATGCCGTTTGAACCGTTGGATTTCTAAAATCAAGTTCTTCAAGCTGGTAAAGTCTTTTCTTAGAAATGTTACATAAAAGTATCAATTTAAGTAAAAAATAATAATCTGGGTATAAATCAATTAAAAAAATACTATGTCATGGGCAAAATGGGAAAAGGCTCCGATGTCAATTGCTAATTGTGTTAAGGGTAACTTGAGAAAGAAAATCTAAGGGCAAAATATCATGGTTATAAGTGAGCCACGTGTTTTCTAAAAAGCGTGCGTTAAGAGTGTTTAAGGGTAAAAGGGGAATTTGGCATGCCTTAACCCTTAAGTTTCCTATGACTTGGTCCCCAAGTCATTAGAGAAAAGGGAAAAAATGTGGGTTCAGCCAGAGAAAAGAAAGAAAGAAAGAAAGAGAGAAAGAAGAGGAGAAAAGAGAGGAAGAGGAAGAAGAAGGAGGAAGAAAGAGGAAGGGAAAGGGAAGCTTGGGGTTTGTACTCGACTCCAGGTAAGCTATAGCTTCCCTGGATCTTGCATGACTTTAGATTTTCTTAGATTATTATATTTTGAGGTAATAGTAGAAGAAATCTTGAGTAGAGAAAGGGTGAAAAAATAATGAGATATTAGAGGATAGATCATGTATGCATGCATGGTTCGTGAGAAAATCTCGTGTGGAGGTAATCCTAATAGCTATCGTATCTGTATGTTGACGTAGGTCAAGAGGGTTATTCCAGGAAGCCGGAATACCAAAGTTGAGTACCAGTCAAGGAGTAACCTACTAAGGTGAGTGGGTTTCTCATCTAGCAATGAGAAGTTAATTTGAGCTAGTATAATGAGATTAATACCTAGTTGTGGTATGTTATGTTTAGCAGAGTATTATGTTTTAAATATGAGAAATGAGAACCTAGTATATGATATTCTGATAAATGAGTTTTGAGCATGAGTTTTAAGCATAAAGAAATAAGCATGAGTTTCGAGCATAAACACATAAGCATGAGTTTCGATGAGGGGATTTTTAATGTATACATGGCATATTTGCATGATAAAGCTTTACAAATGATGTATGTATCATACTGAGCATCAGGCAGCTAGGGGGCTGATCACCCTTTAGACTGTACTGTAGCATGAGCATTGCACACTACTATCGAGCCGGCACCTCCTTGCGAACAGATCGTACGATGAACCCCAGAATCAGGGGTGAGTGCACGCTTAACCAGGCCAGTGGGGCTGGTTGTGAGCAGCCCATGGGGGCATGAATCATAGCTCAGTGGAGCTGATTACTATATATAGCCCGTGGGGGCAGAGAGAAAACCCGAGGTTCCAGGGTTAAGGAACAAAGCACTTTGCGGGTGAACCGCACGGGTAAGGGGTACTATTTGTGTGGGGATCCTGTTACTAGTCACGCACTCGATGAGAGTACACCTATGGGAGGGCGACTATAGGGTGGTACCTCAGAGGCATTACACACACAGCCCAGCATCATGAGATTTAAAAGCATATGTTGTGATATAAAAAGGGCCAGTGGGCCGAGTAGTTATCCCGAGAGGGAGAATTTACTTGAGATGCCAATGGGCAATCAGATTCCGATGGAAGTCTGAGAATTTAATAAAGAAGTCTGGGTTGTAGATAAAGAATGCATATTTTTATATTGAAATGCATAGATTTTTATCTCAATGAGTTATCTTTCAGTAAAAAGTTATTGTAGAGTATTTCAGTACTGATATGTTATTTGAAGAATAAGCTACATTTTATTTTATCTGATATCATGTTAAAAATGTACTTTGACTTGTACAAGCTAAATAGTTTCAGCATATGATTGAAATTAAGAGGTTATGGTTCTCTATTTCTCCATAGTTAGATGGTTATCCAGTCACTGGGACTTAGGTCTCATCCCTCTATGATTTAAATATTCTTTCAGATCAGTGAGTATTTCTGCCAGGATCACAAGATAAGCAGGACATAACCCTTAGCTGGTGAAGCTTGCTTGGATGCAAGGGTGTATAGATGCTAGCCTTGTATATTGAGACAATGTGGATTGATATTTGTATATTGTATATGTGTATGTGTATAGTGAGATGAATGATGTTTTAGACCTTTTGGGATATGAATATGAGACTTATGTTTTGGAGAAAATTATGAGCATGATGTGTGCACTTATGATTTTGATGTCGATTGTGAATGTGATCTTATAAATTGCCTGAGGAATGTCATGAAAAATATTATCTGAGCAGGTTGATGCTTAGTGTTGATTGAGTGATTGGTGTATATAATTGAGATGAAAATGAAAAGTTTTTAACAGGATGTGTTTTCGTGTGTGTCTGCCACTTATGATAATTAGTTGGGGTTCTCTAGTTCTTTATGGAGCGCTACATAAAGACTAGTAAAACTTTATCCGATTACCACAAGTGTGCAGGTGTGCTGTCGGTGGCCCCAAAGAGGAGGGAGAGCTGACAGCATAAGAGGATAAAAACCGTTGAGGGTCAAACACGAGAGCGAGTGAATTTTTTTAAGTAAAACACACGAGGGAGTGCTTATGAGGTTTCTAACCTTGTTTCATAGATTTTAAACATATCACATAATTAAGGAAAAACTCAATCTAAGAGGTATAACAACCAACCACTTTGAATCTTTACTTGCAGGCATTGTTGGGGAAGATGAGGTGGATGATGAGAGCTAAATTAGAGCAAGTTCATGAGAGGATGGATATGATGGAAGAGGAAGCAACTAGAAGGCAACATCAAAACACTCCCATTAACCCACTACCTAGCACTACAAGAATCTTTGAATTAGCAATGTTTTTTTGGCATCGCTAACAAGGAAAAATGTGTCGCTAAATCAATTAGCAACGCGATAGCGATGCCAAAACATAGGTTGCAAAATCATTGGTCATTAACGAATTTAGCGACGCGAAGTCCGTTCGTCGGTAATTAGCAACACTGCCTAGCATCGCTGTTCGAGCATTGCTACATGCTTACCTACTTACATAATATAAAATTATAACTAAAAACACATTCATAAATGAAATATATGAATACCTACATTGAAAATAAAAATAAAATATATATAATACAATTGTTCATAATACAAAATAGCAGCACATAAATACTAAACATTAGCATATAAATATAGTACTCATAAAATACAAAGAGATTTAGAAATATCAATGCCGATCAGCTGGAGGGAGAGTCATCTGGAGCTGAAGGTGGACCAGAGAACTGTGTGGGCTGCGACAATCTCATAACCAACTGCCGCATCTCCTGCAACTCCTATTCATAACGAACACACTCCTCTCGCTGTTTTTGTCAAATGTTCACAATCTCGATCATCATCTTAGATGTAACACATTTTGTGATAGAATGCTCAATGTCCTCGTACTCGCTGATGCCACCCTGATGGGAAGAAAAGAAACCTTGTCGGATGAAGAATGCAGAAGCTTTGGTGCCTATACCATAGACTCTATGATTGTTCGGCTAGGTGTCAACAACCTCTAGAAAGATGCGGCAGCTCTCGTGTGGTGAAAGGTCGGCTATGGACCCTCCCTCCTCTATTGGTTGTATGGTTTAAGACATTAGCTCATCCACACGGGCCTACAAGGAGTATATATAAAATTTTGTAACTCATATTAGAGAAAATATATTTATAATTAATACATAATCTTTTCAATGATTTACTTACTCTAATACACTGGGAGTGAGTGTCAACCCAAGACCCATCTTTTCTTGTATGTGTCACCTTGAATAGCTACCAGTCCCCTGGATCAATGCCTTCCTTTAGCCTTTAAAAAATAACATTTCAAATTTATAGTTATGCTCATTTAAAAAAATTTATCATTAATACGTATACAAAATAAATAAATTTATATACTTACTAAACGATAATGATACTCCTCAATCGAAATGGATCCCATTCTGTGATAGGAAAGACCAGTGCACAAACCAAGCTAGCCCACTTCTATGCCACTCTGGATCCGCCCACTTCTACTGTCAGCTAGCCCATACTACATCAAAGATATGAATAGGGCATTTCGATGCTCTCTACCAGTGACATAAATTATCAAAATATCAGCTACCATCAAGTGAATTCCAAGCCCTTTTAACAAATGGAGTTAGGGCTGGATGCCACTCAAATTCCTTTTGCAAACAAAATAATAGTGAATATATATATTATAAAGATAAATTAGCATAATAAATACATTGTAAATATAATTGTTCATAATATGACATTATAAATGCAATTAAGCACCATACAAATAGTATCTACTAACCTTGTACATATTATTTTATAGTAGAACTGAAATAGAAATTAAAATAATCCAAATATATTTATAATAATAAAAACAATTAGCTAATATATTAAATGCATAAGTTTCAAATTGCATCTACATAAATATAAGTTACATACTTGAACTTTGTCCAATAGAAATCCCTTACCTCCTCAGTGATGTGGCCCCAACAGTAGCCCTCCATGCCTCTTAAATATATCTGTGATGCATCTTGAAACAATATGTATCTCTATAAATCTATTCAAATATAGTAAAATGTAAATAAAATTTAATAACATAATAATTATATGAATTAAAAAAAATAATATAAAGATAAAAATACACTTACTGGCATTAACCAGTAGAAGCCTCTTCCTTCTGCCGAAAGAATTACTCTCGCCTGACGATGGCCCAGTAGATGATCCTGGCATCTCATCAGTAGACGTCTCATGCATATGTTGCTTCTATCTAAAGGAGCTCTCATGTGCTGAACAGAAGGAGAGTCACCGTTGCTCGTGCCAGCTGAATGCCTCCTAACTATGGATCGACCATAACCCCTTATAGTACTATACATATAAAAGAATTGTAAGCAATTATCTTGAATAATCAAAAAGTATAGAACACTAATTTTTGTTTGTAAATATAATCACATGTATAAATGCTCAGTCACTATCATTTATATCATTAAGTTTGGGTTCTTTGTCTGATTCTATCTTGGATTGCAATTGATATTCATTTTCTTTATCATTTGAGACCTCATTGACATCTTCAATTTCAAGTAAAGCACTGGTTGGATATTACGGATTGGATCCGGATCAAGCAAATCATCTTTAATTGCGTGTACTACCGTTACTCTTCTTGAAAAGTTAGAAATTCAAGTATCTACGTAGATGAGCTTCCAGGCATATAAATGGTCGACCGTGGCTTTATTTTACTAGTAGCCCATCAATCTCGCTTATTATTTCGAAGGCTTGGATATGTCGAGTAGTACACTTGTTCAACTGAAGATGCTAGAATAAATGGTTCATATTTGTTCAACCTTCTTCTATGGTTTACTTCAATAAGATTATAATCTTGATGCACTTTAGTCCTCACATTTGGAGTTGAATCAAACCATTCGCAATTGAACAACATAGTGCGTTGAATAGGCCAACCAGGGTACTTAACTTGAACAATCTCCTTTAGCTTTTCATAATAATCTTGCTGATCTGCAACAACAATTTGACATTGCACATACACCACCCAAATTTGAGTTGCTTTTGAAGAACCCAATGAATCAACCTGAAACTTGTACTCATTCATAAAATATCCGATATGTATTTACTTTAAATAATGGCCATTGTGCTAGAGATTTAATGAAAATGTTATCAACATTCGATAAAGCATTATTAGTCTGAAAAATCAGTATAACATAATAAGTATGTATACGGTATGTAGTAGTTAACCTACAATTAATGTGTAAATTTAATACTTACATGATTGTTGAACCAATACGCAAACTTCGTATAAAGTTTTAAACCACTTTTATCATCGCTGATGTAAGGATCCCATTGTCTCCACATATCATAAAACATCCTTTATAAATAACAATTTATATTAACTTAGTTGGAAATAATATAAAGAAATAAATTAACCATCAAAGTTAGTGGAAGAAATAATATCTTTCTTTATAAACGGTTTCACTTCAGAGCAATTTATTAGAATGTAATTATGAGCAGCTTTAAACTCTTCGCTTAATAGATATCTCCTATTTTCTGGGCCAAATGGCCTACCAACAGTCTTGAAAATGGAGATGCTTCCATCATCTGTTTCAAATGGCTATCTACAACCATCTAAATTATGTGACACTTTTTAATTCATAGTTTGAACATATTCATCATACTAGTACGAAACAAAATTTGATGACTCCATCAAATATGCGTTGCATATTGATCCTTTAACTTTTGCCTTACTTCGAATATTTTTTTTATTTTCTTTAGGTACCTAAAAGTTTATATTTGAAAATAAAATAAGATACTCATATAGTCAATATAATAAAACAAAAGAGGTGTATGAAGTTAGTTACCTCTTGAATGAGTACATCCAATGATATTGAACGGGTCCAGCAATTCTAGCTTCGTATGCCAAATGAACAGGTAGGTGTTCCATGCAATTAAAAAAAACCTGAAGAAAAAAATTGTTCCAATTTGCATAAAATAACCGAAATTTCTTCTTCAAGTCTTACCATGTCATTAGTTCTAATGACTCTAGCTGTTAGCTCTTTAAAAAATATACTGATCTTTGTTAATGCTTTTCATATATTGGCAAGCAATAATTCACGAAATACTATGGGCATTAATCGCTGCATAAAAGCATGGCAGTTATAGCTTTTCATGCCAAAAACCCTTAATTTATGCATGTCCACGCACCTACCCATATTTGAAGCATATCCATCAAGAAATTTTAATCCTTTCAACCAATCACACGGCACTGCTTTCGAATTCCTATCAAGCATGTAGCAAGCCTTAGGATATTTACCATCAATAGCTGATCGTGCATACTCAGGATGCCGATAGTACTGATTAAGTTCATCTCTTGATTTAACAATGTCTTTTATTATATCTGGTACATTCATCTCCATATTAAATATGTTATTAAAGATATTTTTTTCAATATGCATCACATCAAGTTTATATCTAATGAGATTTGTACTCTAGTATGGCAACTCCCAAAATATACTTCTTTTCTTTCAGCCATGCTCTCTACATATATGACCATTTACTGCATCTGCCCTATCTTCCCAAACATTCATTAACCCCAAGAGCTCAATACACTCAATATTTCTTCCTCGCTCATAATAGGTGGTGCAGCTTTTTTAATCATTGTTTTCTTAAGAAATGTCACTGTTATTTCTATAAAGGTGCCTAAATGGAAAAAACTTTATATTATTATTAAATCATGATTGCTTACCACTTCTGAACAATATGAAAGCATCTGAATTCTTCATGCAATAAGGGCAAGCTAAACAGCCAGCAGATCTTCACCCAAAAAATATGGCATATACCAAAAAATTACTAATTGTCCACATTAGGGCTACTTTCATAATGAAATTCTACTTCATTGAAATATCATAGCTAGGTCATAACCCCTTCTGCCCACAATAATTTCAACTCTGAAATTAGAGGTTGCAAGAACACATCAATCTTATCTTTAGGATTTGATGGCCCAGATACTAACATTATCAAAAATATGGATAAGCCTTTCATGCATAGCCAGGAGGGTTAATTAAGCACAGTTATAATTAATGGCCAGCAAGTGCATAGAGCAAGTCTCACATTTCTTTTTTAAATGCAAAATTAAGATGCATATCATTAAAATATTTTCATGCTATAGATTCTAACGAATGGCACATAACACCCTCTTCTTCTTAATGTTCTACATGCCATCTTATATCTACACTGTAACCTTTGATTGATACAATCTTTACAATTGTTGTATCAGTGGAAAGTAATGCATTTTTTTGAAATCCATAGGCCTCGTCCTATTTGACATTTCTATAAATCAAGGTTCATCACAAAATTTATAAAACATGAAATCTACATCTACACTCGAATAAAGCATGCAATTATTCTTGCAGCAGACAATCTTCTCAATAGGTAAACCAAGCCCATACAATAATTTTTTTATTTTATAAAATGTATCACTAGCAACATTATCAAGTGGTAGTACCTCCTTCATTAATCAGGCAACTGAATCAAATGCTACTTCAGATTGGTTATGTTCAGTCTTAATGTTCAACAACTTAGCTGCTACAGATAACTGGGAATGATTTTCATACCCAATCCATAATTATTCATTAGCAGCACCTATCATATCATGGAAATGTTGGCTTTTCGGATTTGATTCTTCATAAAAGTGGCTTGAAACCTGGCATCCATCACCATTTCTTCATATTGATTAAAGTTCTCATATGGATTATAATTTTTCACTGCCATATCATAATTTTCTGTTACCACACTATAATTCTTCGCTGTTTCATAAACTGTATCTGCCCTCTGATTGCTTGATTCTTCTATAACCCCAGTTTCTCCATGGCAGTACCATTTGTAGTAATCGAACAAAAAATCCTTTTTACAAAGATAGATTTTAACTGTTTCAACATCCCTATAAGTTTTGTTCTTACATTTCTTTATATTACATGAACATCTAATTCTGGACCTATCTATCTACTCTGATTGACTATATGCAAATGCAATAAATTTTTCTAATCCATTTAGAAATTTAGGATTAAAAAAATTATCCTTAACCCTTTCATACACCCACAAGCGATCAACATTCGTTTTTAAATAATTCTATATGAAAAAAATTATATTTAAATTGAAACATTGAGTCACAAATAATGATATTAATATCTACGTATCATATAATAATTTATTTTTTTATCAATAGAAGTACATAACAAGAAGTATAGTAGCATATGTCAAAAAATTTTAAACAGCAGTGCAATTTTGCACTACATATTGCTGTGAAATTATGCATTACATAATTATATGTCGAGACTATAGAATTGTGCATTGCATGCAATTGATTCGAGTAAAATGAATGTTAACAATGGAATGCTAAAAAATTTTCAACATTATATAACATATTTATCAAAAATAATAAACTCATATAATGAACAAGTAACATATAATACAAATTAAAATTATATACAAATAACATAGATAATGTCACAAAATCCATAATAATAAAATGAAACATAAAATTATTTTGCATAAACAAATAACAAATTAAGGGATGAATGGACATGATACCTCTATGAAGAAGAGAGCAACAACGGTCGAGAGGGCGATGCGGCCAAGAGGCCTCCAGCAAGGGGGGTCAGGGGGGAGATCGGGTGTGACGTAGCCTGATGGGATCTCTAGCAAGGGGGGGGGGAGATCGGGTGCGACGGCGGCTTAGGGGGGCGCAGGGAAGGGGTGACGACAGCCCGAGAGGATCAAGCAAGGGGGGCGACGGGTGCCTAGGGGGATCGAGCAAGAAGAGTCGAGGGTCGTGGGGGGAAGATTGGGCATGGCGGGGGTGGGGGGGGGGGGGGTGATGGCCTGAGGGGAGCAAAGGGGACTGGTGGGGGGGGGGGGGGAGGGGGCTATTAGGGATCGAGCAAAGAGGGGGAGGGGGAGGGGGGGGGCGGGAGCGACGATGGCCCGAGGGGGGAATCGAGCAAGGGGGCCGAGGGCGGGGAGATCGGGCATGGTGGGGCAATGGTGGGCTGGAGGGGGGTGAGATTTTGCGTAGACTAGGCGACCAGAAGGTCAATTATGGCTATTTTGAAAAAAAATTGAACACTTTTTGTTGGCCCAGATGACAACCCAAGAGGAGGGGGTGAATTGGGTTCTTTAAAAATTTAACCTTTTGAAAAATTGTTTGCTTAAGATGAATGAAGCAAATGCAATGTAAATATAAAGTACAGCGAATAAAACAGAGATAGAGATAGAGTCAATGGAAGCACGGCAAACACAAAGATTTTATAGTGGTTCGGTGTATCCAACACCTACGTCCACTCCCAAGATCCTACTTGGGTCCACACTATAATCACCTTGATTACAGCCGAGTTGTTTTACAAGTTCACAACTCAAACTTGTTGTTTTACCCGGGATCACAACGAACCCAGCTGGTTTTTCGGGCTCACCAGCACACAACCCAAAACTCAAGCTAAACTAGCTTGACCCGAGGTTAACAACCTCCACTAGTTCAATCCCCTTTGATTGAACTAGGCACAAACAAGTATATGAATTTTACAAATTTTCACAGCTCCTTAATGAGCAAATATTCAAAGAAAAGTAAATAGGTTTAGAAAAGCCTGATTTGAAGTTGTTTGGCTTTGAGCTTTTCTTCTTTTCTTCTTTTCCTCTTCTCCTTGCTGGGTTGAATCAAGCCTCAGCTCCGATTCTTCACAGTAGATGCAGTTGAGAAGATTGAAAAGTTGGTCTCTTTCTTCTAGATGAGAATCCTCCATTTTCCTCTATTTGAACGGCTTGGATTCTTCTTTGAGCTTTGTGGAGTGGAAGGTTTTGAACTTGAAAGCTCCTCTCTTGGATATACGGCTCAAGACTTCTCGGATTTTGATTTTTGATTTTGTCTATCCGTTTCTATCTTTCTCTTTCTATATTTTTTCAAACGGTTGTTTTTCCCCTTTTTATAGATTTTCCTTTGATTCATTTTTGGGTGGAAATCTAGCCGTTGGAGTGTACCTGGAAGGATTTTCCATTCATAAAAAATAGCCGTTAGATGTCAGAAATCAAAAATATTACCGTTAGAGCTGATCTGGCATTTTTGATTTTTCGTCCAGGTGGGTTGGAGTCGGCTCCAGCTTTTCAGGTGTCGGCTCCGAATCGTTTTCCATAAATAGTAAAATCTGAGTTCGTCGTGGAGTCGGCTCCGCAAAAGTAAGTGTCGGCTCGCCGTCGTCAGGTGTCGGCTCCCGAAAACTGTAGGTGTCGGCTCCAGGATGCTCAGAAAATCATCGCTCTGTTCAGCATCGGAGTCGGCTCCAGACACAGTAAAGTGTCGACTCCGAAACCTTAGGTGTCGGCTCCGAAACTCTAGGTGTCGGCTCCAGGTTGTATCAAAAATCAGATTAAAATTGAATTGGCCATGGGGTCGGCTCCAGACTTTCTAGGTGTCGACTCCAAGCTCTGAAACTTTGAAATCTCTGATTTGTATTTGATTCAAAATTCATTTCTTAATTCCTTTAAATTGATCAAATAAATTTAAGTCCTGAAACACTTATAAAATCCATTAGTAATCAAATAAATATACTCAATTCCTTTATTAATCATCAAAATCAATGAATGGATCAACAATCTCCCCCTTTTTGATGATTATAAAAACATTGAGTATATGCATAGAATTCTTAAATTAAAGAGAATATCAAGGAAGTGATCTTTACGAGTAAGCTCCCCCTGAATAAGGTAGCTTCTCTTATGAAGTTCAAATTCAAATTATTCTTCCTCTTTGATACTTAAGATTTCTTTGTGCATAGACAATTCAATTTGATATCAATCCATATCAATAACTCAATATCATATTAATCAATTAACATTCTCAACTATAATTCTTTCCATATAATTTTCTCCCTCTTAATGCATATACAATCCTAATTCTCCCCCTTTTTTGTAATCAACAAAAAGGTAAAGAATATTTTACTGCATCAAAGGATAATTGCATCAAAAAGATAATCAAAAGTCAAATATTACATAAAAACTTTTCATTCATTAATATAAGCTTCACTACATCAACATATTGTCAAGTATTACATAATTCTCTCCCTCTTTACATTTCATTATATTAACTTCATTACATCAAAATGTAAACAACATTTCAACAAGATTGAACATAAACAATCAAAAGTTCTTTCTAACTATTCTTGTTAAATGGTCTACTATATTTTTCATTCCATCACATTGAAGTCTAACATAATCTTTTAGTCTCTCATCCACAAATGTGCAAGCTGTTGTGATTTTGTCTTGAAGTTCGGCGTTGCACTTTGAATAAGTTTCACCATCTCCACAAATCTCTTTAAGCTCTTCAAAGATGTTCTTCAAATCACCATTTAAAGATTCTGCGGAGGAGTTGAGAGTTGATTCAATCTTTGCAATCCGATCATCAAGGGAGTAAAGTGATTCTTTTAATTCATAAATTTACTGTCAAACTCATCCTTCTGAGCTGCAAACAAACTTTTTAATTGCTCCATTTGAAGGTCTGAGAATCCAGTCGAAGAAGTGGATGGTTGATCATAAACTTGTGCAGGTGCAGGAGCAGGAACAGGAGCAGAAATGGGACTCCTAGGCTGTGGAGAAGGAACCCTAAATGATGGTCCAGCCTCGCAAGGCTCAGAAACTCTCGGCATAGGGGCTCTTTCATCTAGGTGTCCTTTCCTATCCCATTGACCATTCACCTTGACAAAACCCATCCGATGCAATGTAGCTAAGCTATAGTAATCTGTGTGCCTTAGGTTCTTGGAAAGTTCATTCTCTTGAATTGTAACCCCTTGGCTCTTGAATACCATAGTTAGTACCATTCCATACGGTAGGGATGATCTCCTTTTCCCTCCAGCTTCTGCCATATAAAAAATCATCATTGCTGCCAGATTGATCGGCTGCCCAGTTAGAACACTGTCCATAACCACAATGTCTCGCTCCGAGACATACTCAAACCGACCAGTTTTTGGAAACAAGATCCTACTGCATATATTGTGTAATAATCTCAATTCTAGGGGTAGTTGATTGGCTCTAATTTCTTCAAACTCAGTTACATCCCTTCCTAACATCCTTGAAAGGGCTGCTGACCTATCACTATGCATGTCAGCTGCTAAACCAGTGATCGGGATGCTAGGAGGTTTCCGAGCTTTTGAAAGGTGAGATGAATCCTTTTCCCTTTAACATTGCTTACTAAACCTCCATCCCCTCTAGCCAAATTGAATAGAATTCTTTTACTAGGGCTGGATAGGTAGGAACATCAAGAGAACACAGCATCCCAGCCCATTTCCTTCAATTGTCTCCCGATTGAAAAACCTTCGGATTCAAATAGGTCAAAATCGATTTTTCTACCCATTGTGATGACTCTATCAGCTAGGTATCTACCTTTGTGGAAGATGTGTTGGGATTGTCGAAATCTGTGGACGAATCGCTGCTTGGAGTCGGCTCACGAACGGGACGACGTGCGGACCGCTTTCCCGTAGTTACCGGCGCTCCAACCACTGATTCTCTCCTTTTGGGTGCCATTTGATCTTTGGAAAGGTTCGATTTGGATGGAATTAGAGATGGGGAAGTTTTGGAGAAATTTTGGAAGAGTTTGGTTAGGATTTGAGAAAGTGATGAAGTGACGAGGTGTCGACTCTGCCCTAATAAATCAACATTTGACTCCCAGGTGTCGACTCCCGCAAAGTCGGGTGTCGACTCCAAATCGCTAACACAGTCAGCGCTCGAACTGGAGTCGGCTCCGAATTCACAGGTGTCGGCTCCAAGGTCAGGGACCGAGAGCGACACAGTCAGAGGTGTCGACTCCTCATTCTGAGGTGTCGACTCCAAGACAGTTCAGCAAAAAATATATGAGATTCAAATGACTGAAACTCAAAATAAATTTTATAAAATTTTGATAAAATTTGGAGTATTAAGGATCAAATAGCTCAAATGACTAGATAATTTGTCCTTAAAATAGTGAAGGGAATATCAAGAAATTGATAGAAATTTTAGATTCTCATTCCTTAATGTATCAAAATCAATCCATAGGGTCACATATCCCTAATTCACCTCTAAGATAACAAAATCTTTCTTCACTCAAAGGTTTTGTAAATATGTCAGCTAATTGTTCCTCTGTATTAACATATTCAAGACAAATTTCATTATTAGCTACATGTTCTCTTATAAATGATATCTAATTTCAATGTGTTTTGTTCTTGAATGTTGAATTGGATTTTTAGTTAGATTTATTGCACTCGTGTTATCACATCTAATTGGTGTTTTATCGGGGGTTATGCCATAATCTTCAAGTTGTCTCTTAATCCAAAGGATTTGAGCACAGCAACTTCCAGCTGCAACATATTCTGCTTCAGCAGTAGATAATGCAACCGAATTTTGCTTTTTGCTAAACCAAGAGATTAAGTTACATCCTAAGAATTGACATGCACCACTTGTGCTTTTTCTATCCAATTTACATCCAGCATAGTCAGAATCAGAATATGCAATTAAATTTAAGGTTGAGTCTCTAGAGTACCATAAACCTACATTTTTAGTTCCACTTAAATATCTTAAAATTCTTTTTACAGCAATTAAGTGAGATTCTTTAGGTTCAGATTGAAATCTAGCACATAGACATACTGCAAACATAATATCTGGTCTACTAGCAGTTAAGTAAAGAAGAGATCCAATCATACCTCTGTAATATTTTTGATCTACTTTCTTACCATCTTCATCTTTGTCCAATTTGCACGAAGGACTCATAGGTGTCCCAAGTGGTTTGATTGACTCCATTCCAAATTTCTTGAGCAGTTCTTTTGTGTATTTGGCTTGATTGATGAAGATTCCATCTTTGCTTTGTTTGATTTGAAGTCCTAGGAAGAAGTTGAGTTCTCCCATCATACTCATTTCAAACTCACCCTGCATTAACTTTGCAAATTCTTGACATAACAAATTGTTAGTAGCACCGAAAATAATATCATCAACATATATTGTACTACTAATAAATCTTTGTCTTTTGTTTTCAAAAATAGTGTTTTATCGACATTTCCTCTTACAAAATCATTTTCAATCAGAAATTTACTTAATCTTTCATACCAAGCCCTAGGTGCTTGTTTCAAACCGTATAGTGCTTTGTGTAATTTAAAAACATGATTTGGAAATTCATGATCTTCAAATCCCGGTGGTTGTTCAACAAAAACTTCTTCATTTATAAATCCATTTAAGAATGCGCTTTTAACATCCATTTGAAATAAATTGATATGCATATGACATGCAAATGCAAGTAACAATCTAATTGCTTCAAGTCTAGCTACAGGTGCAAAAGTTTCATCAAAATCAATTCCTTCTTCTTGATTATATCCTTTTGCAACTAATCTAGCTTTGTTTCTAATTACTATGCCATTTTCGTCTAATTTATTTCTAAATACCCATTTTGATCCTATTACAGAATGATCTTTAGGTCTATCTACTAATGTCCAAACATTATTTCTAGTGAATTGATTTAATTCTTCTTGCATGGCTAACATCCAGTTATTATCTTTTTCAGCTTCTTCAATAGTTTTTGGTTCAATTTGAGATACAAATGCAAGATGATTATTGATGTTTCTCATTGATGATCTAGTTCTTACTCCTTGAGATGGATCACCTATAATTAATTCTCTTGGATGACCATAGGCATATCTCCAATCTCTAGGTAGATCTATATCATTACGATTTCCATCAACAACATCAACACTAGGAGAATCATTATCTTTAGCTTCTTGTTCATGATCTGAAGATACATCTATATTTAATTTTTCAATGTCTCTTTCTAGAATGTTTGTATCTTCCTCATCATCAATCTTTTTAGAACTTGATGCTAAAGATTCATCAAAGATTACATGAATAGATTCTTCTACTATTAAGTTTCTCTTGTTAAATACTCTATAAGCTTTACTTGATGTTGAATATCCTAAGAATATGCCTTCATCAGATTTTGCATCAAATTTTCCTAGGTTATCTTTGCCATTATTATGAATGAAACACTTACAACCAAATGCATGAAAATAGCTTATGTTTGGTTTTCTATTATTCCAAAGTTCATAAGGTGTTTTCTTAATGATTGGCCTAATTAAAGCTCTATTAAGGATGTAGCATGCCGTGTTTATAGCTTCTGCCCAAAAGTATTTTGGTAAGTTGCTTTCACATAGCATGGTACGGGCCATGTCTTCTAGGGTTCTATTTTTTCTTTCAACTACACCATTTTGTTGCGGTGTTCTAGGTGCAGAAAAATTATGATGGATGCCATTTTCTATGCAAAAATTTTTAAATAAATGATTTTCAAATTCGGTGCCATGATCACTTCTTAGAGACACTATGGTGTTGTTTTTCTCATTTGTGACCTTCTTGAAGAATTTCAAAAATAGTGAAAAGGTCTCATCCTTATGAGCTAAAAATAATACCCAAGTGTATCTAGAGTAATCATCTACAATCACAAGACCATATTTCTTTCCTCCTAGACTTGTGGTTCTAGTAGGTCCAAAAAGATCCATGTGAAGTAGTTCAAGTGGCCTAGAAGTGGAAACAATATTTTTAGTTTTGAAAGAATTTCTAGTTTGTTTTCCAAATTGACATGCATCACAAATTTTATTATTTTCAAAATCTAATTGTGGAAGTCCTTTTACTAAATCCATTCTAATTAATTTTGAAATAAGGTGTGTGCTTGCATGACCTAATCTACGATGCCACAACCAACCAATCTCATTTATATTAGCATTATTAGCAACTAGGCAATGATTACTTGTAGACAAATTGTCTAAATCAATCAGGTATACATTGCCATTTCTATTTCCAATAAAAACAATGCTATTATCAATGGGATTAGAAACTGTGCATATAGAAGATTCAAATGATACTTTAAAACCTTTGTCACATAATTGACTAATACTAATTAATTATGTTTCAAACCATCAACATATAAGACATTTTCAATATATGTGGAGGGAGTTATTTGAATGTTACCAAACCCCAAGATTTGGCCTTTGCCATTGTCGCCAAATGTAACTACTCCTCCTCTTTTGCTTTCAAGGGTGATGAATTGATCCTTGTCACCCGTCATGTGCCTTGAGCAGCCGCTATCGAGATACCACTTTCTCTTTGATCTTTTGGCCGCAAGACACTCCTGCAAAAATAATTAAGTCTTATATTTAGGTACCCAAGCTTTCTTGGGTCCTTCATGGTTAGTAGCATAAACAATTGTTCCTTTAGGAACCCAAATTTTCTTTCCTTTACTATTTATCTTCTTATCTATTTTCTTAAAATTGCATTCAAAAACTTTGTGTCCCTTCTTGTTACAGTAATGACATGTAACATTATCAAGGTTTTGTTCCTTTTTAAAAAAGTTTTTGACAAATTTTTGTTTCAAATTAGGTCTATATCCTAAACCAGCCTTATCATATATAGCTCTTTGATTACTTAACAATAAATTAAGTTTTTCTGAACTATAAGTGAATTTATCAACAATACTTTTATATTTATCAACTTCCTTCTTTAGTTTATCATTTTCATTAGAAATTGATTCTTTTTCTTTAGTCAAATTGTCTTTTTCAGATTTCAGCACTTTAGTTTCTTTATTAAGATTTTCTTTTTCTTCAATCAAAGTTAAATTTTTATTTTTCAAAAACTTATATTTCTTTTTCAAAATTTTGAAATCACCGACAAGTTCATTAAAAGCATCAAATAATTCATCAAAAGCAAATTCATCGCAAGGGTTTTCAGAACTTACCTCATCCTCTTCGTTTGCCATAAAGCAAATGTTAGCAACCTCCTTTTGTTCTTCCTTCGATGAGGATTCATCGCTGTCGCTCCAGGTTGCAACATAGGCTTTCTTTTTCTTCTTGAAAGACTTTTTCAGTTGAGGACAATCATATCTGTAATGCCCGGTTTCTTACATTCATAGCAAATCAAGGGGTCTTTCTCTTTATCCTTGTCCTTGTCTTTTTCTTTCTCTCCTTCCATCTTAGTTCCAAATTTCTTCTTGTGGAAGGGTCTCTTTCTCCTCATGAATTTTTTAAAATTTCTTGCTAGAAGAGCTGTCTCATCATCATCTTCTTCACTATCATTGCAGCTCTCCTCATTTTCAGCAGCCTTAAGAGCTATGGTCTTTTTCTTCTTCACATCTTCTTCTATGTGCTGCTTCATGGTCAATTCATGGGTCATTAGGGATCCTAGAAGCTCCTCTAAGGGTAAGGTGTTGAGGTCCTTTGCTTCTTGGATTGCTGTCACCTTCGCTTCCCACGTTCTTGGAAGTGACCTGAGAATTTTTCGAACAAGTTCAGAGTTAGAATATGTTTTGCCTAAACTTTTCAAACCATTTACAATATCAGTAAATCTAGTATACATGCTAGCTATATTTTCAGTTTGTTCCATGCAAAATAACTCATATTTATGAACAAGAATATTTATTTGGATTCTTTTACTTGTTAGTACCCTCATGGGTAACCTCTAATCTATCCCAAATCTCCTTTGCGGAATTACAAGTGAAGATTCTATTAAATTCATTAGCATCTAAAGAGCAATATAAGACATTCATGGCCTTAGCATTGAGCTGTGCCATTTTTCTATCATTATCATTCCAATCCCTTTCGGGCTTAGGAACAATAGTGCCATCAACAACGTGTATGGGTGTACTAGGTCCATTAGTTATAACACCCCACAATTCATAATCAGAAGCTTGAATGAATATCCTCATTCTTGCTTTCCAATAAGAATAGTTGGAACCATTAAACAAAGGAGGTCTATTTGTAGAATGACCTTCTGCAAATGATCCAACTTGAGTTGCCATTTGGATCTTTAGCTCTTGATCGTGTGATCAAATCTAATGAGCACTTGCTCTGATACCAATTGTTGGCCCAGATGACAACCCAAGAGGGGGGGGTGAATTGGGTTCTTTAAAAATTTAGCCTTTTGAAAAATTGTTTGCTTAAGATGAATGAGAGCAAATGCAATGTAAATACAAAGTACAGCGAATAAAATAGAGATAGAGATAGAGTCAATGGAAGCACGACAAACACAAAGATTTTATAGTGGTTCGGTGTATCCAACACCTACGTCCACTCCCAAGATCCTACTTGGGTCCACACTATAATCACCTTGATTACAGCCGAGTTGTTTTACAAGTTCACAACTCAAACTTGTTGTTTTACTCGGGATCACAACGAACCCAGCTGATTTTTCGGGCTCACCAGCACACAACCCAAAACTCAAGCTAAACTAGCTCGACCCGAGGTTAACAACCTCCACTAGTTCAATCCCCTTTGATTGAACTAGGCACAAACAAGTATATGAATGTTTTACAAATTTTCACAGCTCCTTAGTGAGCAAATATTCAAAGAAAAGTAAATAGGTTTAGAAAAGCCTGATTTGAAGTTGTTTGGCTTTGAGCTTTTCTTCTTTTCTTCTTTTCTCTTCTCCTTGCTGGGTTGAATCAAGTCTCAGCTCCGATTCTTCACAGAAGATGCAGTTGAGAAGATTAAAAAGTTGGTCTCTTTCTTCTAGATGAGAATCCTCTGATTTTCCTCTATTTGAACGGCTTGGATTCTTCTTTGAGCTTTGTGGAGTGAAAGGTTTTGAACTTGAAAGCTCCTCTCTTGGATATACGGCTCAAGACTTCTCGGATTTTGATTTTTGATTTTGTCTATCCGTTTCTATCTTTCTCTTTCTATATTTTTCAAACGGTTGTTTTTCCCCCTTTTTATAGATTTTCCTTTGATTCATTTTTGGATAGAAATCTAGCCGTTGGAGTGTACCTGAAAGAATTTTCATTCATAAAAAATAGCCGTTAGATGTCAGAAATCAAAAATATTACCGTTAGATCTGATCTGGCATTTTTGATTTTTTCGTCCAGGTGGGTTGGAGTCGGCTCCAGCTTTTCAGGTGTCGGCTCCAAATCATTTTACCATAAATAGTAAAATTTGAATTCATCGTGGAGTCGGCTCCGCAAAAGTAAGTGTTGGCTCGCCATCGTTAGGTGTCGGCTCCCGAAAACTGTAGGTGTCGACTCCAGGATGCTCAGAAAATCATCGCTCTGTTCCAGCATCGGAGTCGGCTCCAGACACAGTAAAGTGTCGACTCCGAAACCTTAGGTGTCGGCTCCGAAACTCTAGGTGTCGGCTCCATGTTGTATCAAAAATCAGATTAAAATTGAATTGGCCATGGGGTCGGCTCCAGACTTTCTAGGTGTCGACTCCAAGCTCTGAAACTTTGAAATCTCTGATTTGTATTTGATTCAAAATTTATTTCTTAATTCCTTTAAATTGATCAAATAAATTTAAGTCCTCAAACACTTATAAAATCCATTAGTAATCAAATAAATATACTCAATTCCTTTATTAATCATCAAAATCAATGAGTGGATCAACACTTTTCGTGCCTAAATCCCGTATTTCTACTTGTTCTTGGAACTGGGTGGCCAATTGGTGCCCAACTTCTTTGAAGGGATTGTTAAGGCGCACGGCTGGGCGCCCAACTGAGGTAGTTGGGAAATTAGGTGCCTAGCCAAGCGCCCAACTTCCCTTGGTTTCATTTTAGATGCCCAACTAGGCATCCAAGTTTTGGTTTCAAAATTCTAGATGCCCAACTAGGCGTTCAACTTCTCTTGCTCCAGATTTGGGCACTCAGTTAGGCACCTAATAGGTTGTTGCTTTTTGTTTTTCCTCTGAGCTTTGTGAAGATCTTTCAGAAAAGGAAATTGGGTGACCAATTGGATGCCTATTGTTGCCACAGATGCCAAGACAAAGGGCAAAAATAAATTGGGCAACCAATTGGTTGGCCAATTTTCTTAAAAATTTCTATAACGGATATCTTTCTAACATTCCTTTGCTTGCCATTTTCATCCCATTTCTTCCCAACGGATTGTAAATGGATAGTTTTTGAATGAGTGTATAAATACCTCTAAAAAACAATGATTTCATATAGAGAGAAAAGAGGAGAAAAATAAGAGAAGAAATAGTGAAAATTTGTATGAAATATCAAGCAAAAAGTCTATGAAAAACAGGAAAATATTAAAAATCTGTGAGCTTGTATTGGGACTTGTCGCAGCATTTATTGTGAGATTTTTGGAGTGTTTACTACTCTCTTAAGTGGTTGAGGAGCATTCAAAGAAGAATCGATGCATTTAAGAAGCCATCAATCAAAGCTTCAACAACCATGAGATGGCTTTATTCATTTCTCAAAGCTCATCTTGAGGAAAAAGTCAGTTTTCTCAAAATCTATAAAGTATTTATTTCATTGCTTTATCTGCTCATTATAGGAGCTTCTTGTAATTAAACCTTGTTATTCTTGTGTTTGATTGTAAGGCTCCCTTGTGCATGTGAAATAAGAAGCTAGTCAAAAAGGTTAGAGTTATGAAAGGCTCCCTTGTGTCTGTGAAACAAGTTGCTAGCCCAGAAGGCTAGGTTGTAAGGCCCCCTTATGTTTGTAAACAAGAAGACTAGCCCAGAAGGCTAGGTGTAAGGCTCACTTATGCTTGTAAACAAGTTGCTAGCTAGGTCGGCTAGGGTTGGAAGTGAAAACTCCCAAGGAATTCTTAGGGAGTATATGTAGGTACTGAGTTTGGCACCGAACCACTATAAATTATTTGTGTTTGTGTGATTTGATATTTTTGGTGCTTGAATATTGTCTCTACACTTCACTACACATCATTTCTTATTAATCTTTGAATATTTCTTAGTGCACATACTTGCTAATTAATTTTTAAGAAACCCAATTCACCTTTCCTTTTGGGTTGCTATATCTGGGCAACACTAGAGAATTTGTAAACACTATATAATGGCCAAGGATTGTACCTTGGAGGGAGAGTCAAGAATAATATCAAATTATTTATTTATGTTCTTCGTTCATTTTGAAAGGACTCTTGGGCTTATTAAATTTATTCTTGTGGCGTTCAAGCAACCAAACTTATCACTTGGGTTCTTGAGTGGTTCTTGAGACTCTTGGTGTGGTGTCTTCCATTATCGAGTTCTTAGTTCTTTTCTTGTTAGATAACGGGTCAAGACTCAGCAAACTTACGTCTTGAAGATCTTGGGGTTCAGTTCTATATTTAGTGTTGGGTTTTGTCACGTTGATGGCAAGGTTCATATCATATGCCTCATCATGATAAGGCATGTGGATGGGATGTATCTGCATCCCTTCGCCTCTTATAAATAGGAATGCCTTTCGAGGTTTAAAAAGTACATAATCCATCCAAAGACAAATCATCTCCTTTTTCTTTCTTATTTCTTATCTTAAATCAAGATAAGAAGACGGTCTTTTTCAGGACAAGAGGTTGTCTTGTCTTAAACTAAGAGAAGGAGGTCTTCTTCAGGATAAGAGGATGTCTTATCCTAAATCAAGATAAGGAGGTCTTATTCAAGACAAGAGGCTTTGTAAGATTTTTGGTAAGAGAAAGAAAATTAGAAGGAGGAGAAAGTAAGCCAATCAAATCATTTGAAAGAATTAAGCATCAAGGATCAAAGTTTTGAAGAAGCTAGAGTCTTCAATCTAGTTCTTGTGTGAATCAATGTTGGACGATGAACACTTGCATACCTTATGGATATTCTAATATATTGAATTTAGTATTACAAGTACTCTTCTTACCCCATATTTACGATTTATTTATTTGATTGTTATCATTAAGGAGCTCTTGGCTATTAAGAGTTTCATGTAAATAGATCTTATTAAGAAATTTATAAAATTTATATATTTCACTGCACTCTTAGGTATGCACGAAAACCCTAACATACCCTATTTAAGGTCCCAGTTCAAATTGAACATTAATTTTCTTCTGCTTCTTTTTTTTGTACCTTTTCTTTTTTTTTCCTTTCTTATTTCCTTATCTAATCATTCCACTAATTGTGGAATATTACGAAAGACATATATCCGAATTTAGCTAAAAGGTATACAAATCCTTATTTATTTCCTTATTTAATCATTCCACTAATTAATGAATACATTCATGA
The DNA here is from genome assembly GCA_900491605.1 of Calamus simplicifolius. Lineage (NCBI taxonomy): Eukaryota > Viridiplantae > Streptophyta > Magnoliopsida > Arecales > Arecaceae > Calamus > Calamus simplicifolius. Next base: position 685,682 of record UESW01004064.1, on the reverse strand, counting down.
GGTGAATGACTATATATCATTTGTACTTGATGGTGAGAAAAGAGAATATTTGTGCTTGAATTCAATTTGCAGGTCTTCTTCAAATATATTGGATGATAAGATTCTTCCATGCCAAGTTGAATCTCAAAATTTTTAGGTGTTCTAAATCACTCACTCAAATTAAAGGTGGGTTTTACAATGATGTTACCATGTAATTTAAGTTAAACAGCTCGATTGCGCAATGGTCTAAAATTACGGTTACTATGTAATTTAAGTTAAACAACTGGAATGCGCAATGGTATAAAATTACGAGTCATCAGCTTCTAGATAGAGTTGGTGTTAAAATCATCACTAGTAGAAACATAGGCACTCAAGAATTCAAACCAAGAATTATATTAATGCCAAGTGAGTCCAAATGGCCTTTTGTATTGCAAACAATTGGCAACTGCCACTAGCTATCTGTTTTCCTATGGCAATAAGCAAAAGCCAAGGCCAGTCATTAAAATATGTTGGGTTTTACCTTAAAAAGGCTGGTGTTCACACATGACAACTGTATGTCACTGTTTCAAAAGCAACTTCAAGGAAATATTAATTAATCAAGAACAAGGCTTAAGAGCGAAGCTCAAGGACAAAGAACATAGTTTATAAGTCAGTCTTCAATAATTTATAAATTCAACTCTATTTAGAATACTAAAAAAATAAATACGATCAGTACTGCATTAAGTCATAACAGGCAGCGGAAATTAAAGAGCGAGCGAGAATTTTTTTTTTTAAAAAAAAGTATACATTTGTTATCCTACTCGGTTTGATTAATTTTCATACAATAGCACAATTATTAATATGTATTTTGACTGAGGCTTAAATCCACCCTTTCAAAATAAAAGTCACCGCAACAAGTTGCTGGCAGTTGCCTTCAGGGTTTGGCTTGTTGATGAATTTATTTCATAATCTACACGTGGTTTGTCCTAGTCTTTAGTGTTGTCCTATTCTTTAGTGAGTTTGTTTATCACATCATAATAGTTTGTTGTTAACATGGGATAGTGCCTATTTTTATGTTGCTTTCAGTTATGTATTAGCCTATTTATAGGCTGTTTGTTTATCAGTAAAGTATATAGAAACATACGATATTCTGCTTTCAAGATATCCTCTGTTCACAGAATTTTTATATTTCTCCTGGTTTTGCTAATTTCAACAGTGGTATCAGAGCCACAGAGCCTGGTTAGAACAGAAGCAGTGGTTGTTTCTTGTTTCTATGGCAAAGAAAATTTTGTTCAACCCGCAATTTCTGCTTTGATGGTCATATGACCATTGGAGTATGCTTATGGAAATTTCCTGAGATCAAAAGAATATTGGCAGGTTGTCGCCGATGGAGTACCAGAAACAACACCAGCAATGTCAGATGCACGGAAGACAGAAATAGGGATGAAGTTGAAGAATCTCAAGGCAAAAAACTATTTGTTTCAGGTTATTGATCGTTCAATCTTGGAGACGATTCTTTGCAAAGACACCTCCAAGCATATTTGGGACTCCATGAAGAAGAAGTACGAAGGATCGACAAAGGCAAAAAGGCAGCAGCTTCAAGCACTTCGTTCAGAATTCAAAACACTTTGAATGAAGTCTGGAGAATCAGTCACTGATTACTTCTCGCGGACAATGGCAATTGTCAACAAGATGCAGATTCATGGCGATAAGACAGAGGATGTTACCATTATTGAGAAGATTCTTCGATCTATGACACCAAAATTTAATTTTGTTGTTTGTGCTATTGAAGAATCTAAAGATATTGACTCACTTTCTATTGATGAATTACAGAGTTCTTTGTTGGTTCATGAGAATAAAATCAATCAACAGGAGAAAGAGGAGCAAGCTTTGAAGGCCTCAATAGAAAACCTTTCATCTGTAAGTAGAGTAGATAAAGGACGAGGAAGAGGTAGAAGTAGAGGTAACAGCAGCGGCAGAGGCAGAGGCAGGAGCAATAATGACTGAAAAAACCAACAAGAACACCAGAATAATCCATATCCAGGAAGAGGACGAGGACGGGGCTGGAGCTGGAACCAAAAATCAAAATTAGCTGACAAGTCCAATGTTGAGTGTTACATATGCCATCGATATGGTCATTACCAGTCAGAATGTCGAACCAATCTGTCCAAAGGAAATGGTGAAAAATCTCATTTTGCAGAGAAGGAAGAAGATGAAGAAGTGTCCTTACTAATGGTTTGTCATACATAGGAGACATCCAACAAAAATTTGTGGTATCTCGATTCAGGTTGCAGCAATCATATGTGTGGGGATAAATCAGCATTTCAGATCTGGATGAGTCATATCGTGATAATGTGAAATTTGGCAATAACTGCAAAATTTCTGTTATGGGCAAAGGAAAGGTAACAATTCAAACCAAAGGACATGTTGATCAAGTTATCTCTAATGTTTTGTTTGTTCCAGAATTAAAAACGAACCTGCTTAGTATTGGGCAGCTTCAAGAAAAGGGATATGAGATTTCTATCAAAGGCGGAGTATGTCGAATTCAAGATGCAAAGTTGGGCTTAATTGCTCAAGTTAACATGACGGAAAATCGTATGTTCCCACTTTATCTTCACAACATAGCTCATTCTTGCTTCTCAGCAAGGTTGAACGATGAGGCATGGCTATGGCACTTTCGCTATGGGCATTTGAATTTTGCGGATTAAAAACACTACAGCAGAAGAACATGGGGACTGGTCTCCCTCAGATTGCAGCTCCTTCTCAAGTTTGTGAAGAATGTGTTGTTAGCAAACAACACCGTAATCAATTCCCACAAGAAAATCTTGGAGAGCAAAGAAGGCATTGGAACTTGTTCATTCCGACATTTGTGGGCCAATAACACCGTACATTCTAATGGAGGTAAAAGATATATGATTACCTTTATTGATGATTATAGTCGTAAGATATGGTGTTATTTTTTGCAAGAAAAATCTGAAGCCTTTGTAGCTTTTAAAAGTTATAAAACACTTGTTGAGAAAGAAGTTGGCAGCCTAATAAAAGTTCTCCGCAAGGATCATGGGGGAGAATATAACTCACATGAATTTGCAAATTTTTGTGAGAACCATGGAATCAAGAGACAACTTATAGCAGCTTATACACCCCAGCAGAACGGTGTATGCGAGAGGAAGAACCGTACCATTATGAATATGGTGCGAAGCCTTTTAACAACAAGTGGCATTCAAAAAAAATTTGGCCAGAAGCCGTAAATTGGAGCATTCATATATTGAACAGAAGTCCCCACTTGCCATTCAAAATATGACACCAGAGGAAGCATGGAGCGGAAGGAAACCTGTTGTAGATCATTTTTGGATTTTTGGGTGTATCGCCTATGCCCATATTCCAGATGAGAAGAGGAGGAAGTTAGATAACAAGGGAGAAAAATGCATTTTTCTTGGTGTTAGTGATAAGTCAAAAGCCTATAAATTATACAATCTTGACACCATGAAAATTGTCATTAGCCGTGATGTGATATTTGATGAAAAAACACCTGGTCATGGAATCAAAATGGTGTTAAAGAATACATTCCAGTAGATTTTGATGATGATGAGACGGGGCAGCAACTTATTGAAAATGCACAAGAAGAGGAAGTCACTCAAAATGCTCCAATAGTTGATCAAAGCCCACTTGCAGCTGAATCACAAAGGCCTCAATGTGTTCGAAGAAGACCGGCATGGATGATTGATTATGAAGTAACTGGAGTTGATGAAGGTGATGACCCACTTACACATTTTGCTCTATTTTAGATTGTCATCCTACCACTTTTGAAGAAGCTATCAAAGAACCAAAATGGAGAAGGGCTATGGATGCAGAGATTGCTGCCATCGAAAAAAATAATACTTGGGACCTTTGTGATCTTCCAAGGGTCAGAAAACAATTGGTGTAAAGGGGTTTACAAGACAAAGTTGAAAGAGAATGGTGAGGTTGACAAGCACAAGGCAAGGTTTGTGGCTAAGGGTTACAGCAAGAGTTTGGTGTTGACTATAAAGAAGTCTTTGCTCCGGTCGCAAGGCATGACACAATCAGATTGGTGATTGCAATGGCAACTCAAAACTCATGGCCTATCTTCCAATTAGATGTAAAATCTGCATTCCTCCGTGGAGATTTGAAAGAAGAGGTATTTATCGATCAACCTTCTGGTTATGTGAAACTTGAAAATGAGCATAAAGTGTATAAGTTAAAGAAAGCTCTATACGGATTAAAACAAGCTCCACGGGCTTGGTATAATCATATAGAAACTTATTTTTTGAAGGAAGGATTTCAAAAATGTTCTTATGAACATACACTTTTCATAAAGGTTAAAGATGGAGGGAAAATGCTCATAGTTTGCTTATATGTAGATGATTTAATCTACACTGGAAATTATACTGACTTGTTTGAAAGTTTTAAAAAATCCATGATGGCTGAATTTGAGATGTCTGATTTGGGTATGATGCATTACTTTCTTGGCAATGAAGTAGTGCAATCCTCTGCTGGAATTTTTATTTCGCAAAAGAAGTATGTAAGAGAAATCCTGGACAGATTTCATATGAAAGATTGTAATCCTGTAAATACTCCATCTGAGTTTGGTGTGAAGTTGAACAAAGATAGTGGAGGAAGGAAGGTTGACAACACTCTTTACAAACAAATAGTGGGGAGTTTAATGTATCTGACAGCAACAAGACCTGATATAATGTATGCTGTAAGCATAATTAGCAGGTACATGGAGTGTCCTATAGAAATTCATCTCTTGGTTGCAAAAAGAATTCTCCGGTACTTGCAAGGTACTAAGAAGTATGGGCTGTTCTATAAGAATAGAGAAAAGTCAGATTTATTTGGCTTTACAGATAGTGACTATGCAGGAGATTCAGATGATCGAAAAAGTACATCTGAATTTGTTTTCATGATGGGGACTGCAGCTGTTTCTTGGTCATCAAAGAAGCAATCTATTGTCACATTGTCTTCTACTGAAGCTGAATTTGTTGCTGCAATGGCTTGTGCTTGTCAAGCTATTTGGCTAAAGAAAATCCTTAAAGAGTTACATTTTAAAGAGGATGGAACAACTCAGATTTTTTTGCGACAACAGTTCAGCAATAAAGCTCTCGAAAAATCCAGTTTTACATGGTCGAAGCAAACATATTGATGTGAAGTATCATTTTTTGAGGAATCTCATAAATGATGGAGTCATTGATCTCATTTACTGCAGAAGTGAGGACCAGCTTGCTGACATTCTAACAAAGCCTCTCAAGTTCCCTGCATTTCAGAAGCTTAGGAAGTTACTTGGTGTCTGCACATCACATGGAGCTTCAAAGATTAACTCGTATGAAACTGATTGTTCTGAAACATCAGTTTAAGGGAGGGATTGTTGATGAAATTTATTCCATAATCTGCACGTGGTTTGTCCTAGTCTTTAGTGCCCTATTCTTTAGTGAGTTTGTGTACCACATCATAATAGTTTGTTGTTAACATGGGATAGTGCCTATTTTTATGTTGCTTTTAGTTATGTATTAGCCTATTTTATAGGCTGTTTGTTTATCAGTAAAGTATGTAGAAACATACGATATTCTGCTTTTCAAGAATCCTCTGTTCACAGAATTTTTATCTTTCTCCTGCTAATTTCAACATGGCTATCATAAATAACTAAAAGAAGGATGCAACAATTAATTTCTAGTCAATTACCATGCTATCAAAAAACTTTAAGCAAGAAATCCGGAGCTTTTTTTATTTTTATTTTTTGTCCGGATTCTTTGCAAGACCTTACCACCAATCATTTAAGTAATACACTAGACTTCTTTACTCAAATAAACAATATGGTACTGGCAAGGATATACTACATTATAATAAAAGTAAGAATATAAAATTTCATACAATAGAATTCTAAATGGGTCCATTCAAACTCGCACGAAAAGTAATTATGCTAGCTATAAAGCTAGCGTGCACAAGGTCAGAAGGTTACCATCCATAACACTTCAAAGCAGAAAAATTCTACGATGCTTTTTCTATATTGATCAATGCGGTGCCGGTTCCAGATGGTAAGTGCCGTCAATAACCAATGGTTGAAATGTATTGTTTTCCAAAAGCCCAAAAAAAAAAAAAAAAAAAATTGTGTGTCTCAGTGCACAATCCTTTTAGGCTTGCCTCACGTTTGGTGTCTATGATTATTTCACCCAAAACCTAATGAATGAAGGCCTCCATTATTATTTATTTGTTCATTAAACTTGAAATTGAAAACTAACCAGCGCGTTGGGCGGGCCCAAAAACTAGTTTCTTCTTAATGATGCTGGAAACTAGCTGGCGGTAAACTCTTGACCATGAAAGGGTCAAAGCTTTAGGTATAATGTTAGTCAAATAAATGAGCACCGTACTATTTCTTTGAGTCTTGCCCCCTTTTTTTTTTTTACTTAAAAAAATGAAAAAAAAAAAAAGGAAGTTTCTTCCCTTGTTTTTCATGTTCTCTTAACTTGCGTGTAGATCTTCCTCTCTAGTATTTTTGATAACTCTATTTTAGTCACCTTTCCAACATCATCATTGAGAATATGATCATAGGTGATCATGTGCATGTGTATTCTAATTGGAACACAGAATTCGACCACTTCATATGAAATGAACGATTACAATCACACAGAGAAATAGAAGATTTTATTCAACAACCGATTTTTTTAAAAAAAATCGGTCTCCGCCTTATGTAATCCAACGATCTAAACCTTATCATTATCACCTTTCCTACTCCCATTTTAAAATATGTTTTCCAACCACCAATTCGCCTCCTAGTAATGATGTAGCGGTGGTGGTGGAGGAGGAGGCGGCGGCGGCGGCGGTGGCGCTATGCACCCTTTAGCATCGCAATACACAGGCGTCGACAAGAAAGCGTGGCACTCCTCCTCCGACTTCTGGTTCGGCCGATACGGTATGCAATTCTGCCGGTCGTCCTTCCTTCTAATCTTCATGCATTGGTCCGGCGCCCCACAGAAATAGTTATACGAGTACGTGAAGTTCTTCAACCTTGGCAGCTCACAGATGGTCTCCGGAATGAAACCGGACAGCTTATTATGGGCCACGTCCAGCTGCTCCAATCTTTTCAAGTTGCCGATGCTCTCCGGCAGTGGCCCCACGAGATTGTTAAAGCTCACGTCGAACACCTTCAGCTTCTTCAGCTTCCCGATCTCCGGCGGTATGCATGAGGTGATGTTACTGTTCATGAGAATGATTTCTTCCAGGGTTTCGGCCATTTTGACTACGCTTGAAGGGAAACAGCCGTTGAGCTGGTTGTTGGCAACGACGAGGACGGAGACGCTGGAGTTGCCGATGTTGCTCGGCAAAGAGAAGCGGAACCGGTTGCTGTTGACGAAGAGTGCGTCGAGCTTGAGGTTGAAGACGTCCGAGGGGACGCTGCCGTGGAATCTATTGAAGCGGATGTCAAGGAATTTGAGGGAAGGGAGATGGAGGACGACGGAAGGGAAGGGACCGTTGAGGCGGTTGTTGCTGACGTCGAGCTCGTAGAGGAGCTTGAGGTCGACGAAGGAGCTGGGGAGGGTTCCCTTGAAGCGGTTGGAGTTGATGTGGAAGAGCGCGAGGTCGGTGAGGAGGCTGAGGTCGTCCGGGAGGGTGCCGGCGATCTTGCCATGGTTGATGTCGACGCCGGCGACGGTCAGCACGTGGGGATCGTCGGGAGCTGGCGCGCAGAACACGCCGGTGTAGTTGCACACGTATGGGCCGCACCAGTTTAGGGTGATGTTCTTGGGGTCGGAGGTGATGGAGTGCTTCCAAGCTTGGAAGGCTATGTAGGCCTTCTCAATCCTTGGGTTGATTGGGGACAGGGGGGGATTGGTCTGGGAGAGCGAGAGGAGGGGAAGGGAGAGGAGAAACAAGAACAAGAGGGCTTGGTGAAGCCTTGGGTTGCCCATTTTTCATGAAATTATGGGTGGGGGTGCTCTTCTTCTCATGGGGAATGGCTGGGAGCATAAATAAGGTTGTGTAGCTTTGCCCCCCTCCTTTTCTTTTTTTTTTTTTTTGTTTCAGCGTGGGCCTTCTTCAAATCTTATTTTATATATAGTGATAAACTTTTTGTTGGAAGAGGAATAATATTAATATGAAGCAAGAGCAAGAGGGTGAGGTTGACCATCCTTAAAATAAGTCTTTAAAATAAAATTATAGACACCTTGTGAAGTTGGGCAATAGGTGATGGACTTTCTTCCTCACAATGAAGGATTGCTGCAGGTCTGCATATTATAATTCTAAAAAGATATCTTTGTGCGCTTTCTTTGGTGGTTTCATGTGGCACAAGTGTTTTTTTTTTTTTTTTTTTTTTCTCTTGATAACTTGTGGTGAGATAGGTAGAGAGTAATTAATGATCGTTTAGGCAAAAAATTGCAAGGATTTTTGTTGTATTTTATTAGTGCCGAGAACTAATAATAAAGGAGGAGTGCAGTTTCAATGTCCATTTCCTTAATTTGGTTGGTGGGAAAGCTAGGTGACTCCCATTTATTCACCAAATACGCGCTTTTAGTCTTCCATACGAGCTTCCTAACAGCTTCTAGAGGCACTTGAACATTGACAAAATGGAAGTGAAGCAGGTTTACAGATTATAATGGAACCTAATAATTAGTACCGCTACCGGATTCATTAATTACTTACTACATTAAAAAAAAAATTTGTGGATTTGTTGATGATTTTCGTTGATTCGATCAAATAAAAGATAGGAAAAGAAAGCACAGTGAGGCTAAAAAGGTTGAGTATTAAGTCAGGATTACTCTTGGTTGCATTGCTGCTAATAGCAATTGGCAGTGCAATCCATACAAGAGTAATAGTTTAATTAATGCACATATATTTGTCGCTTGTTTGTACCAAACTATGCCTGCATCTCGAGTGTGTTAGAAGGGCAAGCGAAGCAGAGGGGTTTTCTAGGACGCTGGTACAAGTCATTCAAATCATAAGCTTTTTATATGTTCCTATCCAAACGACAGTTGATGTCAAGCTTTCCCCAGAAATATCAAGAGTTTATGGATTACCCATAAAATCTTTTGGTTGCAGGGTTCATAATGATTGATACAAAAGCTGCTCTGAGTGAAGTAGACAAGTTAACAACAAGGCATACCTTACTCAATGGAGTTCTTACCTTTTTTTTTTCTTCTTTTATGATGATACTTTAATTTTTATGGTTAAATGGATAAACCTTCTGAATCCTTGGTCTTTTTTGGAAGAAGAATATTATTTTTATTAACAGTGACAATGAAAGCTTTGGGCTCAAACAAGAGTGGAATACTGTGTTGATTCCCAAAATGTTTATGTGATGCCCGATAAAAAGTTCCACATCGGGAGGTTAAAAAAGGGCTGAGTGGTTTTTATTAGTAAAAGCAAGAAAGGACAAATACTAATGGAATGTATTTTGAACTGTGATGATCCAAATTGGTATAAATCTTATCCATCTTGCTTTCTTGTAAGGAAACGGGTCTGCAGGTCTGGATCATTACAATATGGTATCAGAGTCATACATCAACCGAAAGTGCAGAAGCTAAGTATCACACAGGGCAAAGTACTATATTTATGGAATGGATGAGAGCCACCTCTCGAACCTGTGGGAGCTACCTCTAGAATCATGTCTGCCTTGTGGCGACGAGAACGTCCCCTCTTCAAGGGGGGAGATTGTGATGCCCGTTAAAAAGTCCCACATTGGGAGGTTAAAAAGGGGTTGACTGATTTTTATTAGTAAAAGTAAAAAAGGATAAATACCAATAGGATCCGTTTTGGACTGTGATGGTTCAAGTTGATGTGAACCTTATCCGTCTTATTTTCTTGTAATGAAACGGATCCATACTACGGGCCTGAATTATCACATTAAAAATAATCACATTAAAAACACGCAACACTACTTGCAAGGTGATAAAATAATCACATTAAAAACACTACGGATCCATACAAGGTGATAAAATAATCACATTAAAACACGCAACACGACTTGCAACAACAACAAACAACGAGAAACATTGAGATAATTATCGACAAGTATTCAACAACTTGTGATTCCTTACTTCTCTTTCACAACTTTCGTGAGGCTTCTTGCAGGCCTACGCTATCTACCTTCACATAACATAATCAAAATGGGACCTGGCAGTCCAGGATCAACAAACAGGAGGAGGTAGTTGTCTAGCTTATTGTTGGTTGGCTGAACCACCAAGAGCATGGCATCTTTTTGGCCGGTCTAGCCATGCTTATTGTTGCCGGTACCCCATTCCTGTACATAATTAAGCTTATTTGCCATCGCAAGTCAAATGTTATCCCCACTTGGATATTCTTTGTTTTGCTTTCATTATCCCCTTCTGTTCCTGGAATTTAATTTATAGTTGAAGGTTAACAAAAAACCACCTTGGACAATTAGCTGGTTGCAATTTTATTTTGTTTGCAATAATCATGATTTAAGTCCAGCGTACTTGGTCATTAGTGCATTTATATTCTTGGTCAAGCTCAGCCAATTGGAAAACAATCAAGGTTTGAATAGGTCTGATCAAATTGATTGGGACCTAAACGACTCATGTTTTGGCAAGGTCATTGATCTGACCGGTTCATGGTTTTAATATATATATATGTGTGCATCTAACGCGGCATGAACCAACCAAAATACTATCATTATAATCATCCAGAGAAGCTTGTGATTCCCATAGATGTAGACACATAAGACTTATTTTCATAGCCATAACATCTATGATTCTCTTATACCAATTCCAAAATGTCTTTTAGCATAGAAGCTACCCAACATATTGGTTTCATTGTGTCAGCCATCAAAATCCAATGAACTCATTGAATACCAATGGAGTTAATGGTAAGCCAGAACATATTTAAGATAATGTGTAGTCTTTCATTAGATCGGTATAATTGCGCATGTGTCGTTGCTGTATTGTTGTTATAGTTCATGATCTGTCATGGGGGAAGCAAATGGGTTTTTTCTTTCTTGATATCTAAGCTACAGCAAAGACTAAGTTAGAGGTTTCTTGACATGTCTGTCGTTCTTTATAAGTTGCAACAAACCCAAACATAGCTCTTTCTCTCTCTTTCAGTTTTCTAGTTAGATTGTAAAATGGGATGCATAGAATATATAAGAGAATAGGATTTTTTTTTTTTTTTGATGGTAGAACAGGAGAGTAGTTTTGAGGCTTTTTACTTTCTTTCTTCTTAGATAGGAGCTCTCTCGGCTTTTTATAACCAACTTCACTGATTGAAAGGTGCCTCAAACATTCTGGAGCTTCTTTACCATTATTATTCTAAAATCTTCTATGCATCAATACAACCGTTCTAGAGCTCCACATTAAGCTTCTATATGCCCCATCATGGCTCGGATTGTTTTTAGGTACAAAAGACTTTTAGCATATTTTAACTTTCAACACTTCTCCTTAATATATTTTTTCTTACGCTCCAAGCATATGACATAGTAACAGACTTTGCTCGTGGCAGTGCTTTTTTGAAGATGTCCGCTGCTCCTTTATCTTGCAATTGTGAGTTCAATCTTCTTGTTTCCTATAACATCTCTTGTTGAGTGGTATTTTACTACAATATAATTTGTCCTACTAAGAAAGACAGGATTCTTTACCATTACAATTATCAACTTATTATCACACATTTTTATGTTGGTTCTTTTTGTTACTCGCTAATATAATATCTTCAAGTTTCCTTCTTAGTTATATAGCTTAATTTGTAGAACTTGTAACTACTACGTACTCAACTTTTGTTGATGATTACATCATTGAGTCTTACTTCTTTGATGCTCAAGAGAAAAATATAAAACCTAGTATAAATGTATAACCCAAATTACTCTTTATATCACTAACAGATCCAACCTAATCACTATCAGTGTATTCAAGTAGTTTTGAGTCTATAGTGAACTTATACTGAATGTTAAAATTTTTGATACCTTGTAGGTACCTAAGTATTTTTCTTATTGCACCATAGGGAGTTTGACTTGAACTTTGCATGAATCTTGATGATAAGCTTGTAACATACATTATATTTAGCCTTGTAGTTGTTGGATAAAGCAAGCTTCCAAAAGGCTTCTATAATGAGAAGTATCCATTTGTTTTGATCTATCAACTTTACACGATTTAGTATTTGTCATTAAAGAAGTAGCCATGGACTTGCACTCATTCATCTTGAATATAAAATTTCTTTTTTTTCTTGGCTTATGTCAATATCAAGAAAGAAGAGCATCAAGCCTAACTTAGTCATCTTGAACATTTGCATCATGGCTCTTTCTTGAATTGCCAAATCATCGCTTCTCATTATTTCTTGTCTAGATAAGATCATCCATACATAGAGAGATAATGAGAGTATTAGTATTATGTTGGTCTTGATGTATAGTCTTAGCTCACTTTTGCTCATTTCGAAACCTTAATCTATGAAGTATTAATCAATTTTACCATATCAAACTCGTCATGCTTGCTTTAACCCATATATGGTCTTTTCTAATTTAGAGCATTTTTTCTTCTCCTTTGTCTATGAACCCTTGTAGCTACTTAACATAAATTTTCTCTTTTAAATATCCATTCAAAAATGTGGACTTTGTATCAAACTAATAAATTTTTTATTTATTATAAGTGGCTAGTGCAATTAGTACTCTTATCATATCGAAGCAAGCCATCGAAGCAAAGGTTTCATTATAGTCTACTCTAGATTGCTAAAAATATCCTTTTGGCTACTAATCTTATCTTGTGCTTTTGAATTGAGCCATCAAATTTAAGCTTACTTTTGTAAACCCATTTAATTTCAATGGTCTCTTTATTTTTTGAACGATATGCCAGCTCTTATATTTTACTTTTCTCAATCATCTTTATTTCTTATTTCATAGCATTATCCTTATCTAGTATTTAGATACAGCTTCAACAGTTTGGGCTCCATGATAGTAAAGTTGCACATCTTATATATTTCACTAGGTGAACTTTCCTCCATAAAGGTAATTATAGTGAAGAATTCTTTGACCTTGATGGTGAGGGTGAGTGACTTAAAGTCTCTATAATAGCTTTCTCGAATTCTATTTCCTTCTCCTTAGAAATATTTTATGGCAATATGGCCAGAATGATCACTTGTTGCTTCTCGGCTTTCTTCTTTAACCCAATTCCAGGCTGCAATCTTATCAAATTCAACATCTCAGCTGATGATAAGTTTCATAGTCTTCAAACTGTATATTCAATAGCCTTTAGCTTGCTTAGTATAGCCCATGAAAATGCCTCTTTCTACTGTCATCTAATTTACTTCTTGTTTTAGTGTAAATATGTATATAGCATATCCTTTCAAAGACTCAACCTACTCTATACTCTAACAGAAGTCTTGTTTTGCATTACTTTAGTTAGGTATCTATTTAGTAGATAGGCTATTGTGTAGATAACTTTAACCCGGAATTTTTAGGTAGGCCTTTCTTTTTCAGCATGATCTTTTCATTTTCATAATAATTTTATTGTTTCATTCAAATATTTCATTTCACTTTAGAGCATATGTCACAATTAGTTGATGCTCCACTCCATCTTCATAGTATTTTTTGAACTTGTTGGAGGTGCATTCCTTACCTTTATCACTTCTTAACATCTTGATGTAGTAACTATTTTGCTTCTCTACTATATTTTTAAATTTCTTGAAAATATTTAAGACTTAGAATCTTTCTCACATGAAATATACCCAAGTTATTCTTAAGCAGTCAACAATAAAGATGATAAAGTACTATTTTCATTGAAAGATGGAGTCCTCATTAGACTGTAGATGTTGGTATGCAGCGGCTTCAATATTGCTTTGGCTCTCCAAACTTTATCGGAAGAAAATGGTTGTGGAGTTGCTTACCTAAGAGGAAGCCTTCACAGATGTTATCTTTGGCTTATATAAAAGGTAAATCCCTAATCATATTTTCTGATGGAGAATCTTTAATCCATTGAAATGAAAGTAGCCAATCTTTGGTGCCAAAGCCATAAGTCGTTTACCTATGCATTCGTTGCTACATACTACTAGTAAATTAAAAAGCTCCTATCATTTAACATATTTACTCTATTAATCTCTACTTTCTTCTCTTTCTTATTGCATATGATGCAAGCCTCCCTCAAAATGGAGAAAGTAACCATGCTCCATCATTTGGCCGACACTTAGTAGATTTTGTTCTATGAATTTTGTATTTTTTTTGTTTGGATTGTGATCATACCTTTATTGTTAATGGCTTCCACCAACTTACCATTACCCAACGGACTCATCTTTTAGAAAATATATTTAGATTGCTAGAAATGTTAGTGCCTTTGGCCATGAGATTGTTGTAGCCACTATCGAAACACCATATATTCTTTTATTCCACTGTAATACTTTGATTGGCATAGAAATATGCTCATTGTCTTCTTTTTCTTTAGAAAACAATAGCTTGATAATTATTCTTGAAGCCACAATTCTTGTTAATCCAAATATTGATTTTGATGAATAATAAAAACCACATAAGTATATTCCTTATGTTACTAACAATTCTAATTAAGTGTTTCAGAAATTTATATCATTAATCAGTTAAAATTACAAAGAAATTTGAGCTTGGACTTGAGTCTTGCTTTAAGTGTCAGTTTCAGCACTTAGAGTCGACTCACACAGTTAAGGAGTCGACTCTGGTATGTTCTGGTATGCCTTGACACTTTTGGCATGCTCTTGAGTTGACTCCTGCAAAGGGCGAGTCGACTTGGTCAGAGAGATAGAGAGACTATATTTTTGTGATAAGCTTGAATCGACTCCAATAGTACCTCGAGTCGACTCGATCAGTTATACAAAGAGATGTAATTTTGGCATTCAGTTCGAGTCGACTTCCGAAGGTACTCGAGTCGACTCTTAATGAATTCGAGCCGACTCCCAAAAAAGCAAGAGTCAACTTCTCAACGGGCAAAAATTTAACTTTTCGAACAACCTACGTTCGAGCTGACTCGTGACCTGTTCAAGCCTACTCGAGCCTATCAGAAGCTGACTCTAGAACTGTCAGAGATGGCTTCAAAACCTGATATTTTGCCAACGAACTTCAATTGCTCTTTCTCTATTCATGTTAAACACATTTTCAATTGCAAAAACAGCTAGTTTTCTTCTAAAAGTGGATTTGGAAGGTAATTATAAGTAAGTGCCCGAGGTTGATTCAAAAAAGAAGAGGAAAGAAAAAGAAAATAAGAAAGAAAGTTTATATTTCAAAAGCCCTAGAGAGAAAAACAGAGAAAATAGAGCTCAAGTAAAATCCCAAGAACCAAAGGCCACTCTTGAAAGATTTTCATAAAATCAAAAGAGAAAAAAAGAAGAAAAGAAGAGCCCTAGCTTCTAATTAGAGCTTCAAATTAAAGGATCTTCCAAAAGCTTCAAGACGATCTTGAGAAAGATCAAAAGAAGAAAAGAAGAAAAGCCCATCTTCAGAAATCTTCTAATCAGGCTCCTTCTTTTTTTATTTGATTATATTATTTACTTATTTTGGAGCTTTATTTCTACTGTATTATAACTCTTTATTATTTTTGTAAGTTGATTCAATCAGGGGATTGAATCAAGGGGGCAGTTTAGTCTTGTGCAAGCTAAGAAGGGTTGTGAGAGGTTGAGAGGTTTTATGCTTATGGTTCTGTGAAAACTGGCTGGGTTCATTGTAATCCCAGGGTAAAATAACATGTTTGAGTTGTGAGCATGTAAAATAACTCCTCTGTAATCAGGGTGATTATAGTGCTACCCAAAAGATCATTGAGAGTGAACGTACGTATAGTTAACACCGAACCACTATAAAATCCTTGTGTTTATTGTACTTGTCTCTTTACTCTCCTCTCTATCTTACATATTCTAATTAACTTATTTTGCACTTCACTTACATCTCCTTATAGCATCATCCTTGAGCATTATTTTTAAAAAATAATTTTTAAATTTTTAAAGAACCCAATTCACCTTTTCTCTTGGGTTACCATATGGGCCAACAATTCCTTTTAGGCTTATCATAGAACTAGCAATCTTTTCAAAATGATTCATTTTCTTGCATATTCCATAATTAAGAAGAGAATTTTGTAATTTTCTCTCTTAAATTATTTTTGCCTCTTCCTTTGCAGCTATCTTCTCCTCTTGATTTTTGTTTAAATCTCTTACCCCCATCTTTTAGTTTTTGAAACAATAAATTCACTTTAAACTTAAAAAAACGTTCTTCAACAATTTTCATTATGCTTTTGCATCTTATTTTCATATGCATCTAAAGAGCCTATTAATTCTTATGCAAACATAACTAGTATATCTTTTGGTTCTTCAATGGCAATCACTGCTGGATCATACTTTTTAGTGACACTAGTTAATTATGCTTCTTTAAATAGCCATTTTCATGGGTGGTAGTGGAAGCCTAGGCTTGGACGTTTTGATGTTGGCTTGATAGGAACATATAAAATGGAAAATATCAAGCCCATCCTTATACTTAGCAGAGGCCAGCCATGGACTTTTTATCTCATCCTATAATGCTATCATGAGATCTATAATGGATTCTTCAAATGTACAAGATATCGGTGTATAAGTTAATTGGCTGGCAACCTAATAAATACATATAGATAAAGACTACCATGTATATTTTCATGGCATGAATGTTGGTTTTGGAACATAACATAATTTTTGTAATGACATGGTTGGAGAAAGTTTAGGTAGGGCTGTGCTTAGCATATATCTTTCATATTTTATGGCATGATTACTAGCGTTTTGTTCTTACAAGTTGCCCCTATAATGGCGATGATGTTTGTGATAGACTTCGGAAGTAGTTGCCTGAACCAATGACTATGGCGAAATTATTCGATTGCATTCATTTCCAATTCATTTCACAATCATTCGATTGGGGCTACAGAAATGCATTGTTGTAGGTCCTGTTTGGGGCATCTGTTGGGCTTATCCGTTGGAAACCAATGACCTCATATAGCTGACAGAAAATAGATGTTGTTGGCCTCCTCAACAACTATTTCAAACAAGACTTCAGTTGCTTTGGATTGGTTATACAAGAGAAATAACAATCTCACCACAATACTTGCACTATGAGGAATTAAATTAAGCCTGTCTTTGCCATTGGGTCTATGGTGTTTGTGGTTAGTTCAAATCCATAATCACACCACAAAAATGGCATATGCACACTTGGTGAACTTTGTAGCTTTATTTTTTCATTAAAATGCTTTCCTCAAATTTTTTTTTTGGGGGGCTATCCTTAAACATGGTTCAGATTTGTCATTGGTTGGTTTGTGAATGATATATTTTTTGGTTAAGTATTTTGCTTTTATTGTATTTGTTACATGAATTAAATTTGCAAGATGGTATTTACCTTTTTCCTTGTTAAAAAGAATAGTGGGCTTGTAATTATCATATATCATACTTTTTTATATATAGGCCATCTGTTATGAAAGTATAATACTCCAAGCTGACCTAATGGTCTAACTAACTTGTTAGCGAGTCGGGTTCATCTGGTTTTAAAACTTGAGTGCAAGTTAATTGATAGTAGATGGATTTAAGTTATAAAAGCTTTTTAATTATTATTTTTTTTCTATCCGATATAGGACTATTTTAAAGTAATGCAATCGTTCTTTCTTTATGAGGCAACGTCTTAATCACAAGTTAGTCAAAATCTATCACTAGTAAAATCATCGATCCTGCAAAGGTGGCTCAATGCCATGACGAAACTCTCTCTACCATTATTTTATAGACGGCTCCCTTTCCTTTTGCTCATCAACTTCTGTATCAGTTCTAACATTATTTGTAACATCCAAAGCCCATGTACTGCCTAATTAATAAGCTCTTCAATCTTTTCTTATCCATCAGATATGAAACTATTTGAAGAATTGCAAGGAAGTCTGATCATAAGCATGAGGCCTTGACCCAACTATCTGGTCAGCTACATGAGTCCTTTCCTTTAGGTAGTGTTTGATAGCTTTTTGGCTATCCCTGGATAAATGTACAGGATAGCATTTATCCAGGGGATAGCTGAGGGGATAAGCACCTTTTTAAAATTACCACTCTGCCATCAAAGGATAACTTTAGTTATTCCTGAGTTCCCTAGGGAATAAGTCCAGGGGATAACCCATGGTTAAACATGGGTTATCCCCTCTGGTTAAACTTTTTCAGAGATAACCCCTGTAACTATAGCTTTTGGGGATAAGAGGGGATATATGAGGAATATCCCCTCTTATCCCATGTATCAAACAATGCCTTACTCTTCTTGCCGTGTGGCCAACCATGACTGAAGTTGGCCACGCTGGCTCCTTTTCAGGCGTGAATGTGAATGGATTAAAAAAGTTTTCAGGGCTGCTGCATGATTTAATTTCGTCTGTGGTTGCATGGAATCGGAGCAGATTTGGCTGTCCGGATGAGGACGAAACAAGGGGCCCAGAAAATGATTGAATCCGAGTCCTTGGTATTATACTCGGGAAAGAAGTCTGAAAGTTTTGATAACTTAGTGATTCGGATAAAGGTACCTAAACAAAAGTTAGCAAGCAGCATGAGAGCACGAGTGGGAATGAGTTGGTGAAATAGGACAAGAACACCATCCAAACTGAAGTTTCTTACAACTGAGATGTGAATGCATCTGGATCGTTATGTTCCAAGGGAATGCAAGATTAAACACAGGAATGGGTAAGGCCAAGAGAAACACAACTAGTTCATTAAAGAGGCTAGATGGATTGGGAGACTGGGTTTAATTAATTCATGGACCTATTTAACAATAGATGCGCTTCATCCAGGAAGGATTTTTTTTACAGGATAATAAACTAAGCTCAAATGAGATGGTTAAAATACGCAATGGCAGGCTGGCCATAAAATAAACTCTGAAGCCTCTTCTATAGTTCTAACTTCTATTTGATGTGCCACATGCTACAATTGCTTGGCTTTCTTGTCATCCATCACCAAGAACAAAGAAGGCAACCTGTTTCAAAAATGTTTCGATCTCACCATTTAGCAGAAGAACGAGTGTGTTATGAAAGACTTTGAACTTTCTACACCGAGTATTATTTTGGATGGTATTACCTATTTACCTCTCAGAGTGACGTTGGTTGCCTTTGCTTCAGCAGTTCAGCTCCCTTCACATGCATGATTCTTATCTTTCCGTTGAGGTTGGGTGGGTCAAGAAATGAGGTGGCTCTGGCCTCCTTTATTTAAGAATATATATTTTAGATGGATTAAATTAATATAATGTTCTTCTTTTCTTTTTTGCGGTTTTTTCTTGGCAAATTTGTCACAGGACACGGTATATAATTAAGAACAACTGGCGATCTTACCGATCAACGATGAGCATGTTCCCATTTGAGAATCTTGTACTGTTAGATCTTTCTCTATAGTACTGTATCTTTGTTTTATTGCACTTGGGGCCGGGAGAATAAAACGAAACACGATTGGTTGGCGAGAAGAATCCTAGGCAGCCATTCTGGCAAAAGCTGGACATCCGGATAAATGGAAATTTCTTGCTCATCTCTAACTCTCTTTTTTTATTGTTATTAAATGGACATTCCGAGCATGATCATAGCACTCTCGGGCCATCCTTTGGGATTCAAAAGCTCTCGACGGCCTCAACTTTGCCACAACGACTTCATCTCAGCCTCAGCGGCATCTTTATAACCTCAGCAGCATTATTGCAGCCTCAGCGGCTCTATCAGCCTCAGTGGCCCTAGCACAGTCTCAACGGCTTCATCTCAGCTTCAGTGGCCCTAGCTTTGCCTCAGTGGCCAACGGCCAACCGGATAAGGCCTTTGTTTAAATTATACACTTGCAACATATTGCTGGTCGCTTTCAGTCATCTAAGAAGAACTCCCCAAGTTAACTCACAATTAGGAGAAGACAACTCCCCAGCTCATAGTTAATGGGCACCCACCTCCAAACTTCATGTCAAAAGTAGAAGACTCAAAGTCAACTCACAGTTGGGAGAGACCAACTCCTCAACTCATAGTTGACATGCATCCACTTCCAGACTCTGCATCGGAAGAGGATTGCTGGCTGCCCCCAGCCAGTCTAAGGTAATCAGTTTACCTCCAACATTGCATAAAGCTTTTTGAGCAGGCAGGTGCGCAGCTCCAAAGGACACGCAAATGTCCACACAAGGTAGATGAAAAGTCAAAGCCAAAACTAATAAGAAAAACAAGTGCAGAGATGAAGAGCTATACACTCCTTTCGCTTGGCGAATGCAAGGCACGCAGTCGCACAAGCTCAGGAGTGTGGGGGGCATTTGATGGGGCCAGTGGATCCCATAGGCTACAATGACCGCATTTGAACTCAGCCAGCTTCATACCTCGGTCGGCCAGCTTCAGCCTCAGCCAGCTTCAGCCTCAGCCAGCTTCAGCCTCGGCCAGCCTTAACCTCAGCCTTAGCCGGCTTCAGCCTCGGCAAACATACCTCAGCTAGCTTCAACCTCGGCCAGCCTCGGCCTCGACCAGCTTCAGCCTCGACCAATATACCTTGGCCAGCCTTAGCCTCAACCAACATACCTCGGCAAACATACCTCGGCCAGCTTCAGCCTCGGTCAACTTCAACCTCGGCTAGTCGGCCTCAGCAACCACCCAAGCAGTACCCCAGCTGCTGCATTGTAGGGCCCACATGCCTGGCTCATCATTATTCGCACAGGACAACAAACGTCCGACATGGGGGACATATCTGGCAAGCGCCGTAACGACCGCCCATGCCCTACAAGCCTGCAAGCAACATCCAAATCAAGTAGCCACTCACTCTAACGGAACTTGACCCACCAACTATGCAGCCACCCATATTTGACGGGACATAGCTTGCAACTCTGAAAATCACATGGAGGCCAGCCACCATTGTGCTATCCCCATCATCAATTGTCAGCTCACCGACTGCACACCTGCACACTTGTGGTAAGCGGATAGAGTTTTACTAGTCTTTATGTAGCGCTCCATAAAGAGCTAGAGAACCCCAACTAATTATCATAAGTGGCAGACACACGAAAACATCCTGTTAAAAACTTTCACTTTTCTTAATTATATTCACAAATCACCCAATCAACATTAAGCATCAACCTGCTCAGATAATATTTTCATGACATTCCTCAGGCAGTTTACAAGATCACATTCACATTCGACATTAAAATCCTAAGTGCGCACATCATACTCATAATCTCCTCCAAAACATAAGTCTCGTATTCATATCCAAAAAGGTCTAAAAACATCATTACATCCCACTGTACACATACACATATACAAAATACAATTATCAAACCACCCTCTCTCAATATACAAGGCTAGCATTTAAACACTCTTGCATCCAAGCAAGCTTCATCAGCTAAGGGTCCTGTCCTGCTTATCTTGTGATCCTGGCAGAAATACTCACTGATCTGAAAGAACATTTAAATCATAGAGGGATGAGACCTAAGTCCCAGTGACTGGATAACCATCTAACTATGGAGAAATAGAGAACCATTACCTCTTAATTTCAATCGTATGCTGAAACTATTTAACTTGTACAACTCAAAGTACATTTTTAACATGATATCAGATAAAATAAAATGTAGCTTATTCTTCAAATAACATATCAGTACTGGAATACTCTATAATAACTCTTCACTGAAAGATAACTCATTAAAATAAAACTTCATGCATTACAATATGAAGATATGCATTCTTTATCTACAACCCAGACTCCCATCAGGATCTGCTTGCCCACTGGCATCTCAAGTAAGATCTCCCTCTCGGGATAACTATTTGGCCCATTGGCCCTTTTTATATCACAACATATGCTTTTAGATCTCATGATGCTGGGCTGTGTGTATGCCTCTGAGGTACCACCCTACAGTCGCCCTTCTGTAGGTGTACTCTCATCGGGTGCGTGACTAGCAACAGGATCCCCGCACAAATAGCACCCTTACCCGTGCGGTTCACCTGGCAAAGTGCTTTGTTCCTTAACCCTGGAACCTCGGGTTTTCTCTCTGCCCCCACGGGCTATATATAGTAACCAGCTCCACTGAGCTATGATTCATGCCCCCACGGGCTGCTCACAACCAGCCCCACTGGCCTGGTTAGGCATGCACTCACCCCTGATTCTGGGGTTCATCGTACGATCTGTTCGCAAGGAGGTGCCGGCTCGATAGTAGTGTGCAATGCTCATGCTACAGTACAGTCTAAAGGGTGATCAGCCCCCTAGCTGCCTGATGCTCAGTATGACTCATACATCATTTGTAAAGCTTTATCATGCAAATATGCCATGTATACATTAAAAATTCCCTCATTGAAACTCATGCTTATGTGTTTATGCTCAAAACTCATTTATCAAATTATCATATACTAGGTTCTCATTTCTCATATTTAAAACATACATAATACTCAACTAAACATAGCATACCATAACTAGGTATAAATCTCATTATACTAGCTCAAATTAACCTCTCATTGCTAGATGAGAAATCCACTCACCTTAGTAGGTTACTCCTCGACTGGTACAACTGGTACTCAACTCTGGTATTTCGGCTCCCTAGAATAACCCTCTTGACCTACGTCAACATACAAATACAAGAGCTATTAGGATTACCTCCACACGAGGTTTTCCCACGAACCGTGCATGCATACATGATCTATCCTCTAATATCTCATTATTTTCTTCCACCCAATCTCTACTCAAGATTACTTCTACTATTACCTCAAAATACACTAATCTAAGAAAATCTAAAGTCATACAAGACCTAGGGAAGCTATAGCTTACCTGGAGTCGAGCACAACCCCAAGCTTCCCTTTCCCTTCTCTTTCTTCCTCCTTTTTCTTCTTCTTCTTCCTTTTCCTCTCTTTCTCCTCTTCTTTCTTTCTTTCTTTTCTCTGGCTGAACCCACGTTCCCCTTTTTCTCTAATGACTTGGGGACCAAGTCATAGGAAACTTAAGGGTTAAGGCATGCCAAATCTCCCTTTACGGAAAACACGTGGCTCACTTATAACCATGCTATTTTGCCCTTATATTTTCTTTCCTAAGTTGCCCTTAACACAATTGCAATTGACATCAGAGCCTTTTCCCATTTTGCCCTTGATATAGCATTTTTTTAATAGATGCCCAGATCATCCTTTCGCTTAAATCTATACTTTTATAACATTTCTAAGAAAAGACTTTACCATCTTGAAGAACTCGATTTTAGAAATCCAACGGTTCAAACGGCATCCAAATCGGACTTGAAACGCTCAAGATTTAAGTCAGAAAAACGTAAGTCGGCTCGAACAATGGCGAGTCGGCTCGAGCAGAAGTAGGGGTCGACTCCTGAAAAGTAGGAGTCGACTCCAGCACTGTTCGACTCCTACCGAAAGTTTTAAAAATGTGCCGGAGTCGACTCTAATCAGAGGGGAGTCGACTCCAACCACTAAAAACGTCCTCAAACTAAACTTGATTTTTCTTGTGATTTAAACCCATTAACTTAAGTCTCTCAATTTCTCAATCCGACTCAACATTTAGAAATATACTTATTTACTTTTCTTCTCTTTACATTATCAAAAGGCCAACACACCCATCAAGAAAACTTTCTGACTTTCATTTTAACTGAAAAATGCCATATTACAAGGTTTTCAGGATGTTACATCAATGCTCTTACAAGTGATTATACCCCATGGCAAGCCCAAGCATCAATAAAATGGGTAAGAGGGACCCCGACGAGGTAACTCCAAAATCCACAACACACAACAGTCCTAAATGCTCATTCTGACTCACAGAGAGCTGGCTCTAAGCCTCTCTCTCTCCTTCGAGCTTTCTCAAGCTCACGGCTATTGTCCAGAGCACTGACTTGAGCGTCAGAGGGTCCCCGCCGGAATCTTCAGCAGGACTTTTTGCAGGCTCCCAAGTGCGAGAAGCTCATCGAAAGATCTCTGGCTCGCTGGAGAAGGCGACCAGACACTCGCGAACGCTCGAGGGGGAAGATTTAGCTAACAGATTGGCACGCCAGAAAGGGGGCGAAGCATAGATCGTCAGCAATGCTAGCTTGTAGATCCTCGTTCCCTTAGATCAAAATGATGGATCAAAGAGATGGTGATGACAAGAGCCCAAGAAGCTTTCGCTAGTCATAATGGGGGGCACCCTCAACGAGCTAAGCAACGAAGGCTAGCCCTTTGCTCCACCACCGTCACCACTTCAAGCCACTCAAGCGACCAGCTCGCCGCTATCACTCAACAAGAGAAAATATTGGTGGCTGCAGTGTAGAGGCTACAAGAGCAATATTTATGGCCACACAATAGTTGCTACTCAGGTTAGCCATCATTCCACTGGCATCAGATCTCCCCAGCAAGAGATTCACCGCCATCAGCTCATCAGCAACTTCAAGCTCAAGCTCATCAGAGCATCTACAAGCTCTTCAGCAAGAGCACCATCAAGCTTGCCAATGAGTACCACAGTCATAAAGCCCTCCAAGCAAGGGCACCTGCACTTTTCAACTCCAGTCAACATGATTTCCTAGGGGGCAGACCACCAGCAGGCTGCGGTATCCAAATCAGCAGAAGGAGATAAATTCTCTAAAGACATTTCATAATGACCACCTCTACTCGGTCGACGTGTCAGCCTCGGCCTTTGCCACTCACCCTATTTGCAACAGCCTCGGTGATGCCACCGACTCCACCTATCAACTGCAACACCACAAGCTGCATTCTCTCCAATGCCCACGGTGCGTAAGGTGACCATAAGGATTAACTAGGTCCAAATGATCGCTAGCTAGCCTCAATTAATGCCCAATCAGTTGAGCGGGCCACGACGATGACAAGTGTCTCAGGCGAGGGGAGGTTATGGACTCAGCCGTGACCCTTTTCTCCCTGCTGGCCCATGATGGCCTTCCTTCTTAAAGTTAACAGTGACAACCCCAAGAGGACGTGCCATGATTATACTCCCTGGCCTCTGCATGCATGCATGCCATGGCAACCACATTACTCTCCTGGGCTCCCTGCATACAAGCACGAATAAATGGGAACGTGGCAGATAGGCGTGAGAGGCGAGAACGAGGGACTCCAGCTCCTAGCTCCATCCAAACGCCCGAGTCTGCTCCAACTTCTCCCCCGTAGGTGTCCCGATCCAACACCGGGCTACTGAATCCCACTCCACCATCTCAGTCCTCTCCGGGCTGCCAACTTTGGTTCCCAGCTTCTGCATTCGACCCAACCGTGGTCTCCCCTGACTATCTTCCACGTAAACTCCTCCTAGAGCACGTATGTCCAGAAGGATAAGTCGAGAAGATGGGAATGCTCCACCCTATCAAGCCTAAAGGCTGAAGCCGAGATGTGAATGCAAGGAAATAAGGGTGCTACAAAAGCTAAGTACACTATGCCTAGACAAAATATTTTCTTTCATTGATACTTAAAAATGTCATGCAACAAAGACTGACTCCAGCATCGGTACAAAGAAAAAGGACCTTGAGTATTGTTCCAACACCCTCAGGTCATCCTCCAGGGTTCAAACGCTCCCGAGCATGGTTCCAGCACCCTTGGGTCATCCTTCGAGGTTCAAAAGGCCCCCGAGCATGGTCTCAGCACCCTCGGATCACCCTCCAAGGTTTAAAAGGCTACCGAGCATGGTCCCAGCACCCTCGGGTCGCCCTCCGGGTTTAAAAGGTTCCCGAGCATGGTCCTAGCATCCTCTGGGGTTCAAAAGGCTCTCGACAGCCTCAACTTTGCCTCAACGGTTTTATCTCAGCCTCAGCGGCATTATTGCAGCCTCAGCGGCTCTATCAGCCTCAGTGGCCCTAACACAGCCTCAACGGCTTCATCTCAGCCTCAGCGGTTCAACTCTGCTCCAGCGGCCAACGGCCAATTGGATAAGGCCTTTGTTTAAATTATACACTTGCAACATATTGCTGGTCGTTTTCAGTCATCCAAAAGAACTCTCCAAGTCAACTCACAGTTGGGAGAGGCCAACTCCCCAACTCACAATTGACGGGCACCCACCTCCAAACTTCATGTCAAAAGTAGAAGACCCAAAGTCAACTCATAGTTGGGAGAGACCAACTCTTCAACTCACAGTTGACGGGCATCCACTTTCAGACTCTGCATTAGGAGAGGATTGCTAGCTGCCCCCAGCCAGTCTAAGGTAATCGGTTTACCTCCAACATTGCCTAAAGCTTTTTGAGGAGGTAGGTGCGCAGCTCCAGAGGACACACAAATGTCTACACAAGGCAGATGAAAAGTTAAAGCCAAAACTAACAAGAAAAGGCTAATGCAGAGATGAAGAGCTCTACACTCCTTTCGCTTAGCAGATGCAAGACATGCGGTCGCATAAGCTCAGAAGTGTGGGGAGCATCTGATGGGGCCAGTGGACCCCATAGGCTACAATGACCGCATTTGGACTTGGCCAGCTTTAGCCTCGTCCAGCTTCATACCTCGGTCAGCATACCTCAGCCAACTTCATACCTCGGCTAGCTTTAGCCTTGACCAACTTCATACCTCGGCCAGCTTCATACCTCGGCCAGCTTCAGCCTCAGCCAGCAGTATATCTCGGCCAGCTTCAGCCTCGGCCAGCATACCTCGGCCAGCTTCAGCCTCGGCCAGCCTTAGCCTCGGCCAGCTTCAGCCTCGGCCTCAATCGGCCTTAGGCCAACCAGCAACTAAGCATGCTCCAGCGGCTGCATTGTAGGGCCCACATGCCTGGCTTCATCATTGTCCATACTAGACAACAAACGTGCGACGTGGGGGACATATTTGGCAAGCGTCGTAACGGCCGTCCACGCCCTGCAAGCCTGCAACAGCCAGCAGCAACCATCCAAATCAAGTGGTCACCCACTCTGACGGAACTTGACCCATCAACTATGCAGCCACCTATATTAGATGGAATATAGCCTGCAACTCTAACAAATCACATGGAGGCCAGCCACTATTGTGATGTCTCCATCTTCAATGCTTTGACAAGTGATCATACCCCAAGACTGGCAAACCCCAAGCATCAATAAAATGGGTAAGAGGGACCTCCGATGAGGTAACTCACAACACTCCTAAACGCTCATTCTGGCTCACAGATAGCTTGGCTCTAAGCCTCTCTTCTTTTCGAGCTTTCTTAAGCTCATGGCTATTGCCTAGAGTACCGATTTGAGCATCGAAGGATCTTCGTCGAAATCTTCGGTTTTTGAAATTTTTTGCAGACTTTCAAGCGCGAAAAGCTTGCCGAAAGATTTGAGCTTGCTGAAGAAGATGATCGATGCTCGTGAATGCTCGAGGAGAATGATTTGATGACAATAATATTACCTATTTACCTCTCAGAGTGACGTTGGTTGCCTTTGCTTCAGCAGTTCAGCTCCTTCACGTGATTCTTATGTCTCCGTTGAGGTTGGGTGGGTCAAGAAATGAGGTGGCTTTGGCCTCCTTTATTTAAGAATATATATTTTAGATGGATTAAATTGATATAATGTTTTTTTTCCGGTGTTTTCTTGGCAAATTTGTCACAGGACACGGTATATAAGAACAACTGGCGATCTTACTGATCAACGATGAGCATGCTCCCATTTGAGAATCTTGTACTGTTAGATCTTTCTCTGTAGTACTGTATCTTTGTTTTATTGTACTTGGGGCCGGCAGAATAAAACGAAACACGATTGGTTGGCGAGAAGAATCCTAGGCAGCCATTCTGGCAAAAGCTGGACATCCGGATAAATGGAAATTTCTTGCTCATCTCTAACTCTCTTTTTTTATCATTATTAATTAGGCCAGAAATATTACACGACACAAGTATAAGTTTAGAATAGTAAACTTCTCGTCATACATCTAGTAAAATTTGAGGTTGATATCATGTCGGGTAACTAATTGATGTTAAAAGCTTATATATAATAAAAAGTCAGTATGTATCAAGCTTAACATTTTCGATTTAAAACTAAACCTAGGTCTGGCTCGGTTATTAGATGGATTAATTAATTGGGTTAGACGTCCCGAGCAACCTGTGATCCTAAACTTGCTAGGCTAGAGTTTTGAACTAATTTTTCATGCTCTAATTGGGTCTATTCAAATATAATCTTGTTTGGTTCAATGAAAACATTTATTGAACACACAAAAGTCTATCAAATCCATTTTACTAACTTAGCAACTCATCATTCAACAATCCTCATCTATTACGCCAATTTCTCTAATCTACACAAATCCTCTTTTGCCTAAGGGAACCTTTTGTGCTTATTTATATGACATGAGCCCCAAAGAATTACTCAGATCCCTTTCCATGATTTGCATCTCTATGCTCTCATAATTTGGTATATAGACTTGGGTCCAATAGCTTGAACATGTTGATTTGTAATGTCCGTTGGATTTAGACCTATCAATTAATCCTACTCGCAACCAATTATTTTAAAGCCCGATTTCAGTCCTTTACCTAGGATTAATGGCACATCCCTTAATTTTTAAGATGACTTCTAATTAAAGGTTGCGTCCCTCTTTTTTTTTTTTTTTTTGTACGTGGATTGATGATGATAAGTTAGCAATCTATAAATCCAATGATGTGGAAATATAAGCTGTAGGATTTATGAATGGTTGAGTTGAGCAAAGGCCTTGTTCTTTACCTTGGGCGAAAATTGGCTCTCCTTTCTGGCACACCTTCCCAACGTTGTCCTGTGCCGTCACCTGATCTAAGGGGGACCAACTAAGATTTAGGATGGCGAACCACCGTAGATGGCGCCGCACGCCCCTTGGATCATAATTGTACGGCTCCGATACAGAAGCACGGCCATCCACCTCTGCGGACCTGCCTTCCATCGTCCTTCTCAAAGGCGGGACAGCCACAGTCATGCTACGGACGATGGACCACGGACTGGTCGCCCAACCGTCCGATCAAGATCAGATGGTTGCTAATCGCGAGTTGGAAAGAAAGCTGCAGGTATGCTACAGTTGTGTTCGGGTTGTGCGATCGCTGTGATGGAGGGACCCTGTGACTCCGACACCGCACCAACGCGTCCTTCGGTGCCAGGCTCAACGCCAAGATGTGTTTTGGAATCGAGGTAAATAACAAGCATGTTATCTTTCACGATTTACCAAAATTAATTTTGATAAAAATATTTATAAAAAAAGTGTAGGTTCAATTTTTATTATTCATAGAATTAATTGATGAAGTATTATCAGCGGTTGACGGCTTTGACCTCCTTGACTTTTTAATTCCTTTGGCGAAGCTTTATACAGTCTGAACATGTATTTTATATGCCATCCGGATCCTTCATGCCATTGTCTTCTTATAAAGAGCAATTATATTATGGTCATCCATTGGATTCGACAGAATTTTATGATCACATCCCTACTAACAATTTACTCCATGATATTTGGGCTACCTTCTCGAAGGTTCATTCAATCCAGATTCATTATGTCTATCGAGAAACTAATGCGGTGGTTGATTGGGTTGCGGCCTCAGTCGACTATCATTTTAGATTTTGGATCTGAAAATAGGATAACCCTTGCCCCATTGTATTAAAGCAAATACTACTTCCTGATGTATCTAGTTGATTCGCATTCGACTAGTATGATCATTCGTCTTAAAAAAAAAAAGAAAAAAAAAAAAGAAAGAAGAAGCAGCCTGATATATAATTAAGGATGGATGAGTACTGGTGTTTGTCTTGGAAAGATTCAGTGAAATTGAGAGAGAGTACTCTCGTTGCCATGCTTGGAGTATGGTGATCATGTAGAAGATCTATAAAAAGACTTAGGCAGTGTTTGAAATAGGGGATAAGAGGGGATATCCAGGGGATATCCCCTCTTATCCCCAAAAGCCATAACTATAAGGGATAGCTGGGAATAAAGTTAACCAAAGGGATAATCCATGGTTAACCATGGGATATCCCCTCAATTTATTCCCTAGAGAATGCAGGAATAGCTGGTTATCCCTCCAAATAAGAGTAAAAAAAAGTTATCCTATGGATTTACCTTTTTGCATTTGATATGATCAATGGGATAGCCAAGGGATATCCCTAGGGATAGCTAGGGGACAAACTCTATCCCATACACTTATCCATGGATAATATTTTTTCTATCAAACACTACCTTATGGTAAGACTCTAAGGTAGTGTTTGAAATAGGGGATAAGAGATACCCTATCCAGGGGATATCCCCTTTTATTCTCAAAAGCCATAACTACAAGAGATAGATAGGAATAAAGTTAACCAAAGGGATAATCCATGGTTCACCATGGTTAACCATGGGATATCCCCTCAATTTATTCCCTAGAAAATGTAGAAATAGCTGGTTACCCCTCAAATAAGAGTAAAAAAAAGTTATCCTATTGTTTTACCTTTTGCATTTGATATGATCAATGGCTTAACCAAGGGATAGCCAGAGGACAAACTCTATTCCGTACACTTATCCATGAATAATATTTTTTCTATCAAACACTACCTAAAGTTTAATATGTTGCTTATAATAAAATGTTTGATGACTATATATGATTTGACATTATCAATATTACATGTATAATCTTTCAAAAGCAAATCTTAAAAAAAATAAAATGAAGCTCTTTGGAGCGGCAGGTAAGGAGAGGCACCTGTCTTATAATTATCTTGTTTTGGATTTGCTGATTTATTACTCAAAAATAAAATCAACAACCTTTTTTTTTGCTGGGTAAAGTGATGGCAAAACCTTAATTCATTAGTTAAATGTAGATTAGAACATTTATCTTATGGGTTTGTAATTATGATGCTTTTTTATTATTTTTAAAAAACTTAGAAACAAATTAAAGCTATTGGTTTGGTGAAGGATTGTATTTTACTTATGTGATCGACTAAATCAGCAAAAATATGGACCCTTTCCCTATTATGACAACCTCAAGTTCAGAGCGGTCATCATCTCCTCCATATTTTAGTTGGTTATCATATACTCTATTTCTCTATCAATGCCATTATCTTTTCCATAACTTCATCATAAAGTACCAATAAGCCAAATCTTTGCTTTAAGTATCTTCACTAAAATCGCTCTCTCTTCCATATCTATGGCTTCATCGTGATAACAAATTTTGCAAGAACAAATAGCACCATTGCATGTATGCATACCGAAATAAAAGGGAGCAGCACCATTGTATGCTGAATTTTTTTTTTTTTTATTACTACACCATCCAGACTTTGCACCAACCACCTACATAATTGGTTGAAACTAGTTATCACTAAAATATATACATAAATAAAATCAAATGTTTAATACCTTTCATATTTAAAAAAGTTTATAGCAAACTGTCATATACCATAAAATAATAATCATCAAAAATAAGAATAATGTTTTAAAAAATCAGTCTAATGAATTTCCCAGAATTTCATATGAGATCAAATTTTGAGTTTGACTTAGCTTGGTCCATTCTCCTAAGATTATGTATTAATTTATTGAATTGGTTACTTTACGGGCAATCTTGCCTACGCCGTCTGAAGGCTGCATAGCATGATCGTCATTTAATCCTCAACAACTAAACCTTTTGGTCAAAGATTTTGATGATTCATTTAATTTATGGGCGGCCTCCACCAAATAACACTTGAGGATTATACGACAACTGCAGTAATATTTGGCCGTACTGGCGTGTTTAAGATCAGGTCCCATTTAGATACCGAGTCAAATCATGAACAGAGACATTAATCATATATATGAACAGAGACATTAATCATGGCAACCACGGCTTTCGATCAAGTAGGAGTCAAAGACGGTGAATTGACACGCGGCTGGCCCTCATCCATCCCTCTCCTACCTTATAATTACGTCCTTTTATCTCATCGTCACAAAATAGTTGTGTGCATGGAGTGGACGTATTAAAAGTTTTGAATTACAAGCCTTATATCGTGTTGGCTGTAAATAGCTTACGTGCATACAGCGACGAGAGTGACGAATATATATATATATATTATTGTCGTTGGGATCCGTCCTTCGACTCGGACGTAGTTGATCTTCTAGTCTGAGCTTCCTTCTGGACGGACCTACATAGAAGTCATCACGCGAGAGGCGTTGGGGGTGACCCTTCGTGAAAGACCCTCCGACGCTCAAGTCAGTGGGGGATCGGTGATCAACAGAAAATGGGGAGGTGGATCTCTCCGGGGAGTCTCTCTAGGGGCGGCCGATCGGGAGCTCTAGAGGGAGCGCCGACGAGCAGCGGGGGAGAGTGAGAGAGTGAGAATGAGCCAGGGGCAGTGAGCGCATATCTGAGAGAATCTGGGAGTGTCGTATTTATAGGTTGTCACCTGAATCTTGAGCGCCTTCTGGAAGGTTCGAAGGTTGTTAAGATACGGAGATGGATCGAATCAGGCCATTGTGGGGCCGTTGGGAGCCGTATCTTGTTCGTTAAGGGATCGACGGCTAGGAGAGCTCCTTGATGGCCCGAGATCCGGTAGATGCGTAGGTTCTAGATAGCTGTATTAGGTTCTAGACCACTCTTCGACATAATTCTTTGCCTGGGATGTTGTTACGATAGGTCTAGGCCCTCATGTGCCAGGTTCCGTGGGGGTGAATATCGGATCATGGATCACTCAGTGAGGTCGAGCTATAGGTAGTTCGGAAAAACGAGCCGTGGGAGACTCGGGGAAGCCGAGCTACAGAAAGCTCGAGGGAGCCGAGTTACGGAAGCTCGGGAGAAGCCGAACCATGGGAGGCTCGGGGAAAACGAGCTAGTAGAACCGTCATTGCATTGATAATCGTGCAAGGGGCTAAGACCGACCCCATCCCTCCGCCCGCTATGATATGTCCCCGAGGAATAAGCTAAGCTAATGTGGTCCGTCGGGTCATGCGACCCTCCGAGCTTCCTGTAGCTCATTTCCCCCGAGCTCCCTGTAGCTCGTTTTCCCCGAGCCTCCCATGGTTCGGCTTCTCCGAGCTTTCATAGCTCGGTTTTCCCCGGGCTTCCATAGCTCGGCTCTCCCGAGCTTCATATAGCTCATTCTTCCCGGGCTCCCATAGCTCGGCTCTTCCGAGCTTCCTATAGCTCGTTTTCCCTGAGCCTCTCATGGTTCGGCTTCCCCGAGCTTCCATAGCTCGGCTTTCTCCGGGCTTCCGTAGCTCGGCTCCCCCGAGCTTCCTGTAGCTCGTTTTCCCCAAGCTTCCATAGCTCGGCTTTCTCCGGGCTTCCGTAGCTCGGCTCCCCCGAGCTTCCTGTAGCTCGTTTTCCCCGAGCCTCCCATGGTTCGGCTTCTCCCGAGCTTCCGTAACTCGGCTCCCCCGAGCTTCCTGTAGCTCGTTTTTCCCGAGCCTCCCATGGTTCGCCTTCTCCCGAGCTTTCTGTAGCTCGGCTTCCCCGAGTCTCCCACGGCTTGTTTTTCCGAACTACCTATAGCTCGACCTCACTTAGCGATCCATGATCCGATACTCACCCCGCGGAACCTGGCATAGGAGGGCCTAGACCTATCGTAACAGCATCCCAGGCAAAGAATTATGTCGAAGAGTGGTCTAGAACCTAATACAGCTATCTGGAACCTACGCATCTACCAGATCTCGGGCCATCAAGGAGCTCTCCTAGCCGTCGATCCCTTAACGAACAAGATACGGATCCCAACGGCCCCACAACGGCCTGATTCGATCCATCTCCATATCTTAACAACCTTCGAACCTTCCAGAAGGCGCTCAAGATCCAGGTGACAGCCTATAAATACGACACTCCCAGATTCTCTCAGGTATGCGCTCACTGCTCCTGGCTCACTCTCACTCTCTCACTCTCCCCGCTGCTCGTCGGCGCTTCCCCTAGAGCTCCCGATCGGCCGCCCCTGGAGAGACTCCACAGAGAGATCCACCTCCCCATTTTTTATTGATCACCGATCCCCCCACTGACTTGAGCGTCGGAGGGTCTTCCGCGGAGGGCCACACCCAACGCCTCTCGCGCGAGGACTTCTGTGCAGGTCCGTCTAGGAGAAAGCCCAGACCAGAGATCGACCGCGTTCGAGTCGGAGGACGGATTCCGATGGCAACATATATATATATATATATATATATATATATATATTGACAAGTGCTGAGGATGGAGGTGTGAGAGGAAACTGAATAAATCAGAAAATTTATTAGAATTTTATTTTCGGATTGGTTTGAACCCTTTTTTTATCTTTTAGTTTGATACCAGTTTAGAAGTTTTTAAGCGCATATTTGGTTCATGGTACAGAAATGAAGGAACTAAAATGAGAAACCTTTAGGTAGTGTTTGAAATAGGGGATAAGAGGGGATATCCTCTAGATATTCCCTTTTATTTCCAAAAGTCATAACTAAGGGATAGCAGAGAATAAAGTTAACCAAAGGGATAATCCATGGTTAACCATGGTTAACCATGGGATATCCCCTCAATTTATTCCCTAGAGAATGCAGGAATAGCTGGTTATCCCTCCAAATAAGAGTAAAAAAATGTTATCCATGGATTAACCTTTTTGCATTTGATATGATCAATGGGATAGCCAAGGATATTCCTAGGGATAGCCAGGGGATAAACTCTATCCCGTACACTTATCCATGGATAACATTTTTCCTATCAAACACTACCTTATTTTCATTGCTATTTTGAATGGAATAACAAACTCATGTTTCAAAAATTGACATTTCATCCGATCCTTCTGCAAGTCATGAGAATTTTTGTGCAGACTCTTATTATTTGAAGTCCGTCCTCAATGAAGATGGACAAGGTATCATCTTCTCTCTCTCTCTCTCTCTCTTTCTTTTTAATATAGACACTGAAGCAACTCTACTATTACGGCCGTCACTGCTGCTAGTGGTGCCATTATCAAAGGAGACGATAGATGTCACGCTTCAAATTCATCATCCGATTCGGTTATATGGGACATGGCCGCATGAACCTTAAGACAAGCTCTAAAGATCATACAAAGCTTGTTATGAGCAATTCATTCTACATTTCATAATAGTATTAAAAGAAAATAGTAATTATCATGACTTAAAATTTGGATAAATAGCCACTAGTATCGTAACATCAGTTCATTGTTTATTTTAATTAATTTTAAAAAAATTAATTAAAAAAAATTTATATCTATCTAATTAATTGCAATAGTTATAACGTCGCTCCATCCCGTCCCATCAAATTAATCATCTCAACTTATAAAAAAATCAATGGATATAATGAGCTCAACAGCCTAATAAGAATCCCCTATATAAAATTTATCTTCTTATATAACAATTGAATATACAATAGTAATTTAATATAGAATCTTTATGGTATAAAAAATGATTATGTAAATTAAATTATCAAACTATAAATGTAAATGACATCATGCAATCATATAACACACATCTAATTACTTCCAATTCCACATGATTTTTAACTCTAAACTATCATAACCACGTTGAAGCCCATGGTGAGGCACCCACAATGTCATACTTCAGCTTGTGACGGGCAACACTACTATATTTTTGGCCTATGGCAAGCTCATAATGTCATACTTCAGTCTGTGATGAGCAACACTATCATATTTTTAGCATGTGGCGGAGCTCACACATGATCAGCCTAGAGCATCAACCCTCAGTCACTCATACATTGCAACCAACATATAGTACACATAGCAATGCATCTTAACTAATTATGACTAACACAGTATATGGATTCAATCAAATAAAAACATTCTTGCTTCTTCAAATTTTTAATAATCAGTTTATAATCATATCACATAAGTATTCCAAATAATCAACTAAATTGCAACTTGCATAATTTTAAAATAATAAAAATTTTATAAGTCATAATTAGGCAATATTCATCAATCAAACAAAAAATCAGGATCGCATGAAATCCATAATTCACCCAAATGTAAATCACTAAAAACCAAGCAATTATTCAAATCAGCTTATTGCACGGATTTAAACAATTATTATTATACAATACTGATGAAAATTATATAAGAGAATTCTTACTTCACGATCCGGTTAACAACCCCTAAATAACGACTTGAATTTAGCTCCATCCTGTTAAGCTGGTCATTTCCCTTTAACTAACACAATTCACATGCATTTTATTTAATTAATAGAAATAAACTTTAATTAATAAAAAAATATAAAAAATTTATTTAGAACTCATCATTAGATCTGTGCCGCACTCCTAGCACTCACCGTCCACCTCTCCTCTTTTTTTTTTCTTTTCTCTCCCTTCTTTTTCTTTTTCTTTCTCCAAATCCCCTTACTTTCCGTGCACTCCACGATAGCTGACATTGTAGGATTTCCTCTCTCTCTCTCTTTTTTCATGATTCACTTACTGTGGCCATCACTCGTGCCCTCTCTCTTTCCTCCATCGATAACCCGCTGAGGACTTACCTCTTTCTCCTAGCATCCAATGATATCTTGATAGCGGCGCTCTTAAGCAGAAAGGCAGAGGAACATAAGTTCCTCTTTTTCTCTTTCTCTCTTGGCCTCTTCTTTTCTTAGCAGCAAAGAAGGCTTTGCCTCTTTTTTTTCTTTCTTTTTTTTTTTCTTCCTTCCTTGGTGGCCCTAGGAAACCCTAGGCTGCCTGCCCCCTTTTTTTTATACTCGAGGGCTCAGGCAGGGAAGTAGAAGCTCCTCTCCTAATTCCACATGTGCAGCCAGAAAACCCTACCCCCCCCCCACCCCCCCCCCCCCCTTTTTTTTTATATACACTTAGGCAAGGAAGGAGGAACTCCTCCCCTAATTCCACACGTGCATAGCCGCGCGCATAGGTGTAGTTGGGCTGGTCCACTTTAGGTCGGTCCAATCACATGTCCTTACAATAGATATGATACCTAAGAAAGCACCAACACTGGATGATCAAAATTAAAGGCTTCCAGTTGAGATATATAATGGAGGAGCAGCCTAAGTCTTCATAATTCAAGTTTACCCTTAAGTACACAAAATATATCACTACGCTCTGCTCTAAACTCCATGGAATCACCCAAATGGTCACCACCCTCAGATCCTCTATATTATCCCTTCCAATCAGTATAAAGTCTTGTGCCTTCCAATTTTCTCTCTATTCTCTTTCATTCAGTGCCAATATAAAACTCTTACCATTACCTTCCATCGCCCTCATTCTCATCTTTCACTACTGCAACCATTAGGTCTTCAGACGCATTGCCAACTTCTTCTGCTTCTTTTTAACCGCAACAAAGGCCATCGCCGCAGCCAAAGGGCCAGTAGAAATGTTTCAAACTGCCCACATTATATGCCACCTTCTTCATTTATGCTTAAAAACATATTGATTTCTATTTTCTTTATTATAAAAAAAATAAAATCTTATTTTTATTTCAATTTTGATGCTAACAAAATGCGGGTATACAAATCAAAATAGCATACCCATTTACTCAAAATAGAATTTGAATCCCATTCTATCCAAAACTTACAAACCAAATGTCCTAAAATTAAAAAATCAATTTAATTTTAATTTAAATTTTTAAAAAATCAAATATAATGTGTATATATTCTATAAGCTTTTATTTGTTATACAATTAGAATTAAATTATATATATATATGAATAATTAGCCTGTATAGATCTATATTTTTTTTATTGTGAAACAATGAGACAAAGTTTGATATGAAAAATTGGTCTTATAATCATTAATTTTACATGCAGATTGATATAAATAAAGTTGAAACCACATTATGAATGGGTTTTGATTTATTAGGACATTTGTTTTGATTTCGATTTCGATTTCGGCTTTAGAAATCGATTTTATTCTTAAAAATATCCTCCGATCCGTGCATGTCTAAGGTGGGAGATGACACGGGGACAGGTGGGAGCGTTCTCGGATTCGCAGCGGGACCCGAGATCCGAACCACCGTGTCACCTTCCAGGTCCGTCCACTCGAATCCACTGCCGTCCATTGGGGTTGGGCCCCATGGACCGACGGCAGAGTCTGAAAGAGATGGTTCCACCATCGAGTCCAAGGCTTCGCGGGCGTTCCATCAATCATAACGTAGAGTTGAAAAAAAAAAAAAAAAAAAAAAAAAAAAAAAACCAGCGGAAAACTAAGAAAGATAAATTTTAAAAAGTGAAAGCGTGAATTCCGCAACTGGCCTTTTTTTTTGAATTTTGACGGCAAAACAGAGAATCTGCAGCCACGATTTCCTTTTTCAGCTTTTTTACTGGAAAACAACGAAAGAGCACCAAACAGTGTATGCCGTGGATTAATTATTGAAAAAAAACAGGACCCGCACCTCAATAACAAAGGGGGCAAAGGAAAGTTCAAGCGAAGGCCGGGCAGCAAACGTTTAGGTTGTGTTTGAATAAGTATATAAAATAATATTTATTTTAAAAATAAATAAAAGAATAATTATTTTTTTATTTAATAATTTTATTATTAAGAAATAATTTTAATTATGTTTAAATTTTTAAAAAATAAGTTTAGAGAATAATTTATGATTAAACATGAATTATCTTTTCTGGTTAAATTTTTTTAGAGTTATCCCATGTAGTTATAGCTTTTGGTATTATTTAATAGAAAAAATATTATTCATGGATAAGTGTAGGAGATAGAGTTTATTTTTTGCCTATCCCTAAGGATATCCTTGGCTATCCCATTGATCATATCAAATATAAAAGGTAAATCCATAGGATAACTTTTTTTTTTTACTCTTATTTGGAGGGATAACCAGCTATTCCTATAATTTTTTTTTATAAAAATAAATTGAAAGGATAACCCATGGTTAACCCTCTAGTTAATTTTATTCCTAGCTATCATTTTATAGTTATGGCTTTTGAGAATAAAATGAGATATTCCCTAAATATCTTCTCTTATTTTTATTTCAAACACTATCTTTGAAAATAAGAAGGATATCCTCTTACCTCCTATTTCAAATACTATCTTAAAAAAAAAAGTAAAAATATATTTTTGTTTAGAAAAATAATTCTGAACATGATGTACGAAGACGGCTTAAATTAGATGTAAAATTAGTGAGTTTTGCTTGAGCATAAATATATTCAGATTAAAATTAATTGATTAATTAAGCATAATTAATAAAAAATGGATTACTAGGCTTAGTTATTAAATGAATTAATTTGTGTAATTTGATATGTGAATCCAATACAGCCGATTGAATTTATTATTAAGTTATAATGATAATTATATAATTATATAAGATTTTTTTATATTTATCTTTTTTAAAATAAAAAATTATTTATGCTTTAGTTATGATTTTTAATATATAATTATTTTATAAATAAATAAGTATTAAACATGCTACAATGTTCTAAATTATATTGGTTTTATATGTGTTATATAAATTACATGGATTATATGTGTTACATGGGTTATGGGCTAAACAGTTAGATGAGTCATGTCATGTAACCCAGGATGAATTCTGATTTAGATTTTTAATTTCATTAATAAATGAATTACATTTGAATTAACCTATTTATCATTATGCTTTAAAGTTTATCAATCAGTTAACGTAATTCGCCATAGCTATTTTGATCATCATACTTCCGCTCAAAATTTACTTTGAACCTTAAACTTTTCATTATTATAATTTAACATTTTATATAATAAAAATATTATATTTTTATATTTTATTAATTAATTATAATTGATAGAATAGCTAACATATTGTTCTAACATAAATTCATGGGCAATATACTAAATATTTCATCAATTTAAATTAAACCTATATAATGTAATATGATATCTTTAAAATATAAAAAAATAAATTATAATATTTATGAAAACAAATCATAGCAAAAATTGAGAACTGAGATTAAGAAAACAAATCATTTAACTATCATCATACTATTATACTATAAATCATTTTATGTATCATCATATTATATATTTTATGAATTCCAATAGATTCAAGGAAATATATATATTTTTTCAAAGAAACATTACTCTACCAATTGACCTCGCTCCCACTCCTCCTCACGTCCCCACCGCCCACGCTGCCCCAGCTTCACTCTCTCTCTCTCTCTCTGTCTCCCTTCTTTTCTACGCTCTCGCCATCGGAGACTGCTTTGATTTCTTTTTTTTTTTTTTGTTTTAAAGGCAGAAGACTTTGAAATCCACAATCATCTCTTCCTTTCTAGCCTTTGCCGCCTCCATCACTCTCTCAAATGTAAAGATGGGGGAAGAAGAAGAGGGAACTCGACCTCCGGCTCTGTCGTTGTCTCCTTCGAGTTTTCTTTCAAATGCGGGTCATTAGCACCGAGATCTCTTCAACTCCAAGGGATCTAGGAAGCCAGGTAGCTCTCTTCCTCGTCTCTGTTCTCATGTTTTCTCTGTTCTCGGCTACTTGATTTCCTTTCAGCAATGCGAGTGGATTTGCGGTCTCTTTCTATGTCTGTGCAGCCTCTTCTTTTATTTATTTATTTATTTTCTCCCTCCCATTATAATGTCAATGGGTGAATTTTGGTAGTGCTTCGATCGTTGATCGCGAGATTTGGCGTTATATAATTATAATCCACACGGCGGGGTATATTTTTACGTTCTCTCTTAACAAAATTGGTGTGTTTATTGGGATGCATTTTGAATTGGAACCCGCGTTTCCCCAAAAAAAATTACTTTTTGACTGTGATTTCTCTCTTTTTCGGAGAGCCGGTGTCTTCAAGGTGATTATTTGTGAATTTTATAAATTGTAAGAATAATCCGAGAGGAAAAAAATATTCCTATAAATGTTGCAGTTATAATTTATAGTCACCGGGTCTAACTTTCGCCTTTTAGTTCCGGTGATCTATCTCAGCAACTTTTTTCATTTTTTTTTAATTGCAGTTTTATTCTGAGCAGCTAATAATCAAAGGCCAATATCTTTGGTCTATTATAACTCTTTTGAACTAATGTATATGTTTTCTGAAATAATTTTCTCGCTGTCAAAATAAATATCTGTAATTTGCGTCTCTCGTAATGGTGAATTCTTGGAATTCCCTTTTGTATTTTTGGATAAGAACTAAAATTAATTTCTTTAAAAGTTTCAGGGAGCCAATTATTTCGGAAAAACAGTGGGCAAGCTTCAGGTCCCAAAATGGATCAATATGAGGTTTTGGAGCAGATAGGGAAAGGAGCATTCGGTTCAGCTCTTCTGGTGAGGCATAAGGTCGAGAAAAAGAGGTGAGGAAGCCAGCAGCCAAAATCCATCCTTTTCTCGTCTCGTTTTCTTTTATTTTCTTGTCTTAATCTATGCCCCTTCTTTACCTGCTGTTTTGAGCCTCTTGTTCTTACATTATTTGTCGCAGGTATGTCCTGAAGAAGATCCGGCTTGCCCGCCAGACTGATAGGTGTCGCAGGTCTGCTCACCAGGAAGTAAGCATCTTTGCTTAACCTACTTTATAATTTATCATATCTTTTGTCTTATGTAAGACTTATTGCAGTGCCACTTTGAGTTAACTAATTGAACTTCTGCCTGAGTTTGTTTTCTGCTTCTTGTCATTTCCTATTTCCACCTTAATGATTTTGATCAACCATCTTGCTTTCTTAGACTGCCAAATATGTTGTAAAAATCAATAAAAAATAAAGCAAAAAACACACAATTTTAATGTGGTTCATTCAATGCCTACTCTACTATAACTTTCTACCAATAAAAAAAACACACTCACTAGTTCTAACCACAATCCACTCAATCAACTCACATATAAGTCTCATAAACATCACACGCAATAACTTTACTCAAAGCTGCTCATTATAAAAATATCCTAGCATTTTTTTTAAAGAATTGCAAACTTTATTCCTAGAAAATTGCAATAAGAAAACTTTGCAAAAGGAAGATATTCCAACTTGATAAAGTATTTAAACCAAATACCAATAAGAAATTCAAGATAAATCTCAATAAAGAAATTATGTAAGAAGACAATCCAATCCAATAAAAAATTCAAGCCAAATCCCAACCAAAAGATTTGGCTATAAAAATTGATGCAAAATGCTTATAATAACTTGGGGCTGAGGTGTATGCAGATATCATGACATTAGAAGAAGAATGTAATCGTGATTGCTCAGTCCTTCTCGACGTTGGTTAGAATGTAATCGTGATTGCTCAATCCTTCTCGACGTTGGTTATCATAAATAGTTCCAGTTTCATTTATGACCTTTTCTTTTCATGATTATTCTGCTATTCCATGGAAGATCATGTTTATTTATGTAGATGATGTAGTGGATATACATATTAAAATGCCAATTTGATGTAATATTCTTGTATTTTTCCTGCTTCAAATTTAATTTCTCTCTCTTCTTTTTCCCCTTGTGCAGATGGAGCTTATTGCTAAAGTACGGAACCCATTTATTGTGGAGTACAAAGACTCCTGGGTTGAGAAGGTCAGCAAAGCTCATCTTTACATAATATCAGCTGATATGAATTCTAGTTTCCATTCATGGCTTATCTAGCATATTCTTGCATCAACAATTATCACCACTGAGGAATGTCTCTTAAGGGTCTATTTTATATTCATGCTCTCAGGGATGCTATGTGTGTATTATAATAGGTTATTGTGAGGGAGGAGACATGTAAGTTTCTTTCTGAGTTAAATCAAGTTGCAAATCCTTTTTCCATGACATTCTAAGTCTATGTGTGAATTTGTAAACTTCTCCTTTCCGTATACAGGGCAGAAGCTATAAAGAAGGCCAGTGGAAAATATTTCCCTGAAGAGGTTGTTTACTTTAGTACAATTCCATTATCTCTTTCTGGTCCTGCATGTTCTGCTTTACGTTAGTTTTTGACTCCCTGCATCCCTGAGTTCTTTTCATATTTGTTTGCAGAAGCTTTGCAAGTGGCTTGTGCAGCTCCTTATGGCACTTGAATACCTGCACATGAACCATATTCTTCATCGTGATGTAAAGGTCAGTGGCAATTCCATGTCATTAGTGGGTTCCTTTTAGCAAAGAACTTTGAAATAGGCAAATTTCTCTTTACTGATAGTGTTAAAAACTATTGTTCCAGTGTTCAAATATATTCCTTACAAAAGATCAAAGCATACGGCTTGGTAATTCATTTTTGTTTATGTTGGAGTGATGTTGCATCTAATGTTAATTGCATATTTATAATGAATTCAATCTTATGCATAAGAATTTGAATGCCCTGAAATTGTGTATATCGCAGGTGATTTTGGGCTTGCTAAAATGTTAACCTCTGATGATCTTGCATCCTCAGTGAGTTCTGAATTTGGCTAGATTAAGATGCCTATGAGTTTTATCAGGTTTTCTTATTTGTGGGAGTCATTTGCTTCTGATGCAGGTTGTGGGAACTCCCAGCTACATGTGCCCAGAGCTTCTTGCTGACATACCTTATGGCTCTAAATCTGATGTCTGGTCTCTAGGTGACTTGTTTATTCTATTTTTCATGCATGGCTGACTTTTTAATCTTTCTCCATATACTTTAGTTTCTTCATATAATTTCTCAATCTATCCAGGGTGCTGTATATATGAGATGACTGCTCTTAAGCCTGCATTCAAAGCTTTTGTAAGTTGCAGCAGCACCTATGTTTTGTTTGCAAATATGATCGTTTTCTATTATAGGCACTTCCTGTGTCTCTGCTGCAGATATTATCATGAATCTCTTGCTAGCTTGTATATCTATAATTGCTAATCATTTTTTTTTTTGGATAACAATTCCATACATCGGTATAATAAATTTTGCTATACTGTTTGTGTAGATTGTATTTCTCCCTCCTCACTTTGTGGATTAAATTCTTGTAAGCCTGCAGAAGCTAAGACTTATGAGCAGAGTGTTGGAAAGTCCACTTTTCTTGT
Organism: Calamus simplicifolius; assembly: GCA_900491605.1. Lineage (NCBI taxonomy): Eukaryota > Viridiplantae > Streptophyta > Magnoliopsida > Arecales > Arecaceae > Calamus > Calamus simplicifolius. The sequence continues at coordinate 642,222 of UESW01004064.1, read as the reverse complement.
TTGTGCAAGATAACTAAATAAGTGTTCCCTATTTGCTGACTGTATAATTATAGATGCAGATATTTGTCTTATTATTCTGAGTCCTGCATCAAGCTTTGATATAATTGTATTCTTGAATCAACTGGCTGATCTGTCATTGACTTTTAAGAAAGCAGTTTGTGGTGCCATGTTTCATGTCTGAAAAACTTGTGACAAATTGAAATGATGTTCTTGGGCCTTTTTTTAATCCAAAATGGATAATTTTATTTGTATTTTTGCTTTTGAGCAGGATATGCAATCTCTTATAAACAAAATTAACAAGTCCATAGTGGCACCTTTACCGAGTACATACTCTGGTGCATTGTAAGCCTGATTCTTTTCTGTTTCCAAATTTCATCAACTAATTTCAGCTATGCTGATTCTGTAGTAAGATAATTTGATTGATCTTAATTACTGTGTGCAGTAGGGGACTCATTAAAAGCATGCTGCGCAAGAGCCCAGAACACAGGCCAAGTGTATGTACTCAGTCAGGGTTTATATACTATTGCTAACAAAGCTTGCATGTCCACGCACACACCTATACAAGCACAATTATATTCTGTCCATATTTTTCCTCAAACAATTTAATCTCATGTTTATAATCCTGTCGCCAGGCTGCAGAACTGCTCAGGCACCCACAACTTCAGCCTTATGTGCTTCAAGTCCATTTAAAGACGGGCCCTACTCGTGATATGCTTCCTATTGAACAGCTCGCAAGCAATCATATCAAAAATATTAGATTTTTTGATGATGAAAATGCTTATGTGTTCAAGGACAAGGAGAAAAGGCAATCTTTTGGTATCGAGAGGAACTCCAAACTGAACAAACCCACAGCCAAGCAAAACTCTGTAAGTTCCATGCAAAGCATATATGACTATCTAAATTATCTGAATCAGAGGACAAAAGAACCATCAGTTGGTAACAATCAAGTTGGAGAAATTGGTGTTGATAAAGCAATCGATACAAAGCAGTTGAACACCATGAAGGCTAGATATACTTCTGCAAAAGGATTCACATCTCCAAAGAAGAGAATGGAGCCATCAAAAGGACTGCATACTGGACCAAATCATAATGTGGTATGTCCAAACATAACTATTTAAGTTTGATGAAATGCATCTATATGAATGACGCATAAATAGCTAATATAAGATTCTATAAAACTGTGGAACTTTTTTCCAAATTCCTGCATGCTTAGTAGTGAAAAAACAAATAATGCCAATTATGCTATTTATGTGCCCGTTCAATGCTTTGTATTGATGTTGAACAGGGGCATGCTAGATCTCTAAGAATCTATTAGCGACACTTTTGCTGCCGCAAATATGGGACTTATTAGTCTTTTTTCTTTTGGAAAAATGTGAGATTATTTGTGCTTATTACGATTTTGCAAATTATATTATCCTTTCTAAAGCTTTTTCCTGTTGAAATGCCGAGAATAATACGTGCCAGCATCTTGCCTCCACAGTTTCATAGCATACAGTTGTATGGATTAATGTGATCACTGTGTGATAAAGAACATGCATCTTAAGTATTCCCCATTTTTTTTGTTGTGCTTCTGATGCAGCTCAAACCATCGCAAACTTCACCAAATGGAACTTCTCGACCCACTCGAAGAGCATCCCTGCCTTCGCCTACAATTGAAACCCCCCAGCGGCCTAAAATCAACATTCTCCAGCGCATGGATTCTCCCGATGTTTCTGTCAATACACCTAGAATAGATAGAATTGCCGAGTTCCCATTAGCCTCTTCCGAAGATCCTCTGTTCTCCATCCGTAAACTCCCGTCAGCTCCAGGCTCGTTCTCTTCCAGCCCTCACTATGGTGACCGTTCCATCACAAAGGATAAGTGCACCATCCAAATATTCCGGACAGAAGTGGACAACGGAAGCGACTTGTCGGACAGAAATCCAACAGCTGTAGATGCTTCAAGCCGGGGATCATCGGAATCAAGGCACCGGAGGTTTGACACTTCGTCGTACCAGCAGCGGGCAGAAGCCTTGGAAGGATTGCTCGAGTTCAGTGCACAGTTGTTACAGCAGGCAAGATTCGAAGAGTTGTCCGTGCTGTTGAAGCCGTTTGGTCCTGAAAGGTCTCTCCGAGGGAAACAGCTATATGGCTGGCAAAGAGCTTCAAAGAAACGGCACTATAATGTGAGGACTAGGGTCTGCTGCCTGCTGCTTAGAAACCAGAGTCAGGAGCTTACCATGCCACATAAACACTGGTCAAGTATCCTCAGACTTTTTCATTAGTTTTATCGATCATGTGTGGTAGCTGGAGATAATTTAGCTTTCTTCAACTTGATTTCCTTGTTATTCTGGTCTCATCTCCCTCTTATCTTATCCTACGTACAAAGATCTCCATGTAGTTTACTTTGGATAGAGAATTTACAGACGCGTGCTGGGAAAATTATCAGAACTATTATTGAATCCATGTTTCGCTGCACCAAAACTTACTGAGTTAAATGATTGTGTATGGGTGTTTGGGTATGAGCGAGCAACAACTGGACTCGAAGAGGTGTAGGTGGGGTCTTGAGTATGGTGTTTGATGATGGTCTTATGTTCAGGGATTGTATGGCCTTTCCACTTATTTGAGGTCCAGGATTTTAAGTTTATTCCAATAGAGAATATTGTGTATGGTCAGGGATGGTAGTGGGATATAGAGGGATAGGTTTATAATAAATCTCAATTTATGCCCACCTTTTTTCTAAATTATTACTGGATAAAAATATTCTCCATCAAAAGCCATTTTAGAAATTCTCTATTTCTATTCCACTCCATCTCCATGTTATTCTTATTCCCCCTGTTTTCCCACTCGGTTTCCAATTTCGGAGACTGCGAGGGCGAGAAAACGGAGCTGGAGCCTGGAGGCAGTCATGGCCTCCCAAACTACGGCCCCATTGGAGCCAGTCCCGATCGCACGCCCGAGCGTCAGCTCCCATTGCCGCATCCCCTCTCCCTGGAAATATCCCATCGGCGACGCGTTCCCGCCGTTCCAATCCATCCTCCAGCAATGCTCTTCCACTCGACAACTCTCCCAAATTCACGCCCAACTCCTCAAATCCAATGCCATCCAAGACCATCTCTACCTCTCCAAGCTCCTCTCCTTCTACGCCTCCCTCGACCACTGCTATGCTCTTCGCTTGTTCTCTTCGCTCTCGCATCGCGACTCTGTTCTGTGGAATTCTTTGATTCACGGGTTCGGCCTCGGTTCGATGCCGGAACAATCCATACTGCTTTTTGTTAGCCTGCTGGAAGAAGACCCGGTTCTTCTGAATTCCCATTCCTTCCCTCCGGTTCTCAAGGCGTGTGCGAGGATTACGGCGGTCTCGGAGGGAACCCAGATTCATGGCTTGGCAGCCAAGTGCGGAGCAGTGACGAATCCGTATGTGCAGAACTCGTTGGTTCGGATGTACTTTGGTTTTGGGAGATGTCGCGACGGGCAGCTCCTATTCGACAAAATGCCCGAAAGGAGTGTTGTTGCGTGGAATTGTGTCATCGGGGGTTACGCCGAGTTGGGTTTGTGGGAAAAAGTGAAATCTCTGTTCAGGATGATGGTCACGGAGTCCCATTCTGTGCCCAGCTCGGTCGCGTTGGTCAGGGCAATCACAGCGTGTGCTAGGTCGGGGGACGTCGAACTGGGGAAGTGGGTTCATCAGTACATCATGGAGAATGAGGTTCCTTTGTGTTTGAATTTGAGCAATGCGCTGATGAACATGTATGCTAAATTTGGACAGATGGGGGAGGCCAGGAGAGTGTTTGATCAAATGCCGGAACGTGATGTGGTGTCCTGGACTACGTTGCTCAGTGGGCATGCTAGCGTGGGGCATTTGAGGCCAGCTCGCGAGCTTTTCGATAAGATGCCTGATCGAAATGTTGTGGCATGGAATGCAATGATAGCTGGATACGTGCTAAATGGCTGCTTCAAAGAGGCGATTTTGCTATGCAGAGAGATGCTGGTAAGAACTCCTGTTCTATTAATTTGTAGACAGTAGTGTATAGACCTTTTTCTTTTATTTCTAAACTCAGAAACATTAAGATATGGAGATATACGTGCCATCTCTGAGGTTTGGTGTTGTAGAGTCCACCTTGTGCTCACAAAGTAAAGTTCACAAAGTAAATTTTATCTAGGGGTTAATTTCAAGGTACTCAACGAATTTTTGTTGTTTTGACAGAAGGGGATAAACTGTCAACGAGTACCTTTTAAGATAAACAGTCATGCGTAATGAGGGCTATAGGATGCTTTGAGGAGACGATCTTAATTTTTGTTAAATTGGAAAGCTTAGAGAGATCTAAGAAAACCCCATGATGTGCTTAAGAAATCTGGACTGATTGAATATTTAGCTCTGGCGGTTACATATTTCTTAGAATGGTTCAAGGAGTGTACTCAAATGTCTGGATTGAGACTTGTTTGTCTTATTTACTTGTACTGCTAGAATCAAGATACTTTGCCACCCACTGTAATTACAAGTTCAAATTTGTACAGTTCCACTGTAATTACAAGTTCAAATTTGTACAGTTGAGTTGGTGCATCTTACCAGGCAGCATAAATATCATTCATGATGGAACTTTTTCATTTCTTTCCTAATATTCTTTGATTAAATCTATTTTTATGGCCTGTACTATTCTTCAGATTCGTGAAAGATAGTGCAACTTTCATGTTGATAAGCCATAACATAGACTTAGGCAACTGTTCCGACCAGCATTCTTAGTAGGGAAAACAAAATCAGTTGATGCAAGTCCACCAAGTTTATTGAAGTTTCCTTATCACGTTACATTTGACTTCCACAGGCTCTCAATGTGAAAATTGACAAAGCCACAGTGATTAGTGTTTTGTCTGCTTGTGCAAGATCAGGACATCTACTCGCTGGCAAAGTGATTCATGGATACATCTATAAGGCTGGTATTGAGATGACTCTTGATTTGCTTCACTCTATTCTAGGCCTGTATTCAAGATGTGGGAAGAGGACTTGGCTGAGTTGTTGTTCAATAAAATGGATGTTAAGAATGAGATCTCCTCGACTTTAATGATGGTTGGATATGTAAATCATGGACAAACAAAAGCTGCACTGGAAATCTTTAATCAGATGCCACACAAGGATTTAGCTGCATGGAATGCCTTCATAAGTGCACTGGTTCAATGCAATTATTTCAGTGAAGCATTGGACATTTTTGAACAGATGCAGAGGGTGATGGTGAGTCCTAATTGTTTAACTTTGGTTAGCATGTTGTCCGCTTGTGCTAGGGTCGGGGCTCTTGAGCTAGGCAAATGGATTCATGCTTACATAGAGAGGAAGGACATTGACATGGATGCATACTTGAGTTCCTCACTTATCGATATGTATTCAAAGTGTGGATGCATTAAGTTATCACTTGAAGTGTTCAATAGAATGCCCACAAAGGACCTATTATCTTGGAGTGCCATGATTATAGGGCTTGCAATGCATGGCCACAGCAAGTCTGCTATAGAGCTCTTTAGACAGATGGAAGTCTATGGATTGCAACCAGATGCTGTTACTTTCGTTGGAGTTTTGAGTGCTTGTAGTCATGCAGGATTAGTAGAAGAAGGCCAACATTATTTGATATGATGACTGAAAAATATGGTATCACTCCTACAACTGAGCACTATAGTTGCATGGTAGATCTGTTTGGTCGCCGTGGCCTCTTGAAGGAGGCCAAGGAATTCATAGACAAAATAAACATTTCCTCAACTGGGGAGACTATTTGGCGAACTCTACTTGGTGCCTGCAAGCTTTATGGAAATATTGAACTGGCTGAGTATGCTACGAGTCATCTTATAGAGGTGGATCCAAACAATTCAGGAGCATATGTGTTGCTATCGAACATATATGCCAATGCTCATAAATGGGATGACGTTGGAAAGGTGAGGAATATAATGAAGAAGAAAGGAATCGAAAAGGTTCCTGGTTGTAGCTCAATTGAAGTGAATGGTGAAATGCATGAATTCTTTGCTGGGGATGCTTCTCATCCACTGTCTAGAGAAATCTATATGACTTTAAATGGACTTGAGAAGTTATTGGAAGCGGCATAACGTAATAGAAACCTGCAATCTCCTCAACTTGAGCATGAATGAAGAAGGAAATGGAACTAATATAATTGATTTATGGGTTTATGATTTGCAGACCATGGAATGATGATGAAAACTGGGAAGCTATGAATTTGCTCATTTGGCCCACGGTGGCAAGGCTCCATCTTCTGGATTTCAAGCTGGGAAACACAATTATCTATGGTGGACACAACAGTATCTATTGATCCACAAAACTTTATACCCTTTTTCGCCATTAAGTTCTACAGATTACATATATTTTGGCATTCAAATTGGATAATTTAAGGGAAGCTAATGGATGCTTTTGTAACATCACAGCGAGGTAATAATTCACTGAAATTTATCCAGTGCATCAAACTTTTTGTATATATGCCTGCGTACATATTGAACATCTTTAATTACCATGCACTTTTGGAGTATTGATGTACAAAAGCTGATGTCCTTTTCTGCTATGCATTCCTATAATTATGTTAACCTTTGGCATGCAAATGCTTCTTGACACTCAAAGAGACTTATTTATATTTATTCTTATTATACATATATATATATACTATAATAATGTAACGCATAATTATCATGTGATATAATGTTATGTTGTGATGGTATCATTATATTGTTGTAATATAATCTATGATACAATATTTCATATTAAAATATAATATTATATAGCATTAAATATTATTATAGGATGGTTAAATTGATTATTCCTACATATAGTACACTAGACTACTACAGATAAAATATAACTGCTATAAAACACTCTAAGATGTCTAACGATTAAAATTAGCCTAACCAAATAGTCAGTATGAAAACATGAAAAGAAGCAATTCATAAAAAAAGAACAAAATGTGGCTTGATCATATACAAAGTGCACTTGCTTATGCACCAATTCCAAAACCAAGTATGGCAGTAGGTGAAGCCAGAATGTTCATCACAAGGTCTGATATTGACTAAGTAACTTTAACCTAAACATTTACTTAGTTTCTAGAAATTATAAGAACCCTAAGACAATTGAAAGACTCAAAGGATGATTACAATTTATGAAAACAGTTCTTTTTACAATTGGAAGCTACTAAGTAAAAATATCACCAACTCAACATAAAAATATATCAGCAGAAGTTATTTTAAACTTCCAAGGATAGTGATTCCATAGGCATAGCACAAATCCCTCCTTTATTTTGAGCATTTAGAAGCCATCTAGACAAAACATAAGAATAGAAGAAAATAACAATAACAACAACAAAAACTAACAATGAATTCATTTTGAACATGACAAATGCCTCATTATTTATTCGTTTAATTGAAGGAAACCAAACTCAACCCATTAAAAGATAATGTCGATGAAAAATGTCTCTATTGTAGCCTACAATACTTGGCTACATAATAGCGTGTACCTCCGGAAAAAAAGGTCAATTATGGTACTTGCCCATATCTGCTGATAATTCACTTTGACTTTATGCTTACCCCATCTTTCCCTGCAATAATAACATTGCTTGCCATGTCCAAAAACAACCCATGCTCTACAACCCCTCCAAGGCTGAGATATCTTTTCCGGCTGGCGCATCCTTAATTGGTGTTTTAAAGTACAAATCCACAATGTAGTTCGAATTATCAGTAACATAAGGTTTTCCATCAGCACCCAATCTCAGCTTTGCCTCACAACCTTCTTCTTTAAATAACTCCTGCAACCTCGTCTGATTAAACTTCCAACAGAACTGCACAACTTCCACTGGCATTGCCAGCCCACTCCCACCCAAACCAGTGACGAGTTTTGTCTCATCCACAACCACGACAAATTTATCCGATGCAGCCTCGACCATCTTCTCCCTAAGAAGAGCCCCTCCACGTCCTTTCACCAGATTAAGATCTGGATCCACCTGTTTCAGTGCAAAATGATCATAAAAATTACCAAAAAAAAAAAAAGAACATCAAAATTATACGCAAAAATTCTTGTCATGCTCCTTATCACATATTCACAAAACCTTGGTCATGATCACAGGTTATGAATCAAGCAATCAAAGAAACATTGTATATCTTACTACCAGGAATTAGATAGAAAAATCTTCACCAAATTAACAAGCCAAAAGCGACAATAAACATGTTGAGGATTCAATCGCAGCCAACTCTAATCAAATAGAACACCACTACAAACTAAAAATCCAAACTTCTTCCGAGAGAGAGAGAAAAATCCTGAAGCTAAAGATCCCAACTTTCTTCACAAGGAGGCAGAAAAGGGTGGAAATAAAGATATGAGTTGGTTCCCAGAGCAAAATAGGAGTTGAGTGTTGACCTCATCGGCACCGTCGATGGCAAGGTCAAGGCGGGGATGATCGTCGAGGGTGGAGAGGGAATGCCAAGGGACTTAGCCTGCTCGAAGGTGCGCTTGGAGGTGGGGACGCCAACGATGCCGTTGAGCTTGCCGGAGGAGAGGAGGGCCCCGATCTCGGCGACGACGAAGGCGGCGGTGGAGCCGGTGCCAAGGCCAAGGACCATGCCGTTGGAGACGTTCTCAACGGCCTTGACGGCGGCAAGCTTCTTGAGGTTGTCCTGCGTGAGGGCGGCAGGTGGGGAGGGGGAAGGGGAGGAGAGGGCCCGGATGGGGGCCATGTGGTGGCGGCGGGGGGAGGAAAGGAGGGAGGGACGGAGGGCGAGGGCATGGCGGCCCAGTAAAGAAGAGGATTTGATGGCGGCGGGGGAGGAGGGGAGGGATAAAGCGGCCATGGGGAGCGATGGGGAATGGGTGGGGGATGTTTGAGGGAGAAGAGGGGAGCTTCGGACGGAGGGGCGAGGGAGCCGGAAATCAAAGAGGTAGGTAGGAAGGGAGTGAGCGGTTGTTGGGGTTTATTTGGATCGGTGAGGGTAATGGGTTTTGTTTCTCCTGCCGGGGTTTGGAGCGGCGCTGCTTTTCCGTTTCCCTTTAATATATATATATATATATATATATATATATATATATATATATTTATTTATTTTTTATTTTTACTTTTAAAATTTTATTTAAAATTTATTTAGATTTTTAAACTTTTATCACTTTTAAATTAGTTTCTTATTCATGTCTTGTTGCCCCCGAAATCTGTCCTCTGACTCGGATGCGATCGGTCTCCCGATCGGACTTCCTCTTGGGCGGACCTGCAAAGAAGTTCTCACGCGAGAGGCGTTGGGGGTGCCCTCCGCGGAAGACCCTCCGACGCTTAAGTCAGTGGGGATCAACGATCAACAGAAATGAGGAGAAGACTCTCTCTGGGAAGTCCTTCCAGGGGTGACTTATCGGGAGCTCGTGCAGAGCGCCAATGGCGGAAAGAAGGGGGAGCAGTGAAAGAGAGAGAGTGATGCTAAGACTGAGCCAAGAGTTGTGTATGGGAGCTTGCGCGTACCTGAGAGAATCTGGGAGTGTCTTATTTATAAGCAATCACCTGAATCTTGAGCGCCTTCTGGAAGGTTCGAAGGTTGTTGGGATACGGAGATGATTCGAATCAAGCTGTTGTGAGGCCGGTGAGATCCATATCTTGTCTGTTGAAGGATTGACGGCTGAGAGAGCTTTCTGATGGCCCGAGATCCGATGACTGCGTAGGTCCTAGGCCGTTATTGCATATCCTAGGCCACGCCTCGATATGATTCATCGTTTGGAATTCTGTTACACTAGACTTGGGCTCTCCCGCTCCAGGTTCTACGGGGGCGCGACAAGGCTTGGTTCAGACGGTCGAGGGACGACCTGGCCTTGATGGCCGAAATGCACAGATAGTTCGCGCTGCTGGGGCGTAAGCACGGCTCGAGCAGCAGAGGCACGAGGGCGGCTGAGATATGACAAAAGAAATAAGCCGGACGTGAAAACATTTTTTCCGCGGAGGTGCATGTCGAGCTATGGATCGCTCGGGGAAGCCGAGCCATGGATCGCTCGGGGGAGCCGAGCTACGGGGGAGCCGAGCTATGGGTTCCTCGGGGGGCGAGCTATGGATTGCTCGGAGAAACCGAGCTATGGGTTGCCCGGGGAAACCGAGTTATGGATTGCTCGGGAAAATCGAGCTATGGATTGCTCGGGGTGCCGAGCTACAGATTGCTCGGGGAGGCTGAGCTATGGGTTGCTCGATCCATCGAATCATACTAGTTAGCTCGTTCTTTGTGGGCGCAGTGTAGCAAGTGGGGGCCAGGGCTGATCTTAGCCCCTTCTCACGGTTATCAACGCAATAGTGATTTTACCCTTCAACACATGCCCCTCACTCCCTAGTTCGAAGCGTAGGTTCGGGCATAGGGAGTATAGACCTAGGTGGCGCGATCCGAATGGGGGGATGTGGATTTGATAGCCCATGCAATGATGCCCTAATTAATGCTGCGTGGCCGTCTTGCCTTCTCGAGGTGGATCCATCGTTTCTTAGGAGCGAAGGCAACGGTTGGGAAGTGCCACGTAGGAAATCTCGATCTTCACGGCGCCTGCAGCGGCAGTTCCGGACGTTTTGGTTGAGATGCCTTATTTCTCCCTGAGGCAGTTTCTTTTGGAGAAAACGGAGTTGAAGCTGCGCCCTCCCCATTCGTAGAGCTCTTTCATTTTTTTCGAAAGATTTCATTCTTCTATTTCCTTTGCGACCTCGTTCAGCGCCTCTTTTGATCGAAAGCATGGTGAGTCCCAGTGATCAGGCTTCGGAGGTGACCCTGGCGGATAGGCCGCCTATACAAGATTCCTCAGAATGTTACCCTGTTGCTCCCGACGGCTGACGACAGGGTGACATTCGAATTAGGGGACGGAGCATTCTGTTATGAGGAAAGTTTGAGGGCAGGCCTCAGGTTTCCTCTTCATCCGCTGGTACTGGAGGTGATGAGGTTCTACAACATATGCTTCACCATGGTGGCTCCCAATAGCTATCGCAACCTTATTGGATTCATCTTGCTGTGCAGCCGCGTTGGGGTAACTGCGACTCTCCCAATGTTCAGGGTGTGTTATAATTTGGTTTCTGGGAGGGCTTCCGAGTGCCCTACATTGGTCCTCGGAGGTCTTTCAAGATGATTTCAGACAATCCATCGTCGATAAAAGAGTGGAAATCACGATTCTTTATAGTCGAAGGGAATATTGGCTCGGATTTTCTCCGGGTGTGGGGGCGATATGTAAAGGATCCAGAGGCGCATCCGGAGTTATCCGAGCAGGAGAAGAGGGATTTGATCGTATTATGCAATAGTCGAGTGCTTCCAGCTAGCGCCCTTCTATCAGAGGACGCTCTCTTCGTAGCTGGATTGAGTCCCGTGGATCCTCGCGGTAAGCATTGTTTTGTAGCCAATAGGTTAATGTGATTTTAGCTTCGATTTTTGTGCGAGCTAACAGGCGAGTCGCATTGCTCCTGCAGCCGAAAGGTCGGCGTTCGTAAATCAGGTGAGAGAGGAATTGGGCAAGCGTCGCAGGAGGTACGGCTCCAGTAGTAAGTATAGGGCTGAGAAAAGGCCTCGCCCTCCGGTCCCCGCCCTGGGGGGACCAGGAGAGATGGTGATGACCGTCGTTCCTTGTCGCCGCGGGATGGAAGTATCGCGGTTCCGGTGGCACACGGTCCTTTGGTGGCGGAGGAAGGTCTGTTAGCGAGGAGAGATCAGGACACCGCGGGGGTTTCGAAGGAGGCTGCCGAAATTTCCTCCCACCTGTTGGCATTTTGTCAGATGATGGCGAGGGAGCAACGTCAGTTCACTCAGAGACCCCCGTGGCCGGGGTTGCCCGGTCCCCCTCATTGGAGGGCCGGTGGTCCGGAGAAGTTGCAGGCGGAGGCGGGAGTGGTCTCCACTTCAATCGAGATGGGAGAAATGGTCGTAGTTGCCGAAGTTCAGCCCAGGTTGCCCGCGAGAGAGTCAGCGGAGGATGAAGGGGCAACTGAACCAGTCGAACCAGCAACCGAACCTCGCAGGGCGTCTTCCGGCGAAAGGCTTTCTACTGAGGCACTGGAGGCCCCAAGAGAAACTGAAGTCCAAGAGGAGTTGCCGGGGGCAGAGAAATGTCCGAAGAAGCAGAAGAAGAAGAAGAAGAAGAAGGAGGGGAGCCGCTGAGCGAAGGGGACGTCCGGGCTGGGGCTCCCCTTGCCGGAGCTGAGATGCCTGAGGCCTCTCAAATGAGGGCTTTGGTGGAGGAGGTTGGCCGGACGAGGGCCTCAGGAGCCACGGGTTTCCAAGTTGGCTCCCTGAGTGTAGATTTTCACTCACGTGATCCGGAGGTGAGTGCCATATTCTCTGCTTTGATGCGGTCTGTGTTCCAAGAGGGAGAGAGTTCCTCGATCGAAGGGAACGATTCAGAGGATTTTGTCGAGGTGGCCTTTAGGCACACTGGAGTGTCGAACGAAGCTTTCCTTCTCGCCGAGATTGATGACCTTACCCTCAAGAGGATTGCCTCGGATTATGCGTCTCGGGTAAGTCATGACACCGAAGCAGGGTTTTCGGTCAGTTAGTTCGACTGTGTTCTCATATGTGTGATCCTTTTCGCAGAATGCCTTGATCATGAGGGCGTTGAAATGGTGTTTGCATCTAGCTGTCGGAGCTTGGGCTCGGGCCCGTAAAGAAGTCGATCACCTCAAGGAGAGGGTGGATTCAACAGCCATTCTTTCTCGAGCCTTGGCGGTCTCCCAAAGGGAGCTCGAGGAGACTCGTAAGGTCCTTACAGCTGAGAGAGAGAGCCTCTCAACTCGCAATGCAGGTCAATGAGCTTCAAGGCTTTCGTGAGCAATCCGACAAGGCTAGTTTGAAATTATCCCAGACTAGAGCAGAGCACAAGGATAAGGTCAAGGCCATGCAACGGTTTTTCGATAAGAAATGGGACCAGCTGAAAGCCAGCCACGCCGAAGATAAAAGCAACTGGGATAAGAGGCTCGAGGAGGAGGAGCTCAAGTGCCAGTGGCAGCAGGACCAGCTCACCCGTTTGGACAAAGAACTTGCCGAAATGAAGGATCAGCTAAAATGGTCGAACGAGCGAGCTGCTCGGCTCTCCGACGAGCTCGACTACGCTCACCAGGAGATTAGGGACAGACAGTCCGGGTTGATGAACTCAAAGAGAGTCTCCGTCAAAATCAATCGGCTAAATCAAAGGCTCTCAATAGGGTCAAGTGCTGGGCGATGAACTAGCTCGGCGGGACGAGCAGGTAGGGTGTTTCCTGTCTCGTCTGTTTTGGCCTTTCGACCTTTGTCTTACTCGGCTTTTTGTCTGCAGGTAAACAAGATGAGTCTGGAGTTCCAGGAGCGGTTGAAGGCCTTCGGAGAGGAGGCGGCTTCGAGGCACCGAAGGATTTTCGAGTTGGAGAAACAACTGGCCGAGACAAACACGCGGGCCTCTTCAGCGGTGGAGTATAAGAGCTCCACCCAGTTTGCCGAGGAACGCAGGGCGGCTTGTGCCGATGCATTCCGGTTCGGCGAAGAGGAGGCGCGAGCTAAGATCACCCAAGCTTATCCCGACCTGGACTTGTCCTATTTGGAAGCCGAATATTATGAGACCCGCACCCCGGGGGCCGAGGAGGACGAGTATGAGGAGATCTCAGACGTCGATCTTGAAGCTGTTCTGGGCGTCGACGCTGCCGCCGAGGTATCTCGGCGGGACACCATCGAAAAGGGGGAGCCAAGCGACGCCCCTGCTGACGCCGCTGCAGGAGGCACAGGGTCTGATCCCAAGCCTTGATCCCTTGAGGGCCTCACATGTATTTTCTATTTCTTTTCTTTTGTAGTTCGACCGGAAATTAGTAAACGGATCAGTTGTTTTCGTTTTTTTGCCTTTCTCGGATGATGTCTCGTCTTAAGTTTTATCCCAACCGCGAGCAACCTATGGCTTATTTGCGCCGCTTGGTTGGTTTTTTGGATCGAATTTGAGGTAACATCTTGGTCGAGGCCAAGGCATAGGGATAGCCCCGACGAAGGAGCCGAGAGACAACACAGCTCGGTAAAAAAGGAGGTTGAGAGACGATTCAGTTCGGCTTAGGCCGAGTGATGCAAAGGTTCGGCTAGGGCCGAGGGACAAAATAGCTCGGCTAGAGCCGAGAAATGAAATAGCTCGGGTAGGGCCGAGAAATGCGGTGGGTCGACTGGACGGGACCAGGAATCACAGAAGTATCCTGGCTAGGACCGGGGTAGTCCGTCTTATCAGTGGCGAAATTGTGGATGCACCTTCGACGAAAAAGAGGGGAGTTTGGTCCCGAGAAGGGGGGGGGTTTGTTGAATCCCCGTTGTCATCCATTTATCCTTTTCGGTAAAGAGAGGGCGACTCCTCGCTTCCCATGAGCGATCACTGAGGTGATGATGCGTAGCAAGATTTTATGTCAGTGTGGCACTAGGGCCGATGGCTAGGGTGATTAGGGCTCTCGCCTAGAGCGGTTTAAATACCGATAGGTGATAGGCCATCGTTAACCATTTCCTTTGCCGATCTTTGCTGGTGGTCTATCCGAGCTTGCGATAGTAGGATGGCTTCCAAAGATGGAGGAGGGTCGGCCGGAGCACCAATCGACGGTGTCAACGCTCGTTGGGGGGCCCGTAGGGGCCGTACCAAGGCGGTGATCGACGGGGACGTCCTGGCCTCATTGTTTGTAAGTCGTGAGCGACTCCAACAGGCTACCGAGCAATACATGATCGCCTCTACTAGGGAGATCATGCACCTCAGCGCGGTCAAGATCGGTTGGAAAAGCGTGTGGCGTCCCTTCAGCAACAGGTGTGCGACCCAGCAGTGGAGCAAGGGGAAGGCTCAACAGTTCCCGGAGAGAATGATAAGCCCCTGTGAGGGGTGATGTATTTTCTTTTCTTTTTGTCGCCCCCTTTTTATAATGAATGAGAAGAACCGTTTCTATAGCTTTTGTGTTTGCCGCTATTTTGAGGCGCTCGCTTTCATCATGCAGATTTTATAAGCGATCTATCCCTCGGAGGGTTTCCAGCCATCCTTGCCCGGATCGAGGCACGGGATAACATTCAGTCATATTGGACTGAAAATAGGTACTTCAGTTTGCTTCGAAGTATAGAAACAGCTTTGGCCTTAGAGGGGAGCATAGGGCGGTGCCTAGGTCCGCGCCTAGGTCCCACAGGCAGTTGGGCTGAAGCATAGGGTATCGAAACATCCCTATTGAGGAATATTTGGCCCTCGCGTCTCTTTATTACCCCTGTTAGTGCTTTGTCTTTTCCAAGGCAGGTCAATCTTTGTTTTGCCGAAGTAAATAGTACGGCTTTGCAGCCGGCAAAAGGTCGCCCGGCACTTTCCGAGGGACCTTTACTGTATCGATCTTTTCCAATGCAGGTCGCTTTGGCGTACGACGTAAGCGCTTATTTGCCATTGGAGGACGTCATTTTCGCAGGATGATCTCCCAGGTCTACCAGTATCTGTAAGATCGGTGGACGATTTTTTGCATTTAAAGCTCGTGATACGGGATCAGAGAAAATCTTTTGGCATGCGTCATGGGCGATGCGCTTGGCGCGCAACGAAGGGCGCCGCTCTTATCCCGGGAGGCCACGTGGTGGCGTGGGTTGGATGTTTTGAATCTCGGAGCTTTCGGCTCTGATAGCTGCTCCCGGTTCATCTTCGCCTATAAAAAGGGGAAAGAGGGCTGTGTTGGGCCATCCTAGAGTTTTCTTCTCTGTGAATTGTGAAGGTTTACATGATGCCTGTCTCTCTGGGGCTTAGAGCAGGAGGACCGAGCTTTCATTCTGCAAGTCATTGTCCTCCGGACAGCTGGGGTGATGAAGGAGCCGCTGGAGAGTGGCTCGTCCTCAAGAGAGGAGTTTCAGAGATTGTATGGAGAGCGCACAGGAGGTTCGCAGAGATCGCATGGAGAGCGCACATATGCGCTTCCTGTGTGTCCTTTGCGATTCGCCATGGGGGACGCAAGGCAGGAAGTGTACGCATGCTCCCCATGACTTACATGAACTTCGCCTCCTCCCCTGATTTGGATTCCTGGGCTCGTTCGCCCGGGGAATCTTTTGCCATGTGAGGAGGGGGGTGATGGTGTGTTGTCCGCTAGTACGTTGCCTTTTGACTTGGGCAGTGGCTAGCAGTACACACTCGATTTGGGGAGTACCCCGTCATCAAGGTCCGTGGGCTTTCTTCCCACTCGTCGGAGGGCTCCGCGGATGGGTGGTTTGGGACAAAGCTCGTCCACCCTTTCTGATTTCTCTGATATCTCGGGCCGGATGCCGAGATATCATCGTAACTGAAGCTGGTCGCAACAGTCAGGCCGAGTCATTTGCTCGTTATCAGGGCGAGCTGACTGGTTCGTGGTTTGTCCGATTTGTTGGATTAGATGTCGAAGTATCATTGTTAACCGAAGCTGTCTTGGAGCAGTTCGGCCGAGCTATGTACTCGTCTTCATTTCCTTTGCTTCGACGCACTTGTAATGCCTCTTAGGTGGTTGTAATTCATTTCGCTGGTAATGAAATAAAGAAAGTTTTGCCCTTTCTCCTAGCTCCTGTTTCTTTTTGTGTCGAGAGTTGTTGCTCCTGTGTCATAGCATACTTTGGTAGCATTCTTGCCGCTTTGTTTTTTGCCAAAATCGCAGCTCGGTCCTCAGTAGGGAAGACCGTTTGTTCCTATTCGAGTTGAAGGGAGACCTGGGCGGTCTTGCGGATTCACGCGGTAAACATGGTTTTGTTTGTAGAACGAAACTGGTGTTTCTTCGAAAAGAGAGCTCGTATGTCTATTTTAAGTAGAGGGAGGTCCTTCACCTCTACCGAAGTACCGCAAGGCGCTAACATCGTCTTGGGATGTTTAAGAAGTTGCTCGGCTCGTCCGAGTTTTCAGATAGTATCTTACTTGGCGTAGGCTAAGGCGCGGAGATATCGCTCGGTCTTGGCTGAGGATTTTGCGCTACCTAACCCGGTCGGGGCTTATAAGCTGCCCGAATCCGGATGAAACTTTGGATATTGCTTGGTTTGGTCGGGATTTGTGATAACGAGACATGCGTTTCGGCTTTAAGCTGGGGCTTTGATAGTGGGAAAAGCTCCTCGGCTTTGGCCGGGATTCTTAATAGTAGAACATATTCCTTGACTTTGGCCAAGGTTTATGCACTCCGGTCTTGGCCGGGGCTTCAGAGATCATTGCTTGGCCCAGCCGAGGATCGGAGGTTTGTTGCTCGGCCCAGCCGAGCTTCGGAGAGTTATTGCTCGGAGGGACAACTCGGTCGTCGCCGAGACTTCTGATGTTCGGTTCCTGTGAGATTTGGCTCAGACCGCCAAAGAGAAATGGGCGGCGCATGGGGGCGCCCGATATTTATGATTTGGTGATTTTCGAGGAAAGTGAGCCAGCGTCAGCTGCTGACGCACCTTTTCGTTTCTTCGCGCCTCTCCAAGGGCGGCTGATTCGAGGAAATCCGATGGAGTTTCGAGAATATTTACTTCGTGAAGGCCGACAGACTGGAAGGAACCCAGTTCCTAGAGAAGGAGGGGGGTTCCCGAGTAGTTCGTCGATGTTTACCAATTTTCCTCGGAAGGGGGCGCGACTCTTCGCTTCCCGCAGGTACCAACCGAAGCGACGACGTGGCAAATTCCCCCGGGTCGGGATTAATGACTCGACTGATCGAAATATTCGCCAGGGCGATATAAATATGGACGAGAGGGATGCCAGTGTTTGTCATCCTCTTAATTAGTCTTTTGATAGCTCCCGAGAGTAAGTATGGCCTCCCACGGTGAAGGGCAATCGACTGAAGAGCCGAGCGGCGACGGCAACGGCCGTAGGGACTCCCGGGGGGTCGTGTTTCTGTGACTGTCGATGGGATGGCCTTAGCGTTAGCTTTAGTGGGCCATGAGCAGTTCCAAAAGACGGTCGAGGAATTTCTTGCCGTCTCGACGAGGGAGGCTGAGGCTCTTCGCCGGGTCATTGACCGGCAGGAGGGAGTGATAACATCCCTTCGTCAGCAAGTTGCCGAGCTGACTCAGCATAGGGAGGGCTCGACAGCCCCTGAGGGAGACAGTAAGCCCTTGTGAGGGCTCTTTTGTTTTTTTTTTTCCTTTTCCTTGTTGTCGTTTCTCTTTCTTTTTTCAATCAATGAAGATGAAAATTTTGTATCTAGCGCATTTGTTGTCATCTCCAAAACGTTTGCTAATGTCGATCGGGGCTTGTCAGCTGCCCGAGTCCGAACGTAGTTTAGGAGAATGCTTAGGTCTGCCGGGGCTTGTAAGCTGCCCGAATCCGAACTTAGTTTAGAACGCTTAGGTCGACCGGGGTCTCAGAATTTATTGCTCGGCCCTGCCAAGGTTCGGAGATTTGTTGCCCAGCCGAGGTTCGAAGATTTGTTGCCCAGCCGAGGTTCGGATTTGTTGCCCAGCCGAGGTTCGGAGATTTATTTGCTCGGCCTAGCCGAGGTTCGAAGATTCATTTGCTCGGCCCAGCCGAGGTTCGGAGATTCATTTGCTCAGCCCAACCGAGGTTCGGAGATATATTTGCTCGGCCCAGTCGAGGTTCGGAGATTTGTTGCTCGGCCCAGTCGAGGTTCGGAGATTTGTTGCTCGGCCCAGCCGAGGTTCGGAGATTCATTTGCTCGGCCCAGCCGAGGTTCGGAGATATATTTGCTCGGCCCAGCCGAGGTTCGGAGATTTATTTGATCGGCCCAGCCAAGGTTCGGAGATTTGTTGCTCGGCCCAGCCGAGGTTCGGAGATTCATTGCTCGGCCCAGCCGAGGTTCGGAGATTCGTTTGCTCGGCCCAGCCGAGGTTCGAAGATTTCCTGCTTAAACAGATAACTCGGTCGTGCCGAGGATTGGTAAGCAGCATATGTTTTCTTCACGATTTTTAGTGATATAATTTGTGGTGATTATGCCATGAATTATGAAACAATATGCCAACAAAAATTTAAGAAGGCGAGCCTGTAGAGAGCGTACCCTACTGATGATACTTGCGGAGGTTGTCCGAATTCCACCTCTGAGGGATGGATCTTCCGCTTAGATATTGCAGCTTGTAGGTACCGGGTCCGACGACCTCTGCTACTTGGTAAGGGCCTTCCCAGTTTGGAGCTAGCTTTCCTTGCTCCAACGGTTTGGAGACAGATGTTTTTCGAAGAACGAGGTCGCCATGCAAAAAAGCTTTCCCTTTGACCCTGGAGGCGTGGTAATGGGCCACTCTTTGCTAGTGGGCAGCTATTCTGATCCGAGATTTTTCTCTGATCTCCTTTACCAGGTCGAGGTTGGCGCGGAGCTGCTCGTCACTGGCTTCCTCCGAGTAGCTTTCCACCCGCAGGGAAGGGAGTCCTATCTCCACGGGGATGATGGCCTCTGTGCCGAAGGCCATTCGAAATGGGTCTTGCCCGTGGGCACTCTCAGGGTGGTGCGGTAGGCCCATAGGACATGGTGCAACTCGTCTGCCCATCTGCCTCGGGCTCTGGAGAGCCGAGCTTTGATCCCTTGAAGCAAGGTTCAGTTGGTTACCTCGGCTGCTCCGTTAGCCTGTGGATGCCCGACCGAGGTAAGGCGGTGATGGATCCCATGCTCCTCGTAGAACTGACGGAACTTCGGATTGTCGAACTGTT
The DNA here is from genome assembly GCA_900491605.1 of Calamus simplicifolius. Lineage (NCBI taxonomy): Eukaryota > Viridiplantae > Streptophyta > Magnoliopsida > Arecales > Arecaceae > Calamus > Calamus simplicifolius. The sequence goes on along the minus strand of UESW01004064.1, from coordinate 622,704 downwards.
TGCCGTTGTCAGTAATGATGGTGTGTGGGAGGCCGAAGCGACAGATGATGGATCTCTACACGAAGTCCTTGGCTCGAGCCTCAGTTATTTGAGCAACTGCTTCCGCCTCAACCCATTTGGTAAAGTAATCGATGGCGACGAATAAAAACTTCCGCTGCCCCGTGGCGAGTGGAAACGGGCCGAGAATGTCCATTCCCCACTTGGCAAAGGGCCAAGCGGAGGAAATGGGGACCAGGCTGGCGGAGGGGAGCCTCTGAATACTGGAGTATCTTTGGCATGGGTCACAAGCTCGGACGAGGTCGTCAGCATCCTTTTGCATGGTTGGCCAATAGTAACCTTGACGCAGTACCTTGTGGCATAAAGACCGGCTCCCCAGATGGTTGCCGCAAATCCCTTCGTGTACCTCCCGAAGGGCATAATCGGCTTCAGATGGGCGAAGGCATCTGAGCAGCGGCATAGAAAAGGACCGCTTGTATAGCTGGTCGTCAATCAGCACATAGCGAGTGGCTTGCAGCTTCAGCTTTCTGGCTTCCCTTCGATCGGCTGGGAGCGACCCTTCTTTAAGATACTTCTGGATGGGGTCGAACCATGATGGTTCAGCCTCAACTTGCATTACTCGGTCAGCTTCCATGATACTGGGTCTCTTCAAAATCTCCAGATGAAATTTTTGCTCGGCGTCCATTGATTCCGCAGTCGCCAGCCGAGATAATAGGTCAGCATGGACATTTTCGGATCTAGGAATCTGAATAATCTCAAATTCAGGGAAACGGGGAGTAGGCTTCGAACCTCTTGGAGATATCTGACCATGTTCGGTTCCCGGGCCTCAGACTCGCTCCGTACGTGACCAACCACCAGCTGAGAGTCGGTGAAGGCATTCAGCCTCTTCACCTTAAGGTCGCGGGCAATTTGGAGCCCGGCGAGCAGAGCTTCATACTTGGCCTCGTTATTGGAGGCCGGGAAGGAGAAGCGGATGCCATATTCGAAAGTCGCCCCCTTCGGGCCGGTGAGGACTAAGCCCGCACCGGAGCAATGGACGTTGGATGACCCATCGACATGGAGGAGCCATCGAGCGTCAGATTTTGGGTGCTCGGGGAAGTTGGGAGTGGAGTCGTCCTTCGGGATGGTACATTCGAGGAGGAAGTCAGCTAGCACCTGAGCTTTGATGGTCGGACGAGGCTAGAATCGAATGTCGTGCTCGCTCAGCTCGACGGCCCATTTAGTCATCCTCCCCGATGTCTCCGGATGATGGACCATCGCCTTGATGGGTTGGTCAGTCAGGACCATCACAGAATGTGCTTGGAAGTATGGCCGCAACTTTCAGACTGAGGTTATCAAGGCTAACACCATCTTCTCGATCCGGGTATACCTCGTTTCCGCGTCTCGGAGCAGTTTGCTGACATAATAAATTATCTTCTGGGCCTTATTTTCTTCTCTGACCAACACCGAGCCAACGACACCTTCCGAGACAGCCAGATACAGGAACAATGTTTCCCCAGGATTTGGACTGCTGAGGAGAGGGGGAGAGCCGAGGTACTTCTTGAGATCTTCGAATGATTTTTGACACTCGGAAGGCCATTGGAAATTCTTAGCCGACAGGAGAGTTTTGAAGAAAGGAAGGCATTTTCGGCAGATCGAGCCACGAAGCGATTAAGGGCTGCTATTCTCCCAGTTAGGTGCTGGACTTCTTTAATAGATGCTGGGGGCACCATCTGCTGAAGAGCCTGGATCTTCTGGGGGTTAGCTTCGATACCCCGTTGGGAAACCATGAAGCCGAGGAACTTCCCAGAGTTAACGCCGAAGGCGCACTTAGTTGGGTTGAGCTTCATCCGATATTTATGGAGTGTCGCAAAGCTTTTCGAAAGATCCTCGACGTGATGTGACGCTTCTTTGCTCTTGACCAGCATGTCATCGACATATACCTCCATGTTTCGGCCGATTTGCTCTTTCAAAACTTTGTTGACCAGCCTTTGGTAGGTGGCACCTGCATTTTTAAGACCGAAGGGCATAACATGGTAACAGTAAGTACCTCGGTCGGTTATGAAGGCGGTCTTCTCTTCATCTTCGGGGGCCATCCGGATCTGGTTGTAGCCTGAGTAGGCATCCATGAATGTTAGCATCTGGTGATCCAAGGTGGCATCTACAAGTTGATCAATTCGGGGAAGAGGGAAACTGTCCTTCGGGCACGCTTTGTTGAAGTCGGTGAAGTCGATGTAGATCCGCCACTTGTCGTTCGACTTCTTTACCATGACAACATTTGACAGCCAACTTGGGTAATTCACCTTCCGAATGAAGTTTGCCTTGATAAGCTTATCAACCTCCTCTTCAATAGCTTTTTGCCGCTCTGGGACAAAGCTCCTTTTCTTCTGTTTAACGGGTCGGTACATTTCGTCCATGTTGAGGTGATGGACAAGAACATCAGGGCTGATTCTTGGCATGTTGGAGGCGGACCAGGCGAAGACATCGGTGTTGCTTCGGAGAAAGTCGATCAGCTCCTGCTGGGATTTGCCTTTCAGCAGTGACCCGATCTTTATGGTTCGGTCGGGACGAGCTTCGTCCAGTGGTACTTCTTCTAGTTCCTCAGCTGGTTCTCCTCGTTGCTCGGTGAAGTCCCCCCGAGCATCCAGCCCATCAACCTCAGGCATCCTGGACTAAAGGCTGGTGACAAAACACTGCCAAGCCATAGTTTGGCTTCCTTGGATAACACCAACTCCCCGCTCGGTGGGGAATTTTATAGATAGGTGTGGGATGGAGATGATGGCTTTGAGGGATATCAGGCCGGGTCTCCCAAATATCGCATTGTAGGGCGACCGAAGCTTGGTCACCAGGAAGTCCGTATGAACAGTGGCCACAAGGGGCCAGGTTCCTGCCCGAACCGTTAAAGTTACGACCCCTTTTGGGACGATAACATCGCCGGTGAACCCCATTAGGGTGGAGTCCACGGCTCGGAGGTTTTACATGAGCAATTTCATCTTGGCGAACACATTAAGGTACAGAACATTTACGGAGCTTCCACTATCAACAAGGATCCGACTTACATCGTAGTTATTTAAATTGAGAGATACAACTAATGCGTCGTCATATGGGAATTGTATCCCTTGGAGATCGTCGTCGGAGAAGGAGAGCTCACCCGTTTGTGCTTTCTTTGGCGCCGAGCCTTCACCATCATTCTTGGAGCTCGACGAACTACCGGCCTCTTCAATCATGTTGATATGGCCGATCACGGGTGGATTTGGAGGAGGAGGAGGTTGCTGAAGCTCGGGCTGGCGATCACCCCCTTGTCCTGGCTTGGGCGCCCTCTTGAACTGGTTCAGTCGGCCCCGTTGGATTAGCCTCTCAATTTCGTTCTTCAACTGCCAGTACTCCTCATGGCCATGCTCCCAGTGATAGCGGCAGTACTTGGTGGGGTCCCTCCAGGTTGGGTTCCCTCGGAGAGGAGCTGGTCGGGGGAGCTGGCGCTCTATCTCCATAAGGATTTGTGCCCTAGGAACAGTGAGTGGGGTGTACCAGTCGAATCGCCTAGGCGGGCTCCGGAAGCGATTTCTTGGCGGCGGTGGGGGAGCTCTTTGGCGATGAGGCGGGCTTGGCTAACAGATAGGTCGATGCCTGTCCGGACCCTTGGGTCCTTTCTTCTTTGCCAGCTCGATGCGGGCAGCCCTCCGTGATTCTTCGACCCTGGCGTATTTGTCTGCCAGGGCCATCATATCGGAGAGGTTCGGGGGGTAACTGACCTTCGCTAGGTAGAAGTCGCTCTCCTTCAAAACTCCTCCTGCTAGGGCGGACATAGCCACCTCATGATTAAGGTGGTCCACCTCCAGCATGGCCTTGTTGAAATGGCCAAGGTAATTTCTCAAGGACTCCCCCTCTCTCTGCTTAACTTTAGAGAGGGAGTCGGATCTTCATCGGTGACGGCGGCTACTGATGAACTGGCCAATGAAAAGATAGCTCAGCTCGTCAAACGAATCAACGGAACCCGGTTTCAAGGCGTTGAACCAGGTTCGGGATCCTCTGAGGGTGGAAGGGAAAGCGCGGTAAAGGACCGCGTCTGATGCTCCGTGGAACATCATTATTGATCAGAAACTACTGAGGTAATCATCCGAATCAGAGGAGCCGTGGTAGGGCTCGATGGCGGCTAGCTTAACATGGGAGGGAATCATTCCTCCATGATCCCCTTGGAGAAAGGGACACCCTGCTCCGCCTTAGGATGAGGCGGGTGAGCCTGCTTGGCAGCGTCCAGCTCTTGATGCATCTCCCGGAGCTGTCGGCGGATCTCCTCTTCAGGCATAGGAGGAGGGGCCGGACGTGGAGATGGCGTCGAATCATGGCGGGAGAGCTCTGGAGAAAGGGACCGGGCCCGCCGAAGTTTGGGGAGATCATTGTCATAGCCCCCTCGCGGGACTGGTCTGGCCTCCTTGGGTCGGTGTGGGGGGTGGTCCGCGGCTCCACATGGACCAGAAGAAGAGGTGGCTGGAGAAAGAGGAGCTGCGGCCTCCTTGGGGAGGCGTGGAGCAGGGGCAGCCGTAACTGGATGGGGGCTATGAAGCGCTCCTGAACCAGATGGGTGAAGCGCTCCTGAACCAGATGGGTCAGGACTTGGACCTGCTGGACCAGTGTGGCGAACTGGTCCTGGGTCACTAGGGCAGCTGGTGGCGATGGAGTCCCAGCTGGTGGTGGCGGCGGCAGTGCCACGATACTCATCGGATCGGGTCTTTGGGAGGCGACCTGATCCTGGGCTTCAGAAGTTGCTTTTCTTCGATTGGCCATTGGAGAGGTTCTCTTCCAGATCAAGATCCTTGTCTCCTTTCTTAAGTTTTAATGGGACTTGAGGCCGTTCCTCTAGCGCCAATCTGTTGCCGCTGGAATCTGTCCTCCGACTCGGGCACGATCGATCTCCTGATCGGGCTTCCTCCTGGGCGGACCTGCAAAGAAGTCCTCACGCGAGAGGCGTTGGGGGTAGCCCTCCGCGGAAGACCCTCCGACGCTCAAGTCAGTGGGGATCAGCGATCAATAGAAATGAGGAGAAGGCTCTCTCTGGGGAGTCCCTCCAGGGGTGGCCTATCGGGAGCTCATGCAGAGCGCCAATGGCGGAAAGGAGAAGGGGGAGCAGTGAAAGAGAGAGAGAGTGATGCTGAGACTGAGCCAAGAGTTGTGTACGGAGCTTGTGCGTACCTGAGAGAATTTGGGAGTGTCTTATTTATAAGCAATCACCTGAATCTTGAGCGCCTTCTGGAAGGTTCGAAGGTTGTTGGGATACCGAGATGATTTGAATCAAGCTGTTGTGAGGCCGGTGAGATCCATATCTTGTCCGTTGAAGGATTGACGGCTGGGAGAGCTCTCTGATGGCCCGAGATTCGATGACTGCGTAGGTCCTAGGCCATTATTGCAGATCCTAGGCCACGCCTCGATATGATTCATCGTTTAAAATTCTGTTACACTAGACTTGGGCTCTCCCACGCCAGGTTTCGCGGGGGCGCGGAAAGGCTTGGTTCAGACGGTCGAGGGACGACCTGGCCTTGATGGCCGAAATGCACAGATAGTTCGCGCTGCTAGGGCATAAGCACGACTCGAGCAGCAGAGGCACGAGGGCGGCTGAGATATGACAAAAGAAATAAGCCAGACGTGAAAACAGTTTCGTTCCGTGGAGGTACATGTCGAGCTATGGATTGCTCGGGGAAGCCGAGCCATGGATCGCTCAGAGGGGCCGAGCCATGGATCGCTCGGAGAAACCGAGCTATGGGTTGTCCGGGGAAACCGAGTTATGGATTGCTTAGGAAAACCGAGCTATGGATTGCTCGGGGGTACCGAGCTACAGATTGCTCGGGGAGGCCAAGCTACGGGTTGCTCGATCCACCGAATCATACTAGTTAGCTCGTTCTTTGTGGGCGCAGTGTAGCAAGTGGAGGCCAGGGCTGATCTTAGCCCCTTTGCACGGTTATCAACGCAATGGCGATTTTACTCCTCAACATATCTCATGCTCAATATTTCTCCTGCCTAGGTTTTTGGGTTTGGAGCTGCGCTGCTTTTCTTTTTCTTTTTTTTTAAAAAAATATTTTTAATTATTTCTTTTAAATTTTTATTTGAAAGTTATTTAGATTCTAAAAATTTTATCTCTTTTAAGTTAGTTTTTTATTCATATTGCATTCTTAATATTTCACTATATTAAATAAATTAAAATTAATAAAATATTTAATATATCATTTTATCAATCAATATATATTTATATGAAGATGATATTAGTTATTCTATCCATTTTAATAATTTTTATTAATAAAATATTAAAACATAATAATTTTAAAATATGAATTAATTTTGATAATTAAAAGTTTAAAAACTCAATTGAATTTTAAGTGAAAAATGTGAGGATCAAAATGCATATTATTATTATTATTATTATTATTATTATAAAGGAAGGGGTGACGGTGATGATGGAGTGCATCTTAGGATGTGATTACTTTGATCCAATCAAGGTGCATCTTAAGTTGTAACCACAACCAAAACTTGATCACTCTTAATGTGTAAAAAAAAAAAAAATTATTTATCCATCTTTAAATTTGAGATGTGCAGATATTTTTATTTTGTATAAATTGATTCATCTTATAGTACTCCACATACATACAAAATTTAATCGTTATATGATTTGTATGTGAAAAGACCTATCTTGCCATTTAAGTGCACATGATTTGTATGCTTTAGTATGCAAACATGTTTCATAATGATAACACTCTCTGCCCATGAATTATCTAAATAAGTTTTTGATTTTATCATCTATCATGACTTTAACACTTGCAAACAAACATTGATGTGGTGATTTTTTTTAAAAACAGATATAGAGTATGCCAAAAATAAAACAAATTATTTCATAGCTAATAAATAATATTTTAAAAAGAAAATAAAAATAAATTTTTACCTCAAAACGTGTTATTTATAACAAGAATAAGTGCTAAAAAAAAAAAACAAGTATTTGAATGGCATGGCGGCAAAGAAAAACGAAGGTCTGAAGTACAAATGATCAAATTTAGTTAAGTGAAATCGGAACTCATACATACAAAAAAAAAAAAAAGTGAAGCAAAGGAAAAAAAAACTTTATTCTTTTATTTTGCATTCACGGATCACTCCTTTTCCAATGATAATTTCAAAATAGTCTTAATATTTTTTTAAAAAAACGCACTACGTTGTTGAGCAAATAACTAATAATTTAATTGATTTGCGGCAATAATTACAAGGTTATTTTTCAAGCGTCCAAGGGCTGATTCTAATTCAGATTGAATGCATGATTACAAGCGGGAGAAAGTTCAATGATGATCGACTGTGGAATTTATATGCCCGTTTTACTGGCCACCATGTGCCCCTCTTTTTCTCCACCATTATTATTTATTTATTCTCCTTTTTTCCGCCGCGCGGTGGATTCCTTGAAGCGAACCAACAGTCCTTTAAAAACCTCCGCCCTTCAAAAGCCTCCTCGCTTCTTTGAGAATCCAAGCACCGAAGACAAGCCCGAGGAAAGCGCCTCTCTCTCCCCCTCTTGATTCCTCGCTTCCTGAGCATGGCTTCGGTGGCTTCTGCTGCGATCCCACGAGGCCAGGTAACTCTCGATCAAACCCTAGGTCCTTCTCGCACGCTTCCGACTTCACCGATTCTTCTAAGTATCGAATCCTTTTCCCCCTCTTCTAGGTGGATCTAGTCGATTTGGTTGACTGGAGCGGAGTTGAATGCCTCAATCAGAACTCGAGTCACTCGATTGCCAATGCCTTGAAACAGGTGATTGATCGGAGGCGGCAGCTCTCTTTCATCCGTTGCTTTTCTTTTTTGAAAAAATATTCATCCTGTTTTGATATTAGGGTTATCGGGATGATGATGGTTTGCATCTGGAAAGCGATTCAGATGAGCAGCTTTTAATTTATATTCCTTTCACTCAAGTGATCAAGTTGCATTCAATTGTTATTAAAGGGCCAGAAGAGGAAGGTACTGCTAGATTCTCGTGAAATTAGGATTTAAAATTGAATTAAGTATGAGTTTCAGAAATTTCAAATATATGCTAGTCCAAGAGAGAAGAAGACCGCGATGACGAGTTTCAGCGATTCTTGTTTTTGTTGCCCAATTTCTTTGCCTGTTAATTCAGATATGCACTACTCTAGTTTTTGTGTTTCACTGTGTTGAATTAGTGGTAGAACTATATCAACTTTTTGCTACATATGTGACAATTACCCAAATTCTGTACCTCTCTCCATGTAAAGATGGATTGCCATTAAAATGCTTTCATACTTCTTATTTGCATTTGCTTTATATTAGTACCTTGATTATTAAGCTTATTTGAGTTATGCTTGCTGCATTAAGATGAATTTTTTCTATTTTTATTGGAAAAACTCTCTTTTATCTCTTATGCAAGGACAAATAACAGGGTTGAGGGGTCATCTTTAGTGTTTCCTGGAATCTACCTCAAAGAAACTACATCACTAATTCGTCTGTGTAGCTTCCCCTCCATAAGAAATCACTATAACAACTCTAAAAGGACTACCAATAGGATGTTATGAACACTGTGGAGGAGTGCTGTCTCATTTCTTCTTTCCTATTGGAAAAGTGCGATTCTGGAGAAGATCCAAGTGTTTCTTTGGCTGTTGATCAACAATAGGCTCTTAACTGCTGATAATTTGAGGAAAAAGCACCAGAATTTCCCCACAGATCGTGTGCTTTGTGGGCAGGAAGAAGCAAAAATGAATCATATATGAGTTCGTTTCAGAGTTATTTCAGGAAGTTGGAACCTCTTATTTCAACAAGGTAAGGACTGTTTGGCACTTGGAGGAAGAACATCAAGAAATGTTGGAGAAAATGCTGGGATATGCTAGCTTCAGCTGTCTGCTGGAATTTTTGGATGGAGAGAAACCATGATTTTATAAATCTGTTTTGAGAACTATGGGTCTGATTGACAAGATAAAGAGAGTAATTAAAGCTTGGCTTGCTTTGATTGCTGAGAAAGAAATCAGAGGGGTGAAGGGAGTATTTTGGAGCTGAGAGTGGAAGGACTGAGAATGAGGATAGGGTTTTAAAACTATTATTGCTTTGATCACCAATATTTGACCAATAAAACTATTATTCTAGGGGTTTTAAAGCAGTATGGACCATAGTCTTTATATGGGTGCCATTTGATACAGAAATGCAAACCATAAGCCATGTGAGGTCCTTAATCACACCTTCTCTTGGTTACTTGTGCTTCAAGTTCTTTAATGGTCATGATTTAAATGGTAGTGCAAAGAAGGGCTACTTGCTATTAGGAGGCTATGGAGTTGAATGAGGTCCTTTCATCTTCATATGTTACTTTTTGGCAATCATGTATATGTAAGAGAAGTCTGAATGGTTTGATCCTATTTGATTAAGAATTTTTAAGTTATATATGCAATGATATTTATGCTTTTGGTTGGTAAACTTGTATTTATATTGGTCTTATGTGGGGTGGGTCAAGATAAGGACATATATTTTATTACATGTTTAAGCAGATGTTTGAGGAAGCTAGGTATAGGTTTGCATTTTCTTAACTCAATCAAATTCCAACAGAGTTAGGTTGAACATTTTTAACCTAACCCACATATGGCTTTTTTGGAATTGGAATGCGAAGTCGAGAATAAAATGGTTAGCTAGTTTTTCTTAAGGAAAAATGGATGGTTTAACCAAGTTAACCCTGTTTTACTATTTCAACAAAATATTTAATTAACTTGATTAACTAGGTTTTTTGGTTTAGCAAATTAAAAGAGTGATAAAATTACTTTTTCAAATTCCTGTTCTATACCTCCTTTGAAGCATTCTTATTTAATAGCAAAAGTGTTTTTTCTAATGATGAGAAAAAAGTGGCTATTTGGTTAATGAATTAAGATAAGTGGTTTATTCTATGTTGACTTCAAACAATTATGATCTTGAAGTTGGCAAGAGGTAGGTTCTGATTGAACCACCTTTTGATTGAGCCTAGGTTAAATTATTTGACTTGCTCTAGGCTTAAGATTGATACTCCCCTTGGATTGGTCCCCATTCACTATTCTACAACATCTCTAGCAATAGCGTGGGTTGAGAAAGAGGGAAGCAAAAGAGGTCTTGGGTAGGGAGGGGAGAGGAAGGAGGAGGCTTTTATCAATTGTTGACCTTACCAATATCTCTAATTTGTAATTGATAAGGGGGATGGGTAATTGAGTGAGGGTTTAAATGCCAACCATTACATCAAAGATCAAAGAGGAACTAGTAAATTTGGCATAGTTAAATTAGAAGGTTTAGAGTGGTTGTCAATTCTTAATGACAATATCAAGTGGCCATTTGAAGCATAGGGAAGTGGTGGATAATAGTTGGCGGGAGGATCATTGGGATGGTGGTATTAGAGGGTGGAGTAGGGAACATATGCATTGGCGTGGTGATAGGGGAATCATGGGTGGGGCGGATAGATGGATAGGGTGTTGTTTGCAATTAAAGTTGAATAACATAGGGAGGATGTTGTAGAATAGTGAATGGGGACCAATCCAAGGGGAGTATGCTATGTTTGTGGGGAGCAAAGTGGTCTACCATGAAAAGATAAGAATAGTGGGTGGGAGCAAGGAGGTTTTGGACATTGGAAGATTTTGGATCTCTAAGTTTTGGTTTAGGCTAAGGAAGATAGGAGGTAATTCTAGCAATCCATCAATGATAAATAGATGGCTAGGTTATGTTGTATAAACTACAAATCCTTTATATAATTTAATAAGGTATAGGCTTTGACTTATGTTTAACTGGTAAATGGCTGCTTGAACCTGGTCCAAAATCTATGATATTTTGTTGATGATTGCCTTGAAGGCTACTTGATAAATGTGAAAGTTGAGAAGTGGAATGGAGAAGGATGCAGTGGAGGAGGGTACCATGGAGAAGGGGAGGGGGGCGAGGAGCATTTAGATAAATAAATTCTAATAAGATTAAGGATTTTGGTTAGTGCATCAAAAGACTAATAGCAGCACCATCTTGCAAATAAAAATACCTTTATTTGTGTAGATTTGTGAATAGGGATAAGGAAAGGTATTATGCATGCATAATATTTTCAAAGTCCCGACTGTGATATGCGGAAAGGTCTAATTCATAATGTTGGCTCAACTTGATCCAAAGTTGCATATTACTATTATTATTATTATTATTTTGGTTGGGGGGTGTGGGGCGGGGGGCTGTGGGGAAGGGCAGGAGCTGAATTTCATGCCCTTTTCAAGACCTAGATATGCTTGGTTAGCAAATTTATTATTGACTTTTATATGCAACTTGAGCTGGCTTCTTAAAAAGAAACCAATAATTAATAAATTCATGTTATGTTTTGAATTTTTGTGTTATTTAGAATAACTCAAATGCGCTTGGGATCAAGACCTTACTTAGTTCAGCAATTCCAAATCTGTTAGTACTTCAACAAATTCTCGTATCTATGGTTGAAATGAAACTTGATTTAGGGAAAAAGGGATTCTTTGAAAATCACTTTCCAAAATGACTTGGATTGACCCTTCTAAGATTGTGAATGGAATAAAATAGACTTCTAAAGACTAATGCAAAGGGCAACATCCAAATACAAACTCACCACAATTTATTCATAAAGTATGAGATGATTAAACTGCTATTTTCCACTGTTTGAGCTTCCGATGCACACTTTTTTGTTGCATTAGATTTTAAGTATATATACCCTATTTTGGTTATGTCAAATATTGTCGCTGAATTTTTTTTCCAAGTTTATGACACCTATGTGTGGTTGAGTGTGCATCTGTTCTTTGAAGTTCATTAAGCAAAACTAATATCTGTTTGTTACGGACAAGAGAACTACTGACTGTGTAATATGATGATTTGGCTTTTGGCAATCACAGCCCTACTTGATTTGATTACTCTTAAAGATTAACTAGAAGGCTAGTTTGATATCAAGGTTTGATAGAATTTTTTTGACATTGATATTAATATTCAAGATGAGGGGGAAATATGATAATCTAAGATGTTGATGATATGATTTAGATTAGCAAATAATAGAAAAGGTTAGGTTGGATATTGTTCAGGTTAACTCTAGCTGAGTGCTCTATATATGTCTACTTTGGTTTGTCATGGTCTTGTTTCCCAAGCCTTAAACTGACCCATACTCTAATGGGGTAGATATTTTCCTGCCCAAACCTAGCCCAAGTCCAGAACATGCCTGCTTGAGCTGGACAAAGCTCATGTTGACTTGGGTGGGTTTGAGCCTTCTGATCATTAACCAACTTGGGTTGTGTATGCATTCAGTATGGGATCTTATGAACTAGTTAAATGCATATCTAACAACACACTTCTAGTGTCTCTTTCCCCATTATTTCATTAAAAAGCAACTAAAGGAACATAGTGGTTAGAAAAAGATTGCAATCATGGGAAAAGTACATTAGCCTTGCCATGTTTTACCCTGCCTAGAAGTGAGCCTAGAAGTTTTGGCACCTATTAACTCAAATTAAAGAAATCTTAAGACCCACTCCTCCAGAATTGAAATAATTAAAATTTCATGTAAAAGTTGCTAAGAGAAGTTGAAGCTTGCAAAGATGAGTGAGCCATCCTGTTGTTTGTCAACCTTTTTGAGGCTAGCTGAACATCTATTTGTCCTCATATTTGTTGTCACATTAATTAAACACCACACATATATTGTTCAATTTGTGCTTCTTGCTCCTTCCGGTTTGGTTAAATGCTTGGTTCAAAATCTACCATGATTATTTGGCAGGCCCAAAGATGGTTAAGCTTTTTGCAAACAAAGAGCACATGGGCTTTAGGTATGTTCTACTTTGATTCCTGATAAATCCATTTTGTAGATCAAAATTGCATGGCAACTATGGCTATTTTGGCTTAAACCATTCATTTGGTGTTTTAATAACTCTTGCAGTAATGTTAATGACTACCCACCGAGTGACTCAATTGCATTATCCCCAGAAAATCTGACGGTAAATTTTTGTCAGATATCATCCTTGTTCATTTTCTTGTGGTTTAAAATTACATTGCAATCTGTATAATCATGCAAATTACCTATTTCCCCTAATTTGTCATTGTCAAGACAGTTTAACTGGTGAAATATTCATGTCTTAAATTTGTTTCATTTGCAGGGAAAGCCTGTGAACCTAAAGTTTGTCAAGTTTCAGAACGTTCGCAGGTCTGAACCTTTTGTATTCTGTTTTTGTGTTTTTGTTAGGTTATCCATCTGGTTGCACAAACTGATACAAGCATGAGATTATCTTATTGTGAGTTAAATTTTATCAGCTTGACTGTTTTTATGGAGGACAACCAAGATGGCAATGACATCTCTAAGGTTCAGAAGATTGTCCTTTATGGAACTACGTGAGTACATGATTATTATTTGCTCTCCTTTTTTTTTTTTTTTTCTTTTGAGAGATCTTTTGTTCCTACTGACTTTTAGCTCACCATAAATTTATGATTATTTGATATTTTCAATATAATTATATTCAGATTTTCAATACATGATGCATTACATAGTCTGCTTCCTTTCGACATACCATCCCCTATAAACGAGTGTTGGCTGTTGAGGTTATAATGGTTGGTGGGTCATTGGCCAGAGTGTGAGATCAAATAAGATAAAGTTTCCAGAATGTGGAGCTATTCTTAATCTTTTACCTTAAAATTTTCTCAAGTTAGCAAGTTAAGATTTTCCTGCAGCCTTCTCATGGGGTGTCCTCTCCTGATCATCTTATTGTGAGTTCTGACAAATTTTAGCTCGAGGATTGCATATTTGTTGTGTACACTATATGACCATAACACCGCTTTGTTTGGACTGAAGATCATTATCTATTTCTCGAGTTGCCATGATTGGCAAAGTATATCACAGTTAGGGTCTTGTGGGTAGGTTAATCTCAAACCTAGTTCATTTGTTGATATAACATTATATGCTGACAGATCATTTGGAATATTTCACTCAAGAAAAAAAAATTTTAAATAATATTATCTTATTTCTCATTAATGTTTTGCTAAATATGGTGGATGTAATGCATTTGGCAACCTATCCTGCTTGGTCAGATATCTGGGTTTAAGGCACTAATGCAGCATGTTGAATTCTAGTAACTCAGTTTAAGATTTGCAATTTAAACTATAGCTATTTGGTTATGATGTTCAGATGTGTATACATTGTTTATGTTTTATATTGCATAATATTAATGATAGTAATAAGATAATTCTCGTAATAAATGAGTGAAGCATTTTTTATTGATTATGTCTTATAGTGAACTCATTAAGAAGGATGTTCTATGCACACAATTGACTTATCAATATACTAATTGATATAAAAATGGTATCGAGTCTATCTAGGTGGAAGAATCTAAGTAACACAAGAGGGCAAACATGCCTACATGCTTAAAGCTAGTGAAATGCATAATTTTCCTACTGGATGGCTTGAAAGATGTCGTGCATCCTGTTCTAGCTGCAGGCCTTAGTTAACACCAGGCATCATTTTCTCATGGTTTGATCAAAACACCAAACATGAAGTTTCACTTTGAATTTTTTCAGGGTTGTCTTTCCCCTTAATCTATGGGAGTGAAATAGTACATTGAAGGGAGTATATGTTTATGCCAGCCCAGTGAAAGCTGATTTAGGACGTTTGTAGAACAAAGACCAACTGTATTATTTATTATTATTTAGGGTTATTTGTTGCTGAATAATACATATGCATTTTAATTTATCTAGAATACGTTTTGTATTCATGACATAGACACAGTACAATCTATACCAAAAAGAAAATATGCTACTTAAATCCACATACTAATTTATTAATTCTTTGATATTTAATGCGTAAAATATGATATATCTACATGGAGTCTATTTGGGTATCAATTATCTGAAATTGAACAACTACTGAAATATATGGCCCAAAGTTGTTAATTCCTGCCAATAATCTCAATTTTTAAACTTCAAATCTTCATGCTAGATAAGTTTTAATGCTTATTAGTACCGTCTGTACTGCCTTTCATGGAAAGTTAAGATGGCCTTTAGACAGTGATAATTGCTTCAAAATAAGACTTATCACTTGGCCTGTTCTAAAATTATTTGTGATATAAAGGCAGATTTATTGAGGCTGTCATTCCATTTTTCTATGAGAAGTGAGAATACTTTTAGGAGACTGACAGAGAATTGACATATGTGGTTGATTGGGTACTCGGTGTTTGTGGCTGGTTTGGTAATGTGACCCTTGAGGCTTGGAAAATAATGTGTCTTCAAGAGAGAACTGACCTCTTAGAAATTTTAGGGGGGTGAATGGAGAACGTTATGTATATGACAGTGCTAAATTATCAGTGGTGGGTTTTGACGGCCTATCAAGATAAGTTTGGCAGCTCTTTTTCTTAATCTGGTGATCTTTTTGCAAGCTGAGAAAGGAGAAGCAAGTCAAGTTTTAAAGGAAAAGGTCTATGTTGATTGAAATTTAAGAGTTCAAGCGGACTGGAATTGAGCAAACAAAATGTTTTGTGCTCATTACATCTCTACTATTATTCTACGACTACTTGAGCCTTATCCACAGGTCCTGGACTTCTGTCCATGCATGATGTGCTGCACCATATGTACAAATCCGTGAAGTTCTTGATACGTATTCCCTTTCGTAATAAAGATACACCATTTAATTCATCTCTTAATGAGGGGGAGATGCGTGAGGAGGGCGCCCGCCAGGTAGAAGTGGAGTGCGCTTCTCAATGTGAAGCACTAGCAGAGGGAAACTTTTTAAAGCATTTACTCTGTCATTTTAGATCTTTCTAAAGGTTCATAGTTCCGTACTTTCTTGCAAGTACTAAACTAGGGAACTGTATAGGCAATTAGTATAACCAAAGACAAATATTTTTTGAAGGGGTCAGATTTACTATGTCTTCTCTGCAATACTTTTAGGGCCATTCCTTTTTCGTTGCAAATAAACTGGAATAATGGAAGAGTATCCTATTTTCCCAGTTTATTCCATCCTATACTGCAAAATGCCACTAGCATATCAGGGCTCTTTGGGATTTTTTAAAACTTTTTACTCGGTTATCCCTTGAATGGGAATAAAAAATTGAGTAAATTGCGCTATCGACTGAATCTTCATTATTCCTCCATTTGCTATGTATTTTTTTCCTCATTTTAGCCATAATCTGGGATAATTCTATTCTGCAGTGAAGCATGTTGTTCAAGCATATGTATTGGTTCAATACAAGCTTTTCAATAACACCTTTGTCTTCTTCATAGTTGTATTCATTCGTCCTCTTCTTTCCTACCCTTTAAAACTCAATTTTAAGCCTCTCTTCTTATGGTGCTACCATGAAGGGCATACATGATCAGACCAGAGTAATTTGCACTTACGTGCCTCTTTTAGGTTTCTTAGGAATATTTTAGCCATATCATAAATTTGTAATGAAGGTCACTCTTGATGGTTCATTTATTTGCCAAGAAAGTTCTCATTGTTATTGAGAATCTAACAATAACCTATAGATAAGTTTGCTTATGTTGCCTTTTTTCCTAGTGAGTTGGACAATATATTAAGTTAATATTGTGCAGTGAGAACAGAAACTTCTCCAAAAGCTCATGAAACATGCATTAAATATAAAGAAGGGCCTGAGGATTGCTTTGACATCATGCTAGGCAGGTCACCGTGCAATGTTTTCTAATGATGCAGGAAATGACACTTGATCTATGGAAGCTGGTGCAAGAAGGACAATAAGGACTACTAAACTAGACTTCAGAAATAAGTGTGGGCAAACATCTAAAGTTAATAGATATTATCATGTTTTTATAATCAAGCATGTATTTGAAGAGATTTCATGGTGACATCACATGATATCTAAAGTATCCAATAATGTCAAGTCAAATCCTAAAATTCTAGGGGTTTTTAATTTTATACGGGCTGATATTTTTACAGTTAAAGGCAAATCCATGGGAAACATGAATGGCCATCAAGACTAAAAGGCATTGCTGTTGACAGGACTAGGAATTATGCTGGCAGTTCATCTTAATTAGTATTCTGACAAAAACAAAATCTCAAGAGAATTTGGTGTCAGAGCATCTTATATGACACTGCTATGGATCTTGGGTCAAAAAGATTACAAACAAGGGTGCCCCCTCTCCGCACAACATATCCCCCCCCTCTACCCCCCACCCCCCTGACCGAAAACCAAAAGGAAAAAGGGGGCCCACCATTGTGCCTGTGGAAACCAGATCTCCCTTCTTTCCAAATTTTTGGTAATTAGTGGGGTTGGCATATTGGCACCCTTTGCTGACATTTTGATGGGTTTGTTTGCCCACAAAATGTACTTTTCTTTCCTAGCTTGACTATGTCAAGACATAGCTTAATACAACATATATTTTGTATATCATGTTTTATGTTATTTCAGTCTCTTCTATTTTAGTTCTGTCAGTCCTATCAGCACTTGATGCTCAATGAATATTATGCAGATGTATTTATGTA
Source organism: Calamus simplicifolius (assembly GCA_900491605.1). Lineage (NCBI taxonomy): Eukaryota > Viridiplantae > Streptophyta > Magnoliopsida > Arecales > Arecaceae > Calamus > Calamus simplicifolius. The sequence goes on along the minus strand of UESW01004064.1, from coordinate 605,297 downwards.
CTAGGCTGTCTATGCATATTCATGCATTGCATTCATTTAATGTTTTGGGAAAGCTTGACTTACGCCATCTCCAATGTCATCCACTCTACCATTAACTAAGAAAGTTGGCTTGTAGACTTAAGTGAACTTTTCTGAAGCCAAGGTTCTTTCGAAAACTTGAATAAGAATACAACAGAGTGACCACCATTTATTTCAAATTTCAACCACGCCTGAACATAGAGTGACCATTGGTAATTTCAACCACACCTGCTTTTGGCTGAAAGATCCTTTTGTTTTTTTTAAAAAAATAATCACTGGCAGTCACTTGTTGCTATGAGGTTTGCATGCATGAATGTGTATCGTACTTTCTGCAAATATGTATGATGGTCTTGCAACCACCAAAGGAACTGATAAAATGTAAGCATAGAAGACTAATTTTATAACCTTGTTCTTCTATGTCGCATAGCTACTTGTGGAAGCATAAACATAAAAGACTAAATTCTATAACCTTGTTCTTACATGGTGCATAACTCCATGTGGAAGCGTACTTGTATTACAACTTCACTGTTCTCTCTCTCTCTCTCTCCCCCCCCCCCATGTGCATGAATTTATATTGCCATCCACTTTATGTGATTTATCATTCAAGCATCCCATAGCATTGGTGAGAGACAATGGAAACAAATAATGTCCATCATTAATTTACACCAGCTGTAGTGAAGGTTTTAGGGCTTGGTTAGTGTTATAAAATGCATTTTCATAATACATAAACAATTTTATTCGATGCCTATAACCATTATAATGGCAAAATATGGTAGTTGCAGTATCTAATGACTACAAAACTAAAACCACTCGGCTCGGGGCTAGTGTGGAAGTGGATCAGTTTGTTCATTCAATATGGAACCAGTTCATGTTGATCCTAACTAGTGTGAACCAAATGGAATTGTCTGGTTTGGCTTGGTAGTGCCTGGTTCTTCTCTGCGTAGTTTTGTCTCGTATCAGCCTGTATCACCTGATTTCCATCAGTATCATCATGAAAAGTGTTTGGAAGCTGTTCACGTCTCGTACCATATCAACCTTGCCATATTGGCAATGTATCGATATGGTATAGTGCTGAGATGGCAAACCTTGTTAGTAACTATTATATATAGCATTATCTCAATTTAACAGTACTTAATATCGTCTCGTACCATATCAACCATGCCATATTGGCAATGTATCGATATGGTATAATGCTGAGATGGCAAACCTTGTTAGTAACTATTATATAGCATTATCTCAATTTAACAGTACTTAATATCATCTACATATTAATGCTCTAATCTATATCTGTGATATTACAATTTAATTTCAAGATAATAGTATTTAAAGATAGAAATAATAATAATTTGGGAAGCTATCAAGCCCTTTTCAGTATGTTTGTTGTTCAACAAAATAATGCAACAGTGGATGAATTTTTCGGGCTAATAATTATATGTTGTCATACATAGTGGTTTTGTCATTGCTAAATATGATACCCATATATTGCTCGTCCTTGTAACAGTTGGTCACATTCAAATTAACCTGAACCATCCTGTGCAAATTATGGCAACTTTTTGTGTGTGTGTGTGGGGGGGGGGGGGGGGGCATTGAAATGTCTTAGTTGTTGTGTTTCTCAATTCTTACATCTTTGTTTCTGTTTTCCAGTTTCTCATATCTTGCATCTTTGTTTCTGTTTTCCAGTGTATCTTTGGTGCTTTGTTTTATATGACATTATGCCTTCTTGATTGTCTAGATAACGTTCAATCAACATCCCGTTATTTTTTGCTGCAGACTAGCCGTCTCTCAATTCTCAAGCGATTCGCAGTGTACCGTAGGATTTCATAATTCATATAGGCATCTCTAGTGACAACAAAAGCACAAGGCCATGGATCTAATATGGCTCCAGAATTTTACATCAAATCATTTTCAATGGCCGAGTTTTCTTTTACGATATTAAAGAAGAGATGTTACTTTCCTTCGATCCATTGGAACCTACCTATCTCAATTAGATGTAACAAAGTTAGACGTCAAAGAATGTTACTTCACAGGATTGAGGTAGATGGATGACACATTAAATGTTGGCCGAGTCGACCTTCATCTAGGTCCAGTAGAATGACATATCCCCGAATTTATCCATTGATTTTGATAGCAGGAAAACTAGTCTGTTAGGGCAGTCATTCCTAGGGTCCATTTTATATTTATAATCTCTCTTTTTGAAAGAGAAAAAAACCCTCACATTCAAAAATATAGACCTTAGATTCTAACTTTCATTTTCTATGTTCTGCATGCAGGGTGGACACGACAAACATGAAGGATCTTAAGAAGATTGAAGAGCACTGAGTGTATGATATCAAATCAGATGTAAGCCAAGGAAACCAATACCCATTTTTATTTTCCCATCTAATGGATTCTATTTTTAGCAGAATGATACCATGATTTATTTTGTTCTTACGTTGTCCCTTGAATCCTCTTGGCATGCTCCTTGGAGAACTGTTCTTACATTATGTCGTTCCAATGAACCCCGATTTCTATTTTATTATCAAATAAAATAATATACTCTCTCTCTCTCTCTCTCTCTCTCTCTCTGCGTCGTTCTTGGGGACATGGTTTATGAGGGGGTGGGGGCGTGATCTCATCTCTGGATTTGATTGTCCCTCCGTCTACAACTGCTACGGTGCTACGCTACTGGTTTCTTCTCGCTCCTTTTTATCGTTCCTCTTTTCTCTTTTGTTATAGGCCCCTTCCTCGGCTTACCTATCACTTTCTCGAATCTTGCGACGGGGCGCTAGGCCTGGGAGCTGTCAAACGGCACGGGCCTGGTATCATTGGCCTCCAGGTCGACGCTCTCTTTCGAATCCTTCCCCTCTCCCCCCCCCCCTGCCCGCCTCTTTCCCCGCTCGCCCTTTTGTCTCTCTTTTGAAGCTTTTGAATGACCTGCATGACGTCTAGAACTGACCTTTTTATTGCATGAATGACATCTCTTTTCACTCGTAATTCGTACCTGGATTGGCATGTAATTTTCACTGACGGACCAACTGTGTCTCAGTAACTCTGATATACTCCTGAATCCATGCAATGGCAGTAACGGAGCCAGGACCCGGAGGGAGGCTACGGCTGAGTTAAATATTTCCTGTCACTTAGAGGAGTTATTGCCACACCTGGAATGTATTGTATGGCCACACGTGAATAATTGCGACCATGGAAAAGTCTTTGCGAAGGCGGTGCACAAATGGCCTTTTGAGTTGGATGCTTCTAATTAATCAGCTTGTGGCTTTTGTTTTGGAGTACAGAACGAATATTTATAACCTTATGAAAACCAACAGGTCTTCGGTTTCAACTAGCTGTGGTTATTTTTGTGGAATCCTATTCACCTCTCACTCTTTGTTAACACAGACGATAGACATCGCCTCTCAGAGTGACAGGTGCAATAAAGTCTGAATCTGTACCCAAACTTAGATCTAACCCATACACATGGGTTGAATGTGGATCACAATCCAACCAACAAAGATCAGGTATGGTTAATCAGTTGGAACCCACCTGATTGGACTCGAATAGTCCCAATTTGACCTGTCAAAATTTTGTTCAAGAATCTATATCTAGCCTCAAAAATAGGCTTGGCTGGAAAGGAGACCTGAGGTGACCAATCCCGACTGGGTCGGAATTGGGTCTAAATCCTGGAGCTGAAAACGTGTGTCAGATCTCGGTGAAGCTGGACCCATAGCCCACTTGCAGCCTTGATGGAAAAGCCCTGATTGGACGGTGAACCGGCCGTGCATCACTCTTTGCTGAACTCTGTCATTCGTGAGCCGGAGCATCAAGTCTCGTGCACTGAACAACTTGAATGCAGATTCGCAGACCATGTAAACATTCGCTGAGGTACAGGTATTCTCTCATGTTTGACTCAAACTTGCCCATCTGGTCTTCTCAATGTGTCGAATTAGCAAAAAAATATTAGATGCCGTACTAATTTCCGACCATTATATGCTTTGCACCTCGACTAAAATTTCACAGATCATGGATGCAGAAAGTCAGTGAAGCCTCTATACTTTGGTCTCACCTGGATTCCTTTTACCTTTGTTCCTTGAAATCCATCATATATGCAATGAAAACACGGTATGCTAAGTTGACACTTTATTCCATCTGCCTGTTCACCAGTGATAGATTTTCCAAAACGTACTAATTTCCGACCATTATATGCTTGCACCTCGACTAAAATTTCACAGATCATGGATGCAGAAAGTCGGTGAAGCCTCTATACTTTGGTCTCACCTGGATTCCTTTTACCTTTGTTCCTTGAAATCCATCATATATGCAATGAAAACACGGTATGCTAAGTTGACACTTTATTCCATCTGCCCGTTCACCAGTGATAGATTTTCCAAAACGCACTGCAAGGGAGTACGAGCAGGTATTGAATCTGTCCCTGGCTAAGGTGATATTGGATTCCAATACTGGCAGCCTTATTCATGCCATGCTCGTGACACTAGCGGTTTTCTTTGAGAGGACACAAACAAAGAGTGTGAAATCATGGAAGGAAATTTGATTTCGTGTCTCTTTCTTCTCTCTCTCTCTCTCTCTCTCTCTTTTTTTAATCAATCTAGGGGATGGCTTTTTTGTTCAACCTAGGTCCACATGATTTCAAACTCTAGGATGGTTTCAACAGACTAGTAGGGTTTAGAATGGGGTGGGGAGACAAGCTGATTTCTTCGGTCCCTTTCCTTCCCGTGCGTCCGTCAGATTTGGAGAACTCCGAGGCTTACTCCAAGCTCTCAGCTTTCCATGGGATAATATTGTCGGTTACCTATGCATGCATTGAATTGGAGGTACCCTCTTCTGCCTCTTCCACGTAGAATCAGTTGATGATTGCTAGCGTACAGTAGTGGAGGGACAGTCAAAATTAACCTCCTAGCTATATAGAGACCGAACGCTCGAACACCGACGCGCTTGTCGAATGTAAGCTAAAATGATATTCTCCAAGAGTTTCCTGTCTTGTGGGGCATCTGCAGGGTTGGAAGGTTTTGTTGGGTTGCCATTTACTTTTTAATCAATGTAAGCTAAAATGATGTCCAGCTTAAGTTTCAAACCTGAGCTGGCCCATTGTTGGATTGCCATTTACTTTTAATCAATGTCTAATTTGGTTGGGGTGTCTTTATTTTATTTTTATTACTTTGAGAAGAAATGGGCAGCCTGGGATGCCTTTATTTTTTCCACGCACAAATTAGTTCAGGTTGGGAGGTTCATTAAATCTTTGTTCATGATATCCATCCAAGTTATGTCAGGTATGAGTTGGACTTGCCCTATACAAGTCTTGCTTGCACCAGTTATGGCCATTATCGTCAAAATCCAGATATTTATGGGTTGAGCACAAGTTGAGCAAGGCTATTCTATCATAGCACTGAAATTTTGTGACTTGCCACTAACTTGACGTTGACTTTTAAGGACTTGGTGTTGAGCTTCTGGCCAGCTCAAATTTTGGTAGGAGAGGAGCCTGCTGTCAAAGCTTTCAAGTTCATTAATTTGGAAAAGATAGGGTAATCTACCTTGCTCTCCTACCATTCAATTGAAAACAGGTATCGATTGAACAACTTGCAACTTGAATTAATGATCTGTCTTCAGCCAAGGCCATTAATTAGCCTAGCAGGTCCCATAACTTTTGGAATCCCGCCTATGCCAGTGGTAACAAGATTGACAGGCAAAGTGGTTACCGTCTATCGAGAACCAGGAAGACTTTGGATTAATCTAAAACAACCGCTATCGATCTTTCATTTAACGTAAGTAATAGTTGAGTAGGGACAAGACTTAGAGCGAAGATGCCAACACCTTGTTTGCAAAGATCCGTCGGAGATTGAAATTTCGAACATCTATGACGGTGATCAACGTACGTACCGGTTCAATGCATTTTTGGCTAAGCAACAATAATGTAAGCCCACCTGATGCTATAAATTTTAAGGACCAAATCAACAAATCAGGTGGTCCATGATAACATCGACAATGTACGACAAGAACAGCAACCACAACTGCACCCACTCTCACCCAACTTCCGTCTCAGTCAGAGGCAAGGGCTTTTTTTATATAGAAGTGGATGAAACTGATCTCCTTTCAAAAAAATGTATGAGGAATGTTAAGTGAGGCCATTTTGCGGTACGGAATGGAATCCTCTGTAGTATTGTACCATAGAGTGCAGTACATATTTACAGCCATCAATGCAGCATGGATGAAGGATTATCTATATCATCCATAGTCCATGACTGTTTTAGCATCTGATAAAGACTTCTCTGTTTCTCAAGTCTATCACTCTCATCCTTTTTCCATATAAAATACACGGCAGCCATCTATCTATGAACTTTGTGATGAGGTTTCCTTGGACTCTACGTACTTTGCATTGTGTTGTTGACGTGCACTAAGAGATGCTGCGAACATCCCCAGTGAATGCACTTAGCTACAAATTGAGCGTGGTTAGTGGTGCCATTTTGTGATGAGTTTTTCATAGACGCAGCTTTGGATTGTGTTGTTGACTGTCAATCCAAGCACTAAAGATCCCTTGCGCACTTGAGCTGGTGGCTGGTGCACATCTTTTAGATGGAGACACCTCTGTCTGCCTTCCTTTTTCACCTGACACACCCCACCATCTCGTCCTCACCTAAATTCCCATCCCATTATAGCAAAGGGCCAACGGAGGAAATCCCACTTAGATCCAATCACCTCTTGATAGAGTGGAGCAACTCTGTGAGGACATCATCATGGTTTTGAGCTATAATGGAACGTGATTTGAGATCTATGCTGGGAATTGATATCCCAGCCCACAGACTTCTCAATCCAATATGAGCCACGGTGGGTCTCATTCAACAGTCAGCCAGTGGTGGAGATCCAAGAAAGTCGAGTAAGCGTTGTTCGTGTTGCTGCCATTTACTACAAACATCCCCTGTATCAAGAAAGTTACATGTCTGCACTACAAATGCTCGAGAAGGAATCCAAAGCCCTTTTTTTTTTTTTTGTTTGGTCGATGCAATTTGCAGCACGACTGCCCTCGTCTGAGATGCTCGTTCGCTTGCTCGACTATCCTTTTCCCATCTTTCTTTTAGGACATCATTGGAATCAATATAAAAAAGATGCATCGATATATATGCTCCTTTCAGCCAAATACTTATCGTACATCTATTTGAGACACCCTTCTTTCAACTAGATTACAATTGTTCATCAAGTTAGAACAAAGAAATATTTCTCAAAACAGGGTTAAACTGAACAGAAGCAGATATTTTCCCTGGAAAAGGTCACTGCACGATTGTAGACTTCGATAGCATAATTTGGGTCATTTGTGGATTAATTAGTGATGTTATTAGATGATGAAGCCTAAGAGTATTAATTAACAGCTTAAAAGCAGAGCAAGAGAACAATAACATACAAGGTTACATTGGTGGTAGACTGTCAAAAAGGATGATGGTATGCTGGTTGTTGTCACTCTCTTCCTCGTCCAGTCTCCTTGTCAGACTTCAGAGCTCCTCCTGCGAGCTCTGTACTTGCCACCTCTGTAGAAGATTTTTTTTTTTTGCTTACATTCGAGTTCCGTGCTATATATATATACAGGTATACTGGCAAGCGCCAGACTAGGAGGTGTCTGATTAATTAAGGAGTCCCATGCAAGGTAACATAACTTTTAGGTCAAGCTAGTATTTCTCGTGAATGCATGATAGATCACGCAATCAAATATTTTGATATGTAATAATTCAAAAAGGAAAATACTGTCATTTGTTACCATAAAAGTTAAGAATGAGCAACGATGATGATAATGAATGAGTTAAAGAAAAAATTATATCTCAAACTCTAATTGCATGCACATTTTAAAGATTATCGAGTTTTGCTACAGAGTCAACTATCAAAAAGGTGTCAAGGCCTGGTTCCTATAATTCTTTATTTATATTTTATTGTACCATTGGTGAAACCTATTGATTTGCTTTTTATTTTATTTTTTAAAGGGCCTCCCATCATGATGATCCCCAAATGCCCTTGTCCTCTAGAATCCTTATCTTACCTATCCCTTTCCCTTTCAGATGGCACTCATTGTTTCATATTTATACCAAAGGAAAGGATCCACCAACGGGCATCACCCTCTCTTTCTCTCTTATTCGCTCCTTGATTTATCTTATTCCAGATGGATTAGAGAAAGGGAGAGAGAGGATAATAACTGATAACCAACTCATTTGTGATGATCCTCACTAACATCTATAATATGGAGATGAGCTTGAGAGGCATTGAAGTGATGCCTCCACATCATGCAACTTTATTGCGTTTTGGCCACAAAGATCTCTTACCCAATTTATTGAGAGCTCTTAGAAATGATGGCAGACCCCACCTCAAGTAACGCTGCGGGGCAACAACATGATGGTCCAAGCAAATAAGCCAAAGGAAGCAATCACTCCAGCCTTTCTCCATTGGTCTTGACTAACCGTGAGGACAAATTCTTGGTGCAATCATACGTTCTACCGTCGAAGTCGTCATAGATTCTCTGGTCCTAAAACTCTTTAGTGGGTGTATAACCTGGTCCTGGAGCTTTGTGCCAGCCACTCGCTAGCCCCGGAATTGTGGTCCATCCCATTCCCAAGGGTGGCTAACAAAGGCGTTCGTTCCACCATCATGCCAAACTTTCACAATCTTAAAGATAACATATTGGGTGCCCAAACTTCCACTCCAAAGATAATTTGGTCCTCTAATTTTCAATTAGTATAATTTACTCTTTTATATTTAAAAAATATTATATTTCTAATGTTTTATTATATATAAAGTTGGTTAAAATTAACAGAATAATTAAGATGGCTAAAAGTAACTATTGATCCTATATAACGCAGCATTAGATATATAATATTTTTTAAATATAAGAGGCTAAGCAAGCAAAAGTTTGAGGGTCAAAGTATGTTTGTACCTAAAATATTTTCAATCTCCCTGGCGGCAATGCTTGCCAACAAGTACCCTCGGCATTGAATTAGAAGAAATATACAAATGGTTAACAAGAGAAAAGCATCATAAAAGGTCTAATTCTTGGTTTGTGACCAGAATAAGAATGGTGGGCACTTTATTTAAGGGGAAGAGGGGACAGCGAGAAAAGGATAAAGAGAAAGCTGGTGAGTTTTCGCTTTTGCTCAGAAGAGGTCGCATGGGCCGGGGGACAGGGGTGCAGACGGTGACGTCGTGGAGCCACACTACGCTCTTGGCCCCTCTCTCTCTCTCTCTCTCTCTTCCTCTCCCTCCACGTCTTCGTTCCAGCCCAGGAAATTTCTACCTACACCCAAAAAAATTACTCTCCGCATCCCCTTTTTTTTTTTTTTAATAAAATTTTAAATTATTTCTCATATTTTTCCTCCGCATCCTCCTGAAACAAATTCTTTCCAGCACCGTTTTCCTCCTCGCCCTCCCCTCTGCTCTCCCTTTTCGATCAGCACAGTCTCTTTTTTTTTTTTTTCCATTGACATCGACTTTTCTTTTTTCATTGGCACTGACTCCCCTTTGTCCTTCGAGACCGATTCCCCTTCTTTCATCCGGCATCGACTCCCCTTCGATCGGTATCAACTCTCATTCTCTCATCAGCACCGACTCATATTCTCTCATCGGCATCGCCTTCTAGCATCGGCTTCTCTTACCTCTTTTCCTTGGCATTGTTTCATCAGCTTCGGTCATTCTTTGGTCTCCGACTTTTCTTTTATATCCTTTCCATTCATCATCTTTTTGGCATCATCTTCTTCCCTCCTTTTCAGCATCTGCACCGACCTCCTTGGCCCCATCTTTTTTTACCTCTCTATTCGGTCATATTAGATAGAACAAAGGAGGATGAGACAGAAAGGACGAAAGCGATCAAAGTAGGAAAGAGAAGGGAAGCCGAAGGGCTGAAACTCAAGAAAGGAGGGAAGCTGGTGCTAGAGAGGGAGGGGGAGGAGGAAGATGGTGATGGAAGGGGGTTTGTTTCGTATGGATATAGAGAAAAAAAAATATGAAGGATAATTTAATATTTTTTTAAAATATATGGATGTTGAGAATAATTCACTAGGTGCATATAGAAACTTCTCGAAGAAGAAGTTTTTAATCTTTAAATATTAAAGTAGTGTTTGACTTTTCAAAAGCTATTCCTATTATAGGATAGCATTTAATAAGCATCTTTTTAAAATTACAAATTTATCATTAAAAATAACTTTAATTATCATCTTTTTAAAATTATAAGTTTGTCATTAAAGAATAACTTTAATTATTTTGAATTTTTTAGGAAATAAGTCTATGAGTTATCCTTGATTAAATTTGTTGAGACATATTTTTTTTTCTAGTAATAATTTTTAAAATAAAAAGATATTCAAAAGAAAAAATCTTCTTATCCCTTGTTTCAAACACTCCACGAAGGGAAGGAAAAGTCTTTTTGGCCCACTTCCCAGGATAAAAAAAAAAAAAATCATATGCCACTATTATTCTAATTCATAGGCAGTAAGTAAGCTTGGTTAAATACTTTTAGTTGAGTTCCATAGCACGGTCCTGGGATGGACGAAGCCAAAGGATGGGGCCCTCTTCCCTTCTCCCAATCACCTCGGTGGTACTTGTTAGGTGTGGTGGGGTTGATAGGCTCGTGCGAACGAATAAAATCGAAGCCTTATTGGGGTGTGGAGCCACTTAACCTCTGCCTGCAAACAAGGCTTCTGCCATCTTCTTTTTTTTTTTTTTTTTTTCTCTCTTCAAAATGTTTTTTTTTTTCGTCAAAATTGCTTAGGGTTCTCTGGACGGAATCCTCTTTCATATCATGCGTGGGACTTTTCCCCTTTCATTTAATGCAAATTTAGACTTTTTTTGCTTCTTTTTTCAAAAAAAATAAAAATAAAATAAAAAGAGATTTAGATGGGAACTTATTGCGATTGCCAAGGTGAGTTGGATGGTTGAAAATTAAAGCACCTGTCTTACATCTTGTCTTTATTCGTTGAAGTTCAGAGCAGTACATGTTTGTACTGAAAATGGGAGTCTAGAACCTTGTGACCTCTGCCAAAGAGTTTTTGAAATTTCAATCCAATGTTGAGCTTTACGACACCATTGGTGAATTGATGATAAACTTGATACTTTCAAATGGATAAGGTGTCGCTGGTCGTCTTTATGCGGTCACGGGTCTGTGCCTCCATTCAAATCCTCATACCCAAAAAAAAAAAAAAAAAAAAAAAAAAAACCTCATACCAAGCATAAATATCGCAAATATAGACTCTATCGACATACTTTTTATTCAAAGCCTTCGTAAACAGACAAAGTTTAGAAATCTAATGCTATAAACTTTAAAGAATGTGAGTTCCTTCATAATTTTAATCGGCAAAACCATTATAGCGTAGACCATAATAAATTTTATTTTGAGTGTTGCTGTGTATTTTTTTTTTTAAATATTTTAAAAGTATTAATTATTCGATTTTATTATAAGGGATGCATATATATTTCAATTAGCGCATGGCTAATACGTTAAAAACCTTGAATTTTTGGATTAATGCAGTGAACAGCGTATGATTGCGGTGTTAATTTTTTTTATTATCAGATGGAAAGAATTACTTATTAAAAAAAATGATTAAAAAAATACTTTTATATTAATGGCTTTAATTTAACCAAAAATAATAATAAAAAATCATTCATCGGATAACCTAGGACTATTTATCATTCAGAGAGAAAAGTATCTCAGCTTAACAATTGGGACTATCAAAATATAATCCTTCATTTACAAAAAGGCGTTATATTTTAATGAGTTAAATTGAAATCAGATCTGGCTTAACATTTAGGTTGTGAGTCAATCAATTGGATGAACTAATTATTGGATCAAATAATTATAATGAATCTATTTGAAACTTAATTGATCTTTAATAATAAAATCACATCAATTGATAACTAATTTATTATTGAATTGATTAGATCGATCCGATCCGGCTTTCAAATTTAATGAGTTAAAAACGAGTATTATTATAGGGAGACTTGTCTGCTATATTAAAGATTGATGTCATTCAGCGCTATGCATGGAACATACTCTAGTGAAAAATAAAGTCGCTCTATATCGGTTTAGCCTTTTTTTTCTTTTTCTGTAACATCAACATTTGTGTAGTAAAAGTAAATATAAAAACGTCACGTCATCTCTTGATGGATTCCCAACCCCTAATTCTTTACCGTCCGCTGGTCCATCTATTTCGCCTTGCCTGTCGAATCAAAATAATTTAAAATTAAAAATAGTTGGGAGTACAAAGTAAATTAGTCAATATGATTAGACGCCGTGCACGGTACTCCATTTGCGTCCTATTCACCAAGCCTAATAATCAAACAACGTGGTGAGGGGTGCCAGATTCTTCAAGGATTAAAGTTGTGCACTCGTCCTTAAACGGCCTGCAGCCACCTTGTGAAAGAAACATTAATCCTTGTAATTAAGCACTGGAGAACATAATCACACCATAGATACAAGGAATTTTTTTTTCTTTCTTGAAATTTAAGCGGAAAAAAAGAGAGAGAAAGATTTAAATTGTTTACTGCTCGAGTTATAATCCTTTTAGGTAGGTAAAAATTAGTTGCGTGTGTGTGTGTGTTTTTTTTTTTTTATAAAAATTTTTCCCCGATTGCCAACAACTAGCTGGATCTAAATCATGCTAGCAACATTGTATTGCATCTCCCAAAGATTTGATTGCTAGACATCTATTAAAATATTGCATGTTTAATAAATGATATAAAAATATAATGATAAGTAATTATTTATATAAAGAGAGAGAGAGAGAAAATAAGAAAGTAGTAAGTTAAATGCATGAAGCCAAAATAAGGACAAATTCTAGGATATATCTCATAATTTTAGAACTAAACAAAATTAATTCAATCAGCACCTATGGACGATGATGACGATTTAATCGGATAAACCCTGCATTTGTTTGAATTCAGTTCATGTTGAGCGAATCCAACGTGAAATGGGGTCCTGTTGCTGCTGAAATCCATCATTTGATTCGGACGTGATTAAGCTTCAAGATGGGCTTCCTTTTAGGCGGACCTACAAAATAGTCCTCACGTGAGAGGCATTGGGGATGGCCCTCTGCGGAAGACCCTCCAACGCTCAAGTCAGTAGAGATCAGCATCAATAAAATAGGGAAGGCTCTTGTTGAAGAGTCTTTTCAAGGTCGCCTCTCGAGGGTTCTGAGCAGAGCTCTAATGGCGGAAAGGGGTGAGCAAGTGTGTAAAAAGATGGCCCGTACCTAAGGGGATCTGAGGCTATGGTATTTATAGAGGATCACTTGGTTGCTTGGGAGCGTCGTGGGTCTGAAAGCCGTTGAGATCCAAATCCAGTTTGCTATGAATCGGTATGATTCATATCTGGTTAGTTAGAGGATCGACGGCTGGGAAAGATTGTTGATGTCTCGAGATTTGGCAAGGACATAGGCTCCAGGGCCCTAGGTCACTCTCAGATATGATTAATGTTGAAATTTTACTACTTCAAGGTCTCCCGCGCCGAATTCCGCAAAGGTATAGGTATCGGTCTCCCGCACCGAATTCCGCAGAGGTATAGGTATCGCTTGGGCTTGGCCAAGTGAGAAGAGACCGGCTAAAAGGTTGGACGATGAGATGGCTTGGCTAGAGGGGTCGAGAGACGAGATAGCTCGATTGGGCCGATGGACGAAAGCTCGGTTGAGGCCGAGAGATGAGACGGCTCGGCTGGAGCTGAGAGACGAAATAGCTCGGCAGGGGTTGAGAAATGAGAGATAGCTGGACAGGGACCGAGAGATGATATAGCTCGGCTGGGACTAATAGATGATATAACTGGCTGGGGCCGAGAGGCGTTACCCATGCCTTAGGAACCCTTGGCTCGATGAATGACTAGGGCACCCCAACTTATCGAGACTGATCTATCTCTGATGAATATTATACAGCGAGTAGAAATCAGGATTAATCTTAGTCATATGCACAATTATTGATGCCCAATGATTTTACTCCTTAACAAGTCCTAAGAGCGTGCCATGGCATGCGGATCGAAATAAAATATTAAAAATTTAGAGAACGTAATTACAAAGTTTGGGCACACATTGGACGCTCAATTCCACATTCCGTGGAGCCTCCAATCGAAGCTTTCCTCGAAAGCCATGCCGTGACGACAAATCTGAGAGCCGTACGCCTCTCGACGATGCCCATTCCTTGAACGAAGAAGCACGAGATGGCTGGCAAACCGGAACGCTGCCAGCGACGTCTTGTAGCGAACGTGGGCGTTGCAAGGCACGCGTCTTATTAAACCTTATCAACTCTTCTCCGTTATCTCCGCTCATATTGATCCATAAATATGAACATCACCTGTTCGACAAAATTACTGCTTCAAATACTTTCTTTCTCTTCGTACGAGTCGAGAACCATGTTATTTTTCTCTCGCCTTATTGCCGCTAAATCTGTGGTTGGCTTAGCTGACTTTAAGAAAAATACTTTAATTATGTAACATAAAAGTAGGGTGAAGAGAGAGATGGAGCGGGAAAAAAAAATACATGATTTTTAAAATCAAACCGGATCGATTTAATTAAAAATAATTATAAATCTAATTTAATTTTATTATTAAAATTAATTTTTATATTATTTAATAAAAATAAAAAATTAATTGAACCAACCGATTACGAAGAACCAATTCAATTTTGATTTTTAACTTTTAGTGTTGGCTTTCATTTGAATTTTTTATTTTAAAATTTTTACTTTGGCTTCTGCTCGAAAACAATCCATCTATAGCTTTAAAATATAAAATACAAATATATATATATAAAATTTAAAAATATTTTTATAATTTAATATTTATATTTATTATATTTATATTATTTAATTAAAAATTAATTATGATATCATTTTATTTGATCAAACAATTTATTTGATGAAATTGATTAATTTTGATTCAAATATTAAGCTGATTTATTGTTCGATTCGATTTTAAAACATTGGCGAGACAAGTAGGTAGGGAGGGCAACCATTCGACCTTTCACTTCATGACAGCTGGATTCATTAATTTTTAATAACATGTTTTTTTTTTATAGAGAAGTATCGCATTAATTTAGAATGAGTCGAGTTAGATATATCAAAATATAAAATTTGAGTCAGAAAGGGCATGAATCTTTTTATTTTAGCTTTAAAATTTGAAATGATCAGCTGCACTGGTGACGATCCAATCAATCATCAAGTTAACTTTTTTATAAATATATCAAATTAAGGCGCTATAAATTTTTTAAAAGATAAAACGGATGTCCATAATTAAAAGGTTGGATGGTTGTAATAATAATAATAATAATAACAACATGGGTTGCAGCTCGATGATCGGAGATTTTTGCGTTGGCATTGCACAAAGTCATTGGTGTGACTCATCAGAGGCGATGAGGTTCACAAAGTGCTACCGTATTAAGGGCACGCTACATCAGTGTCATATCAGAATGATGAACCCATGGGATTATTTAACAGCTCCATCTTCATATAATTATCACCAATAAGATCAATAAATATGTCAGATTATTTAAATCCTATTAGATATAAATGCCAAACTACTTACGGTAGACCCAAATTAATGACATAGGGTATATAGACATTGCTATTATAATGCAAATAAAATCGAGCATTAGTTTTTGGAAATATAAAACAAAAAAAATGTTAACTCTCCATCCTTTAAAGGATTTTCAATTTATAAAATATATTTAATCTAAAATTTGCTTATGGTTGAAAAAAAAAAAAACTTTGCATCGTGGGATTGCAGTTGTGATTGATGATCACAACCTTCAAATTTTAAAGGCCATTATGTTGAACCCAGATCAAAGTCTAAATCGTGAGGCCCAATAGCCTATCATATCGCTGCCCATCCATTAAAATGGAAAAAAGAGAACTCAAATGTTTGAAGTGAATGTTCGCATATATATATATATATATTAAATAAATCGATTGACATATAAAATCATGGTATTTAAAGTGTAATAAATTATTCATCTTATTTATACTCAATTTCTCAATTAATTAAAAATAATAAATATTAACGTTTAGTTCTTAAAATTTTTGATTTTAAAGAATAAAATATCAACATAAAAAATTTGATCCTTTCTGCTCTAATCTTGATGACTATTTGGAGGATAAGGAATTATTAGATTTTTAAGATACTTTTTAGTTTTTATTATCAAAAATTAACTTTCTTTTTTAAATTATTTTTAATTTAAAAAAAAAATAAAAAAATTAAATTTTTAAAATAATTTGCTGCACTCTAATTATAAGAATTTTAAATGCCAATTAATTTCTTAGGAAATGTTAAATGATCATTCAAAAGGAGTCTCGGAAACTCGAAGTTTAACTTGCTTCCCCGTTTAATTTTTTTTTAAAAAACATAAAGATTACTTTATCTTTTATCTTTTTAACATTGTATTTGGATGAAGAGAAAAATAGAATAGAAACAAAAAATTAAAGAAAAAAATAAAAAAAATTACCTTATATGGAAGGAAAAAAAACCAAAGAAAGAGAAAATTAAGGAAAAAATGATAGGTAAAAATTTTTTCTTCAAAATTGAAAAGATTTTAAAGAGAAAGCTAAGGTGTTTTTTTTTTTATATTAATTTTTTTTTTCAAAAAAAAGATTAGATCATTAATAAAAAAATATATAAGTATTTGTAATAAAGGTATTATTATTATATAAATTATTATTATTTTTACCCATCTAAATATAAAGAGAAAAAATATTTTTGCTCTACTTTTTTTTTCTTCTTTGTTTTTTTGTTTTTCTTCCTATTTTTCTATCCATCTAAAAAGAGCATAAGGAAAAGACTTGAAGCTCCTATAAGTGCTACATGATTCCCCTGTTGGCCGGTCCGCTCCAACTAAAGGGGCATTTCAGTATTTCAAACTCCGATAGAGAGAAAAGGTTGCAAGGAGAGGGCGCAAAGCCGGTCTTGTCTCTCTCTCTCTCTCTCCCTATAAACCCCATTACGGTCATTTAAATTAAATCATCATAGCACCAACCAGCGCCGACCGCCTCCTGATGGACGACCGCAGAGACCACAGGCGGCCGGAGCAGTCCTTCCGGCCGCCGGAGGCCCCCCGTGACCCCATGGAGTTCCTCTCCCGCTCCTGGAGCGCCTCCGCCTTAGAAGTCTCCAAGGCCTCGCTCCCCCGCTCCCTGCCGCCGGCGTTGCAGGGGCGATCCTCGAGGACGCCGCTGGAGAGCTCGAGGAGGCGAACGTCGCCGGGAACCCCTTCTCTTTCGCTTCATCCGCTACCTCACAGCTCGTCATGGAGAGGATAATGTCGCAGGCGGTGAGTTGGTACTCCAAGTGTTGTGAAACAGGGGACAAGTTTTGCTGTTTATTTGTTTTTTTCCTTCGGAATTGATTTTTTTTTAATATATAATGGTTTAGAATTTGTTCCTCCATTTCTTTCTTAATGTTTTACGGTGGCAAAGTTTTTTTTTTTTTTTTTTTGTACTTTGTTGTTTTTTGAACCACCTCCATGAATCTGGCAGCGTTCTCCCATCCATTTTATCAAAAAAATTTTTCTCTCTCTCTTTGGCGTGTTTGTACTTTATATTGGCTTTTTTTTTCTTTTATTTTTATTCATTTCTCTTACATTTCTGTTTATTTGTACTAAGATTCGAGAGAGTTTTTTAAAAATCGCCCTCTTAAATAAAAGTATTTACAGAATCTTTATACATACTTTACTTTGTTTTGAAGTTATTTTCATATTTATTTATCTGTCGGCGCGCGCTCACTCTTGTTGAATTTTTAAATTCTCGAAAAGGATTTGTCTTAAACTTTTCTCTTGGATTCTTCTGGGTTGGTTTACCTTGGATCATTGCACCCGTTTCAAACCTTTTCTTTTAGTAATTTACAGACATAAAACTCCCAAAACTACAAAAAGGTTCAATCTTTTCCTTTATTTTCCCCTGTTTAAAAAAAGTCTCTTACTCTGTTTTCTTTTCTTATGAACACAGCAGGAGGTATCACCGCTCACCTCAGGGCGTTTATCCCACAGCAGCGGGCCTTTGAATGGTGGCCAGAGCGGCGGATCCCTCTCCGATAGCCCTCCGTCTCCCCCTCCGAGATCGACGACGTCAAGGTCCTCTCCTTAATTTGCTCTCTCAAACCTATAATATTGTTTCATCTTAAAAAAAGGATCGCTTGTTTTCTTTCTGCTGCTTTGTTTCGTTTTTTATTTTCCATGGTGCCTATTCCTTCTTTCATATATATATATATATATATATATATATATAATATATATATATTGTTTCTGGGAAGCTGGGCACTGAAGACAAAGCGACCAAGCTCTCAGGCTCTCTCTGTAAAATTTTCCAGGGAGACAGAAGAGAGAGAAGAGAGAGAGAGAGTCAGGCCTTTCTCTTCTTCCGATAAAGCACCTGACAGATCATCGCAAGCTAATTAAAAGGCCCTGTAGCAAGTTTGTGGGTTTTGCCTCTGTTTTCCTCCCATTTTTGGTCCCCTATTGAGGCTTTGCACTGTAGCCCTGCTCTGCTCCAGACACAGACTACTGTAACAACCTTCGTCTCAAATGCCCCTATGATTTCTTCCCTTTGTCTTCATTACTTTTTCATTACCTTCCCTTCATCGGCAGGGGCATTTTGGGCTCGTAGCTGGCGGTCTACTCTGCACGCAAATAATTTGTGATTCATAAAATACCCCTCGATAATCTCTTTACTTTTTTATTTTTAGAGTTAAGACAAACCTGGGTTTGTCCTTGGAGGTCAAAGTCAAAGATTGTGTCAAGATAATAGTTGGTATTTGGGCATTGGAATAATTCAAGAGGCATGTTCTCGTCATAGAAGGGCTTTTTTTTTATTTTATTTTTTTCTTTGTTTGTCTTCTAGCTCTGCGAGCTTCACTTGTGTTGGGCTGTGGGCTTTGTTTTGCCCTGGACGTGAGAAGGCTTTGTTTCCTCCTCAGAGCTGTCGCCCCTGTGTCTTGGTTATGGAAGACAATCCGGCGTCCTCCGTTTCTCAGTGCTTGCCTCCCTACTGCGCTTAATTACAAATACTGCCCATGTCTATAGCTTAATTTACTTAGTGTTTCTTCATGTATACATTTTATAGCGAGAGCAAATTGGTCATTTAGAAAGCCACCGTATGTGACCCCTGCCATGGCTGAGGTCACCAGTCTCGGCGCCACCTTTCTGTCCTGGATTCAATAGTTTTTTGTTAGTCTCCCAATAAAGTTTTCAATACAATAGTTTTTTTTTTTTTAAAGAAATCGTTGGTGAAAAAAATTGGTTTTCATCAGCAATCCCTGTAACAAATCGAGAATAATCCCCATGCAAATAGATTAAAAGAAGAAGAAAAAAAAAATGGCAATCATGCTAACTAAGCCAAATCGCTTGGAATGGACTGCATGCAGTTGTCCCGGACCAGCAACACGCCAAAGCCCCAAGCTTATAGAGGAAGCAGCAAGACGGTGGGGAGGTGGCTCAAGGACAGGAGGGAGAAGAAGAAAGAAGAGACTCGGGCCCACAATGCCCAGCTCCACGCTGCCGTCTCGGTGGCCGGCGTTGCCGCGGCGGTTGCGGCGATTGCTGCCGCCACGGCCGCCGCTTCGGGGTCGGGCAAGGACGAGCGTGCCGCCCGGACCGACATGGCTGTGGCGTCCGCCGCGACCCTCGTAGCCGCGCAGTGTGTTGAGGCTGCGGAGTCCATGGGGGCCGAGCGCGAACACCTGGCGTCGGTCGTCGGTTCCGCTGTTAATGTCAGGACCCCCGGGGATATCATCACTCTCACCGCAGCTGCCGCCACTGGTAACTTATAATTTCTTGTTACAGAGGTTTCCTGAACGAGTTCGGCTGTTGTCTTGTTTGTACTTGAGAGACATTATATATTGGTTTTGTTCTGGGATGGCAGCACTGCGAGGGGCGGTGACATTGAAGGCCAGGGCGCTTAAAGAGGTGTGGAACATAGCAGCTGTCATCCCGGTGGAGAAGGGAGGGATGGGAGGCCACCACGATCATCGCCACCACAAGCAGCAGAAGGATTTGGATAACAATGGAAGCAGTTTCAGTGATGAGCTTGTACAGGACGAGGAGAACTTCCTTGGCCTCTGTAGCCAGGAACTTCTTGCCCGGGGGACCGAGCTTCTCAAACGCACCCGGAAAGGTCCTCTTCAGTCATCGCCAACCTTCTCATTAGTGTTAGAAATTAGAGCCAAGGGGGAGGGATGGACATTGAGATATGTTTTGTGTTTGATTATAATTGCAGGTGCGCTTCATTGGAAGATCGTCTCGGTTTACATCAACCGCATGGGTCAGGTGAGGTGGTTGTTTGAAAGCTTGCTGCTACCATTTGTTACTCAATTGTTAACCATTCTCTGCTCAATATGTTTTAAGTTAATTTGTTTTGCTGAGTCTGTAGGTAATGCTTAAGATGAAAAGCAGGCATGTTGCTGGAACAATCACTAAGAAGAAGAAGTGTTAGTCTCACAGAACTCATAATTAAGTCGAATATTGCAGTTCTATTTCCTTGTCATGGGCTTATTATAGCGATGATGCTGAAATGGTTTTCTGCAGGTGTGGTCATGGAGGTTTGCAAGGATATCCAATCATGGCCGGGTCGGCACTTGCTAGAAGGCGGAGAGCAACGGCGCTACTTTGGACTGAGGACGGCGGAGCGCCGGTGATCGAGTTCGAATGCCGGAGCCAGAGAGAGTACGAGATGTGGACACAGGGAGTATGCCGCCTCCTCCACATTGCCGGCGAGAGGAAGCACCTTGCTTGACGAGGGGATCTGCGTCCAGACCAGCAGCAGAGGAGAATGATGAGCCATTTATTAGCTGTGGAGTTTAGAGGAAAGTGTTGGAATTAATGGCTTGGCAATAATGTTTGTAATCAAGGAAACGTGCGAAGTGAATTCCATCTGCCGCTGTGAAAAGAGAAAAAAAAGAAGAGAATTTAATCGAATCAATCCGAGGGGGTTCTTCGCTGGATTTGCTTTTGGTTTTTGGTGTGTGTCATAGATGGAAGTGATGCTATACAATACTACGCAGTAGGAAAAAGGGGACCATGTTCAGCTCTTGCACAGTTGTGGCCGGGAAGAATCTTTGACTGAATAAAAAGCAAACCATCTATCCATGGAAAGGGCACTATCATGTGGGCTCCTCTCTCAATGTTTTTCATGTGCCAAAGAAAAAAAACGGGGTATTTTTTGGCTCTTAACGTACGACTTCTTCACATTGAGGAATGATCTCACACCAATCAGTACTTGATACGTAAAATTATGACCCCTTCTTCCATAGCTAGTTAGCAGCACATTATTTCAATTTAAAAGGCCATAACACCACAAGGCCGCCACACTCAGAAGAATGTTAGATTACTAAAGTATGTCAAAGCATGCTGCTAAAAACTATCAGTGATCAACCTGCAGACTGTACATTCATAAAGGTTTCAGTGTCCGTGGCTGTCTGAATTTAAGGCAGGGAGAAGCCAATGGAGGGCTGAAAGCTCTCATGAATCACTTGCACCGAAGGCTGTTAGCAGAGCCATGAAAAGGTTGACGACATCAAGATACAAAGAGATGGCTGCAGTGACATATTCATCGTAGCTATGGCGCTTGATCAGGTTGTCGGTGTCGTAGACGATGAAACCAGAAAAAATAATTGCAGCCAGGCAACCGTAGATTGTCGTTCCAACCTTTCCAATTGGGAAGAAAATCTGCAGGAAAATAGCTGAGAAGCTCAGCTGCAGGTCATACAGAAAGAAACTGGGAGAGCTGATCCATGGGTTGATTGCATAGACCAACCTGGACAAAGACGTACATCAGCAGCACCAGAAGGGATGCAAACAAGAACGGCCCGAGGAAGTTGAAATCATGGCCTCTTTTGGCAGCCCAGAATGTGTAGAGCGTGAGCGCAACAACAACAACAACCGTTAGAGTCGCTGCTTCCAGTACAACTTTCCCTGAGCCAGAATTGAAACAAATCACACAATGGATAAGGTAAACCTAGAATGTCAAATAGCATCAGGCGATTCTACTACTGAGCTGTGTGTCCAAGTATCAATTTCAAGGCTTGAATACATTAAAAGATTTTAGAAAAATCAAATAAGTTGACTGGTTTGTTGAGTGAATAGAACTATGACGTAAGAAAGTCCTAGAACAAAGCAATGAAGAAATTAGATCTGATAAGGAACTACTCATAGCAAGCATTTTTTGAACAATGTAATAAGGAGAAGAAAATTGATAAAATGTGAACAAATCTTGCTGACAACACCAAGAAAAGAAGCGTAAATCCTGTTTTAGGGGTAAAGGGCTCATGGTTAGGTGGCTAGTGGCCTCATAAGCAGAACTTTTGAGGCACCGTCACTGATTTTATAGGGTAATGTGTGAGGGTTGCTCTTGGTTTAGTATTTACTCTAATGAAAATGAGCAAGCATTTTCACTCTTCTTCGTTGGCACATTTATCTAACATTCATATGTTGATTGATTAAATGAAGCTTGCTAGATCTGATCCGAATTGTACCGTCAACTCTCTGCAACAAAGTGCCAAATTCCTGAATGATGGCTGTTGTCAGGAGAGGGACCTGTCTCGAAACTAAATAAAACAATACTGGCAATTCATTTATAGAAAAAAAAAAAAACAATCACCACCAAAATAGAGTAAGGTCCACCTAGTTAATCAAACAGACCAACAGGCAATGTTCTAATACCCAGTGTAATCACATTCTCAAAATTTCCGTCGGTTCGGTGTTCCTAACCCTTCTGAACAACTGCTCAATAAATGGTCAAAAACAAGTGATACCGGACGAATGAAAGCACAGACAAGGTTGTCCAGTGTACAGATATTAAGACTGTACTCATCTGCCTGATTGTCCCCTGTATGGCCCAACTTGATTCCAAAACTACAGTCCTGCAGACAATGTGGCACATAACTACAAAGACCCTAGCCCATAAGCATAAAATGGTGATGCACAAGAAGTGTGAAAGACCAAGGTCATGACTAGGAATGCAATATAACACCATCCTGCACATTTGACATCCACAGTGATATACTACTCTGACGGAAGTCGCTCTGCTCGAGGCACCCTTCTCATACGGCAGCCTTTCGCTAATTCCAGCACTTGCTCTATGATCGATCTCTTTGGTCTTTCCAGGGCACCCTTCCTATAGGCAGCTTACACCCTTATTTATTTCCGTAGCATTCTTATGATTAATTCATGTAGATTATGGAATCCATGAACCAGAATTAGCAATACATCATGAATTCATGCAGGTAAACAACCCTTGCTTATGAATTGAGCCACTCCTATGTTTTTCTTATGTCGGCCTCTCTAGCAGTTGCTACATGCTCAGTTATATTTCCCCATTATACCCAGGCCTTTTTTAAATTTATGATTTATGAGAATCCTTTGACAGCTCCCTTCCTGACTTTGTGATCGGGGAACCAACCACCCAAGGGAAACAAAAGATCATGTGGTCATCTCACTACTCCCCCATTTATATTCAACTGCTGAATGTATACATTGTCTGGATGAGCAAGGCAAATTTATTGAAACCACTTCGTGGCTGCAACTTTATTTGTCAAACAAAACAGAATGGTTGGCGACACAATCTCATCAAGTGTATTTTAAGATATAGGATCTTTGTTGAATACTAAAATCTACCATGCATATTCAAGTATTGAACGAGTCCTCAATTTGATGGCTAAGATAAATCGTAAAAGCTACAGCTTCATGGTTTCAATGTTAATCATCAAATGATAAAAGAGGAAGATGCAAAGGCATCAGAAGCTAATTTTAAGATAAAGGCATTGAAAATTGCAATTCTAATGATCATTGACATCTCCTCGAATGTGTAGAGAAGATATAGTATTTTGTTGAGTTCCTCTTTAAATATATCGACTTTTAAGTCTTGTAATCTTTGACAGGATAGAATTTGTTACATTTTGCTTAAGGTGTGAAATAGCAGACAAGTATTTAAGTAATATTTTTATCGAATTCACAAGATCTTGAGGAGGGAAGAATGGAAGGCTCTAATATCTAATATAAGCAACTTGCAGGAATGACTTTGTTCATTAATGAAGTCGAGGAAAGATTAATTGATGAATGGGGTAGTAGGTAATTCTTTGCTGGTCTGTCGATTTTATGGACAGTTAGAATGTTGATGGCTGCTTTCTCTGCCAACTGGATGACAGAAATGATGCGATGATCTTTGCGGGAATGACAAAAGATGTCCACTCAGAAGTATAACATACAAAGCAGACTACTATGTGATAGACAAGGGTAATATAATGGATAACAAAGACAGAAACAACGAGAAGTGTGCCATTGAATGCACAAGATAAAGGATGGAAAAAAAAAAAAAATTGAATGCAGAGTTCAGAGACTAACCTAGGAGGAAGGTATTGTACCATCTGAATAAGAGGGAAGGCTGGCCCATATAGGCAGTGACTCGGTGGAATGACACAGAGAAGAGATGAAGTGGAATGAAATAAACTGAAACACAGAGCATTCATAAAGTGTTGCTTATTTATGCAAACTAAGATGATTTGGCTATTAAAGTTGGATGCCACCATAAGGAAATCAAATGTCCTACTCACCTGTAGAATGCAACGTGGTTACATTCAGTGAGAAGCCAATTCTATCACAAGTTGTTAATAAATGGGTTCGAGATCATATAAGTCAGAGACGACTTAACCAGTAAAAAGACCACTAGAATAAGGATAGACAGGAATCCTTCATACTGCAGTCTCTGTAGCATGAAGTTACAGGGCTTGCGAGCATCAGCAATATCACCAGAATGCTGATTAAACATCTAAAGCCGATGTTTTCTTTGTGTTGTCTAATATTGGAATTCTCATATTCTATGCATCAAAACAAAATTCAGTTATATTTTTTTTCTAAAACCAAAGCCGAAAATCACCTCAGCGTTTATTCATATTCTATGCTATCTGAAATCAGTGTTTATTCAGAATGAAGTAATGCTTCTTTTTCTTTCTGCCCAATTTAGACCACTGCACCAACTTTAAAGATCCAAAGTCAAGCAATCATTTACCTGAGTAATACAGAACCAGCATATATCTTGCACTTTTCCAACTATGAGAACCAAATCTGAAGCTTGTCACATACCAGTCATCCCAAAGAAATAAATTTTAAAAAAATTCTTACCCGGTGAATGCTAAAACTTCATAATCCTCCATTTTATGAACCCTTTAGCAAGTTAGTGTTGTTTTACAGTATAGACAATGCATTATCATCTCTTTGGCCATGTGCATATATAAACTAATTGAGACATCATAAAAGTCATACATCCTTTCAATGATGACAAACTACCTAAAATTATGCAGGGAAGTGCACGTTTTTATTCCTAGTTGGGTCACTTTATTTAAGCACTGACATCAATCTGTAAGTATGGATGCCATTTGCTCTTTCTTAAATCATAGAACTCTTTGTGTATGACTCCACAGACATTTAAAAAATGATTCATCTTGCGTGCAATGAAATAGATCACTGAAACGTATTGACTTATTCTTCTAATTTCTTCATCCAAAGCTCAATAATATTCACATTCCATCAAACCTTAACAGTGGAAGGGCTTGACATCAGTCAGTTTCATCTCCAACTATGTTCTAAAAAAAAAGGAAAAAGTTTTCCTTCTCCAACTTATTATACAGGAATGCCGAATTCTGGAATATCAATATTATATGTTACGATTAGTTGCGTTGTTTGCCTATTATACTCTTTATAATCATTTTTATTGCCATTTTATATTCTCTCTCTTTTTTTTTTATTTTTTTACAGCCTCATAATTTAAGAAATATTTAGAAAATAATATAACTAACTATATTGTTTCCTTCTCAAATTTAAAATACTATATAAAAGAATTCCCTCTGTCACAAACCCAACAAAATAATAGGTTCAAAATGCCCGTTTTGTTCTCTCTAATATCAGGGATTTCTTTAAGCATTAAGACAAAGATGAATGAAAATTAAAATTAGCTTCTTCCTTACCGCTCCTAGTTGCGCATGATAACCCTACCGTGAGGCTGATGCAGATCGTGAACAGCATGAGGAGAATCAAATTTATCGGATGACGCTCACGGAAGTATATCATTGGCAACATCACTGTTTCATCAAGATGAAAAAAGAAATATCATTAAAATATAAATTTTAGCTAAAAATCCAGAAAACAAGGGAGAATTCATCAAGATGTCAAATATACCGAGGAATGGGGCGACGATGATCAGAATAAAGACGGCCAATGAGGCGGGGGTGCGGGCAAAGACGAAGCGGGGAATGGCCGGGACAAACATAAAGATGCAGGCGACGACGATGGTGAGCAGAATCTGGAGGGAGACGATAGTGTAGATCTTTCGAACGAAGGCCCACCGAAGCTGTGGGTTCTCGATCATGTCGGGGTACAGAGCGTCACCGCCCAACCCGCCCTCGATGTCGTGCTGCTTGTTCTTCCCCATCTCACGCTCGAAGGATAGCAGGTGATGGCCCAAGGGATTGGATTATAATGGAGAGAAGGGAGCTGGGGAAGGGGTTGAGAGGAAGGTGGCGGGGCGGAAGACAAAGGTTGAGAAGCCCGACCACCGATTACGGAAACGAGAGAGGCGGGTGTTGAAGTAGAGAGAGGATTATCGAGAAAACCGACCTTAACGGATTATAATTAATTATAAAAATATTATAATTAATTATAGAAATTTAAAATTTTTAAAAAAACTGTTGCCGTTAATTCTTTAATACGCTCCTTCAAAATAAAGCTACGAAATACCAATTTTGATCCATAATTTTTTAAAGCGGCTTTATGAAAGCGTTTAGTAAGAGCGTCCATAAGTTGATTTGTTAAGAAAATATAAGTAATACGAAGAGCACTTGACTGAACTTGATCCCAAATAAAGTCATAGTCAATTGCCACATATTTTATGCTCAAATGAAAGACTAGATTAGAACAGATATAGGTAGCATTAATATTATCACAATAGATAACAAGCGGTAAAGGAAGGGTGATGCATGAGAAAGGAACACATCCAATTGATTTTTGAAGTAGTGGTAGCAACTAATTGATACTCAACTTCTGTGGATGACCGAGCAACTGTACACTGTCTCTTGGATGATCAAGAAATAGGATGACGACCAAGATAGACAATATAGGCACTCATAAGGATATAATCATTTTTGTTGTTAGCCCAATTTGCATCTGAGAAGGTATGAAGAGAAAGTGAAATTTTCTTATGAAGAAAAAATCATGAGTTAATGGTGGCATCGAAGTAGCCATTTTGCAACATTCCAATGTTCAGACGTTGGGTAATGTTTTGCAACATTTCAATGTTCAGACATTGGGTAATGTATGAACTGAGAAAGCTTGTTAACAGCATATGCGATGCTTCGATGAGTGAGGCAAAGATATTGTAGACTGCAACAATTGTTCTATATTCTATGTAGTCAGTAGAGATGGGCACTGAATCAGGCCGCCTATGGCTCGGCCCAGCATGGCACAAACCGAGCCGTGCTTGGCACGGCCCATTAAAAGGGGTCATGCCGGGCTTGGAAAATCTAGCCCGTAGACTAAGCCCAACATGACCCACGTGCCAGCCCGGCATGGCCCACAAGGGCCTAATTCTCTTAAAAAATTTTTATATAAAAAAATAATTTTTTAATAAATTAAAAAAATTATTAGCAACAGAGTATTTATTAATATGAAGCCACCTTAATGGCAAGGGGTTTGGCATAAATCCATACTAGTTTATTAATTAAAAAAAATGATGCATAAAGGGAAGGGGGCTAGGCTTGACCTTCAGAGCACAACAAGAAAGGAGAAAAAAATAGAGATGACTTACTTTAATAATTAAAAAAATAAAAATATATAATTATAAAAATAAAGATGACTCACTCATTAATAGTATTTATATCATCATCATCTTCGTTGGTTAAGTCATGTCCACCTTTATCTTGAAGCCTTACCTTAGCATCCAACCAATCTTTGAAGTAGAGAAGTATCTCAATCGTGTCGCCATTCATTCTACTTCTCTTTTTATCTAGAACACACTGACCTGCACTGAAAAAGGATTCCTATGCTACTGTGGATATCGACACAGCTAAAATATCATATGCAATGGCAGACATAACAGTATATTGCTTTCTAACACTCTTCCACTAAGCTAATAGATTTAGATTCTCTATTTGATTTTCATCTAATGCAGATTGAAGATCATTTCGTAAATAAAATTCTAGTTTACTACTTAATAATGAAGAGGATGAAGATGAAGAAGATGAAGCATATGTGTGTATTCTTTATGCAATGAATGAAAAATAAATGATGGACGAGAACTAGAAGAAAAAGCAGGCTTTGTGCATGTATTCTAGATCCATGAATTTTTTCATCATATAAAGCATAAATATCATGAAGAAGTCGTGTTACCTCATTTTTAGCACGTTCAGGATCTTTAACCATATTTTCACAATATGCATCAATTAAAATTAGTATGCCACTTAATTTAACTCTAGTATGAAAAATAAGAGCTAAGTTATGCAAAGGATATATCCTATCTCAATATTATTCCACCCATGACTTAGAGTTTGCAGCTGTGATCTTTGCTTTAAAGATGTGGAGACATTACTTATATGGGAGGAAATGTTAGATCTTCACGGATCATAAAAGCTTGAATTATATTATGACTCAAAGAGAATTAAACCTAAGGCAAAGAAGATTAATAGAGTTGATGAAGGATTATGACTGTACGATAGAGTATCACCCCAGGAAAGCTAGTGTGGTGGCTGATGCTTTGAGTAGGAAATCTATAGTCACCTTAGCTTCTATTAGAATAGTACAGTTACCTCTAATGCTAGAGTTGAGAAGTTTAAATGCAGAGCTGGCAGCAGATAAGTTTGGAGCATTATTGGCAAGTTTCAAAGTTAGGCCCCTAATGCTTGAGGAAATAAAGGAAGCTCAGATGCGGGATCCATAGTTGCTGAAAGTTAGGGAATCAGTCCTAAGTGGATCCTAGTCAGATTATACTATTAAAAATGATGGTTTACTAGTGTATAAAGGCAGAATATGTGTGCCAGCCATTGATCTGTTAAAAGAGCAAATCCTGAAGGAGGCTCATAGTTCAGCTTATTCGATGTACCCAGAAAGTACCAAGATGTAGAAACATTAAACAGAATTACTGGTGGAATGGGATGAAAAGAGAGATAGCTGAGTTTGTTTTGAAATGCTTGATATGCCAGCAGATTAAAGCAGAACATCAGAGTCCAGCTGGTTTGATGCAGCCTCTATTTGTGCCTGAATGGAAGTGGGAGCACATCACTATAGATTTTGTAGTGGGTCTCCCAAGGACTAGAGGAGGTAATGATTTTATATGGGTGATTGATGATAGATTGACCAAATCTGCCCATTTCTTGCCCATTAAGATTTCTTTCACTTTGGATAGATTGGCAAGATTATATATGAATGAGATTGTGAGTCAGCACGGTGTGCCTGTGTCTATTGTATCAGATAGAGATCCCATATTTACATCTAATTTTTTGACTGAATTGCATAAAGCTTTGGGCACTAAGTTGAGATTTAGTACAGCCTTTCATCCTCAAACTGATGGATAGTCCGAGAGAACTATTCAAACATTGGAGGACATGTTGAGGGCATGTGTAATAGAATTTTCTGGTAGTTAGGATGAGCATCTGCCATTGATTGAATTTTCTTACAATAATAGCTATCATTCCAGTATTGATATGGCACCTTATGAAGCTCTCTATGGGAGAAAGTGTAGAACTTCAGTGTGTTGGGATGAAGAAGGAGAGAGGAGGCTGCTAGGTTCTGATTTAGTGCAGCTCACAGCAAAGCAGGTTAGAATTATCAGAGCTAAATTAAAGGTAGCCCAGGATAGATAGAAAAGTTATACAGATAAGAAACACAGAGATATAAAATTTGAAGTTGGAGGTAAAGTATTTTTGAAAGTATCTCCTTAGAAGGGTATCATGAGATTTGGGAGGAAAGGAAAACTAAGTCCCCGGTATATTGGGCCTTTTAAGATTATTGAAAGAGTGGAGACACTTGCCTATAAGTTGGCCTTACCCCCAAATCTTTTTCAGATCCATAATGTATTTCATATATTAATGTTAAGAAAGTATGTACCCGATTCCTTTTATGTATTGCAACCAACGCTGGTAGAATTACAGAAGGATTTGACTTATGCAGCAAAGCCAGTGCAACTTTTGTGCCAAGAAATTAAGTAGCTTCGCAGCAAAAGGATTCCTTTGGTTAAGGTTCAGTGGCAAAATCATCAAAGAGAAAAAGTTACATGGGAGAGGGAGGATGAAATGAGAGTGAAGTACCCCCCATCTATTTCATGATATAGATAGCTAAATTTCAAGGACGGAATTTTTTAAAAGGGGAAAGAGCTGTAACATCCAAAAATTTTGCTTCCTGTAATTTTGTTGGGAAATATTTCAATGTAAATAATGTTTGTGAAATATTATGATGTTTTAAATGATTTGAAATGAGAGTTTGGATGCATGAAGGACTTAAATAAATTTTCAGGAATTTTTAGAATGCTTGCGGGCCTTAGAAAAATTTTTGTGAAAATTTTAATGAGGCTTAACGGGGGGAAAAATGGGTTAGGTGTCTAGCTGGGTGCCTAACATAAATTAATGAAGTGTTAGGCGCCCAGCTGGGTGCCTAACACTGGGTGAGGATTGAGTTAGGCGCCCAACTCGTGGGATGCTTGGGTTAGGCGCCCAATTGGGCACCTAACAGGGAAGTTAGGCATCCAATTACGCGCCTAACACTCCCAATTCTTGCCAGGATTTAAAAGCCATGGGGGAAAAGATAAAAAAAGTGGGAAGGATTTTGTCTGAGACCAAAGCCGAGAGTGTTTCATGAGCGGAAACAGAGAAGGAAAGAAAAGAAGAAAGGAAAGGAAAGAAGAGGAGAGGAAGAAAAAGATGGGGATTTTTCGTGCTTCTGAGGTAAGCATGTTCTCCCTATGCTTAGGAGTAGCTCTAGAACCTTATGCTTTGTATATGTACCTGGTTAGCATGTATATCTTGAAAAAATCAGAAAGGATGGAAGAAAATCGTGTTAGGTTAAAAATCGTAGCATGTTCTTGTATAGATGCATAAGATCTTTCGTGATAATGTCCTGATGTTGTTTATATGTTAAAATAGAACCAGAGGTGGGCCCTAGGGAACCAGGACAGGGGATTTAGCGGATCTTCTAGCATAGTAGCATCAGGTGAGTGGGTTCTTCATCTAGCTTTGCTTTATTTTAAATATGTATGCAGAAATTTTGAAATGCTATGTAGATCAATTTTAGTCTGATATGTTATAGTGTATAAAATATAGTGTTGAACTGAGATTTTGAAAATCAGGGAACTGAGAACCAAATGCATGATAAATTATAAAAACCATGTTTTCAAAGAAAAAGGGATGTTTTAGCTGTATTTATGGCATATATGCATGGTAATGTATTTTATAAGGATCGGTAGGCCAATTGTATCCTGTAGAAGATAGCTTTTATAATGTAATGCCAGAAGTGCAGAAGCTAAGTGCCACACAGGGCGAAGTGCTACATTGATGGAAGCCACCTCTTAGGCTTATGGGGGTCATACAGGGCAAAGTGCTACATTGATGGGAGCTACTTCTTGGGCCTATGGGGGCCACCTCTAAGGTCCTGTCTGTATGGGGGATGTGATCGTGTAGAAATGGAATGATTGTATATGAGGTCAGAGGGCTGTGTACATCCCAATGGGGATCAAAAGAAAATGTATAAAAGCCAAACCATTGATTAACCAAGATTTTGTGTTTTATAATGCAAAATCATATGCATGGATTTATGTTTCAAAGAAAAAGAACTGTTATTATATTATGTTTTTAATTGATACATTATTGCAAGCATAAGCTAACTTTTAATTTATCTTGCATCAATTCAATAAGTGTATGTAAACTACTTTAGAAATGCATTCTTATGGGAAGGATATTATCATGATATTTTTTAAAAAAGTATATTATTTGAAGAATAAGCTGTATTTTACTTTACCAGTTAGCATGATAAAATGTTTACTTAGTCATATAAATGCATTAAAGTATCATTATTGAAAAGGTATTTTATGTTCTTAGTTTTCCTTAGGGTTAGATGATTATCTCGTCACTGGGACTTCGATCTCACCCCATTCTGTTGTTGACATTGTTATTTCTAGATCATTGAGTTTGATACCAGGTTAGAGGATTGGTTCTTACTTTAGCTGGGTTGGAAGGGGATCCTTGCGGCTTTTGGATCTGTTCCTAGTGAAGCTATTAGAGATGTATGTGACAATGAATGTATGTATGGATTTGGGTGATGGCGTATATATATGGCTGTATATTTATATGGTAGTGACTTGGTGATGCAGTATGGGTAGAATGAGTACGTAAGATAAAGTTTTGTGTTTGTATATATATTTGTATGCATGTTGTTGACCTGGTGATGTGTCCTAGGCTAATGTGTGTATAAGGATGACTAATTTTAAGTATGTATATGTATATGCACTTAGAAGTCTTTTAGCAATGTATAAGAAATGAATTTGAATTATCAAATCTATTGTGAATATGATCTAACATATTTTTCTTGGAATCAGTACTTGATTAATACAGGTTGAATTGTTTTATAATTGAGATGATGAATGATTATATAATGGAACATGTTAAAAAGGTTTAAGTTTTTAGTAGGATGAGTTGTTGCTTCAGCGTTCTGTGTCAATTAGATGGAGTTCACTTGTACTTTATGGTGTGCAACATAAAGGCTAGTAGAACTCTTCTCGATTTGCATAGGTCATTTGTGCTGTCGACCAGAGACGGCGCCGACATTTTGGATTCTTCGATCCTAGCATATTTATCCCCCAAGATCATCATATCGGAGAGACTTTTGGAATAGTTCACTTCCATGGAAAGATAGTTTTCTTCCTTTGATACTTCGCCTGCTAAGGCAGACATAGCCACCTCATAGTTGAGGTGGTCAACCTTCAGCATGGCCGCATTATAACGGCCTAAGAAACTTCTCAATGACTCTTACTCTTTCTGCTTTATTTCAAAGAAGAAGTCTGACCTTCGTCGGTGGCGGTGGCTGCTAACGAACTAGCTGGTGAATGAGCGACCTAATTCATCGAACGAGTTGATGGATTTTGGTTTCAAAGTGCCAAAGCATATTCTGGCGGGCCCTTGAAGAGTTGAGGGAAAGGCCTAGCATAGGATTGCATCTGAGGCTCTGTGAAATATCATGATGGATCAGAAGCTACTCAATGATCATCTGGATCGGTGGTCCCGTTGTACGGCTTGATGGCAGGGAGTTTGATGTGGGATGGGACCACTTCTTTAATAATTCTATCAGTAAAGGGTGGACCCTGCTTCACTTGTGGCTCCAGATGAGACGCGTGCTTGACAGCATCCAACTCTAGGCATATCTCTCGGATTCTTCGTCCATCGCCTCATTCTGAACAGTCGAAGAGGCTGGGCAGGGAGATCCCGGCTGCGGCGTTAAGTTGTGGAAAGAAGAGATCGGCGACGGGGAGCTAGCACGATGAGGCCGAGGGAAGCTCCTATCTCCGCCTTTCTACGGAATGGGCTCTGCTTCTTCGTTTCGGCTAGGTTGTCGCAAAAGGCTTGTAGCTTTATTTAAGCTGATTCAGTGGAGGAGGAGCAGGCGTTCCATCGAGATGTTGCTGAGCAGGCACAGTCGGGGGAGGGACTCCATGGAGGCCTTGCACCAGTTGAGTCAAAGCTTGGACCTGCTGGACTAATGCGTTGAACTGGTCCTGGGTGACTGGGGCCATGAGTGATGGTGGTGCATCGGGCTGCGGCAATTGCAAGGATACTGTATTGAGTTTGGGGTCAAGCCTTGAGAGGAGGCCTAATCAGGAGCATCAGTGGTTGCTCTCTTATGATATGCCATTGAGGATATGTCCTTCTAGATTGAACCTTTTCTCCTTGATTTCAAGTTTAGAGGGACTTGTGGCCCTTCCTATAATGCTAATTTGTTGCTGCAGATTTTGGTTCTCCGGCTAGGGGACAGCGCATGTCGGGATCCGGGTTGGTTTCTCCCATCTTGGTGGACCTGTAAGATAGTCCTCGTGCAGGGATAGAGATGGATGGTCTCTGTGGAAGACCCTTCGATGCCCAAGTCAGTGAAAAGCTTTAGCAAGCAGATAAAATAGAGAAGGTCGTTGCAGAAGGATGCCCAGAGAAGGTCTCTGAAGAGCAATGGCGTCTGTTGG
This sequence comes from Calamus simplicifolius, assembly GCA_900491605.1. NCBI lineage: Eukaryota > Viridiplantae > Streptophyta > Magnoliopsida > Arecales > Arecaceae > Calamus > Calamus simplicifolius. Next base: position 571,115 of record UESW01004064.1, on the reverse strand, counting down.
TCCAGATAGCAACCCAAGAGGGGGGGTGAATTGTGTTTTTCAAAAATTAAACTCCTTTTAAAAAATAATCCCCCAGCGGAAGTGAAAACTTAGATGTATACGAATTAAAACAGAGTATGCAAAGATAGAGAGTAAAGACAAGGAAACAATCACTGCAAACACAAGAATTTTATAGTGGTTCGGTGTACCTACACCTACATCCACTCCCAAGTACCTCTTGGGTCCACACTATAATCAATCTGATTACAGCAGAGTTGTTTTGCAAGCTCACAACTCAAACTTGTTGTTTTCCGGGTGCACAACGAACCCAGCTGGTTTTCAAGGCTCACCAGCACACAACCTTACAACACAAGCAAACTGCTTGCACAAGGCTAACAGCCTCAACGGAATCAATCCAGATTGACCCAGCAAACAATAACGTTTTTACAAATTTAAAAGCTCCTCCAATGAGCAAATATACAATAATAGAACAAAATAAAGAGATAGGAATCAAAGCCTGATTTGCAGATCTTGGTGGCTTGCTTCTTCTCTTCTCTTGAGTGGATCTTCCTTTAGAATGCTCTTGAAGCTCCGAAGATTAGAAAGCTAGGGCTTGCTTCTTCTTTTGAGATTTCTTCAAAATAAAGGAAAGCTAGAAATCTCTCTCTTTTCTTTTGGGAATCAGTATAATCTTTCCTTTCGAATCTTCCCTCTTTTCTCTTTTGATTTTCTGATGGATTTCACTCTTGTTTTTCTGATTTTTCTCTCTTTTTTCTCTTCTTGTTCTCTCTTTTGGATACAATAAAACCTCTTCTTATAGATCTTCTTAATCCATAAATAGCCAAAAACTATCCGTTAGAAACAAGTGTAAGAAGGATTAGAACCAAAAATGGTAATAGCCGTTGGGATTAAAAAGATAAAGATAAAGTTTAGAGACGTTCTGACAGTTCTGGAGTCGTTTCTGACAAACTGGAGTCGACTCTAACTTTTCTGGAGTCGGCTCTAAATCGAAAATCCCCAATCCGCTCGATCTGGAGTCGTCTCTGACTTTTCTGGGGTCGACACAAAAATCTTCTGGAGTCGACTCTAACAGTCCAGGAGTCGACTCTAAGTCGTGGCCGAAAAAACCATCGTTCTGTCTTTTCTGTTGGAGTCGGCTCTAACAGTCCAGGTGTCGACTCTAAGTCTGTGCCGATTTTCGGAGTCGACTCTGCGATTCCATGTGTCGACTCTAATGTCTGCAATCTTACCTTGACATTAGATTCGAACTAGAACTTGATTTGTCTTATGATTTTGATTAATAAATCATATCATAAACTGAAAAACTTAACCAAAATCATTAGTAACTTCAAATGTTATACTCAAATAGTTTTGTTAATCATCAAAATCAATAATTGGGTCAACAATCTCCCCCTTTTTGATGATGACAAAAACTTTGAGTATATGCATTAAAAATTCATTTGAATAAGTGTTATAGACATTGTTAAAGCTTTAAAACTTCCTAACAGAGAATTTGATGCCAAGTTTCAAAATGAACTTTAAAAAACATACTTGAGTTCTATTATAAACAGCAATCAAGATGATTTAACTTTTAACATAGAAATCATTAAGCTCCCCCTGCATTAAATAACTCCCCCTATGCAAGGTATATGTAAATAAACTGAAATATGATCAATTGATTAGAATTTATAATTTCTCTCCCCTTTTTTGAGATATGCCAATTGATTAAAACATATTGAAATCTTACAAATCTTATATTCTTTCATGCTCTCTTCTTTATGCATATACAATTTTCTCTCCCCCTTTTTTGTTATCAGCAATAAGGTGAGTTTAAAAATAATAATGTAGGTTATCAGAGCGAGGTTGTTGGTTCATTCAATCATAGAGATAGTAAACTTCATTCATTGTAATTGCTCGTCATAGACAAATTTGCAATAAAAGATAATTGTATTTCATTTCAAGATGCATTACATGTGTCTATCAAAATACATTCTCAGTAAAGTACTATATCAATCAGAAAATCCTAGATACAAGCTAACAAAGTATAGTAAACTAGAAATCCTAAGATACTAATCTTAGGTTTCTAAAAGGTTAGGGTAGGATAGGCTTAGATAGGGTATCAAAAAATGGAAGGTCAATCAAACATGCTTGTAACAATTTTCTTCAGATGGCCTATCATTTCCATAATCTCATCTTTTGTGATTTCTTAAAGCCTTCAAGACAACTCTCAACTTGAGCAACAACAAGGTCTAAATCTTTCTTCAATTGACCAGTAGCATCTAGATAAGCTCTAGATCCATCTGCAATCCCTTCCAGCCTTTCAAAAATCTTTTGAAGCTCAGTGCCAAGGGATCTAGAGCGGCTAATGGAAAATGAAATCAAGTCAAGTCTTGAATTGATCTCCTCCTTAAACTGTCTGATCCATCTCTCAACTGACAAATCTCATTGGTCCTCTGACTGTCATACTCAGCTAGTAATGCTCTGAGCTGACCAATCTGCTCATCAGAAAATCTCCCAGATACAAATGCTACTGAGGTGGAGGTGAAGAATATGTGCTCGGTCCAGCCTCAGAAGGTCCAGCAGTAGATGGTCCCGCAATAGATGGGTCAGGGACTGATGGTCCTCTGTCCTCTGGCCTCCTCAACTCTGGCCTCTGCTCTGCCTCTGTCCTCTTTTATCCAATTACCATTTACCTTTCTGAAGCCCATACGGTGAATGGTAGAGACACTGTAGTAATCTGTATGCCTTAATTTCCTCAGTGGCTCATTATCCATGATTAACACCTTGGCTTCTGAATACCAAAGTCAGAATCATACCATATGGCAATGTAGATCTTTTCTTGGTAGCTGCCTCTGCCATATAGCCTATCATCATCCAGCTAAGTTTACTGGTGCCCCAGTGATGATACAATCCATCAGCAAGATGTCTCGCTCTGAGACATACTCAAATCTTCCTATCTTTGGAAATAATCCTCCCGCAGATGTTGTGAAGTAACCTGAGTTCCAAATTAGTTGATTTGCCAAAATTCCTCAAACTCAGATACTTCTCTCCCTAACATCCTAGATAGGGCACCACCTCGATCATCATGCTGATACTCATTTATCCCAACAGTGGGCATCTCTAACAAATTTCCAAGATCTCAGCAGTGATTACAACTCTTGTTCCTCTTACAAACTTACTAAACCTCCCTCTCCTCTACTCAAATCATTGTAGAATTCTCTTACGAGGGCAGGGTAGGTAGGAACATCCAAAGAACAAACTTTCTCCCATCCCATTTCCTTCAATTGACGCCCAATAGAAAACCCTCCGAAGCAAAGAAATCAAAATCAACTTTTCTTCCGGTTGTGATAGCCTTACCCGCTAATTGGTCGATGTGGAGAAGATGGAGAGGTGGAGAAGCCTGAGTGGCAGAAGATGATGAAGATGACGCTTGCCTCCGAATCGTGCGGCCTCGTGGGAACGGCCGAACCTCCAACGATAGCACGCCTTTTAGGAGCCATAGGATTTGATTGGAATGAGTAATCAAGAGATTTGAAGGTTTAGAGGGGTTGGAATAGGTTTGGAACGGCTCTAGAGAGGATTGGAGACGATAGAATCGTTTAGGTGTCGACTCCGCCTTTTATTTTGACCTAGGTTCACTTAGAGTCGACTCCCGCAAAGCGAGGTGTCGGCTCCGAACCAGAAAATCTGTCAGCGCCCGAATTAGAGTCGGCTCTGCAGAAGCAGGTGTCGGCTCTAATTGCCCAGACAGAACATCAAATAGAAAGGTGTCGACTCCACAAACTGAGGTGTCGACTCCACAATAGTTTCAGTGAAAAATTCAAATTTCAAGGATCTGAAACTGATCAAATTAATCATCAAACTCTAGATAAGTGTTCCTTAATCAATTGGGGAAACAATGAATCAAATTTCTAGATAAATTTCCTTATTGAACATAGAGGATTTTCAAGAAATTGATGAAGTCTAGATAGTTGTTGTCCTTAAGAGTTTCAGAAAATCATTCTAAAGGATCACAAACTCCTAATTCTCCTCTAAGATAACAAAATCTTTCTTCACTTAATGGTTTGGTAAAAATATCAGCTAATTGATCATTAGTATTCACATATTCAAGACAAACATCATTGTTGGAAACATGTTCTCTAATAAAGTGATGTCTAATTTCTATGTGTTTAGTTCTTGAATGTTGAATTGGATTCTTAGTTAGATTGATGGCACTAGTATTATCACATCTAATAGGAATTTTATCAAGTGTGATACCATAATCTTCAAGTTGTCGCTTAATCCAAAGGATTTGAGCACAGCAACTTCCAGCTGCAACATACTCTGCCTCAGCAGTGGATAATGCAACCGAATTTTGCTTCTTGCTAAACCAAGAGATTAAGTTACTTCCTAAAAGTTGGCATGCACCACTTGTACTCTTCCTATCTAATTTACAACCAGCATAATCAGAATCAGAATAAGCAATCAATTCAAAGTTGAGTCTCTAGAATACCATAATCCTACATTTTTAGTTCCATTTAAGTATCTAAAGATTCTTTTAACAGCAAATAAATGTGATTCTTTAGGATTAGATTGATATCTTGCACATAGGCAAACAGAAAACATAATATCTGGCCTACTTGCAGTTAAGTAAAGAAGTGATCCGATCATACCTCGGTAATGCTTCTGATCTACTTTCTTACCTTCTTCATCCTTGTCCAGCTTGCATGAGGGACTCATTGGCGTACCAAGAGGTTTAGCAGATTCCATACCAAACTTCTTGAGTATTTCCTTTGTGTACTTTGTTTGGTTGATGAAAATCCCCGCTTTCTCTTGTTTGATTTGAAGTCCAAGGAAGAAGTTGAGTTCTCCCATCATGCTCATCTCGAATTCTCCCTGCATTAACTTAGCAAATTCTTGACAAAGGAGATTGTTAGTAGCACCAAATACAATGTCATCAACATAAATTTGAACAATTAATAAATCCTTTTCTTTTCTTTTTAAAAACAAAGTTTTATCAACATTTCCTCTAGAAAAATTATTTTCAATTAAAAATTTACTTAATCTATCATACCAAGCTCTAGGTGCTTGCTTTAAACCATAAAGTGCTTTGTGTAGTTTGAAGACGTGGTTTGGAAATTCATGATCTTCAAAACCAGGAGGTTGTTCAACATAAACTTCCTCATTTATAAAACCATTTAAAAATGCACTTTTAACATCCATTTGAAATAAGTTGAAATTCATATGACATGCAAATGCAAGTAGTAGTCCTAATGGCTTCTAATCTAGCAACAGGTGCAAAGGTTTCATCAAAATCTATACCTTCTTCCTGATTATATCCCTTTGCAACTAATCTAGCCTTATTTCTAATCACCAAGCCATTTCATCCAATTTATTTCTAAAAACCCATTTAGATCCTATTATAGGGTGGTTCTAGGTCTATCTACTAGGGTCCAAACTTGGTTCCTAGTGAATTGGTTTAACTCTTCCTGCATTGCTAACATCCAATAACTATCTTTCTCAGCTTCCTCTATAGTTTTGGGTTCTATATGAGATACAAATGCAAGATGATTATTGATATTTCTCATTGATGATCTAGTCCTTACACCTTGAGATGGATCACCTATGATTAGGTCCTTAGGATGACCATAAGCATATCTCCAATCTCTAGGTAGATCTTTATCATTATGAGCAGTATCAATACCATCATCCTTAGGTGAGTCATCATCCTTAGCTTCAGGTTCTTGATCTGAAGATACATTTAATTTTTCAATACTCTTTCAATCAAAGATGTATCTTCCTCATCATCAATTTTACCTGAACTTGATGCTAAAGACTCATCAAACACTATATGAATGGATTCTTCTACAACTAAGCTTCTCTTATTAAATACTCTATATGCCTTGCTAGATGTAGAATATCCTAGGAAAATACCTTCATCAGACTTTGCATCAAACTTCCCAAGATTGTCCTTACCATTGTTATGAATAAAGCATTTACAACCAAATGCATGAAAATAACCTAAATTTGGTTTCCTATTATGCCATAGTTCATAGGGAGTCTTCTTAAGGATAGATCTAATCAGGGCTCTATTTAGGATGTAACATGCTGTGTTTTATAGCAATCTTGAGAGACCATGCGTACTTCAACGCTTGCATGCCCAGCGTCGGCTCGGTTTGAGAGCGCTTCCACCAGGCGGCAGACACTGAACAGCAACCTTTGTTTGGCAGCAACGAACTAAGTGCGAGGTTGAAGTAGATGGCTATGTTGTCGGCTGGGACGATAATTATGTTTTAAAATTATTTGGACTTACGCGAAGATTTGAATGAGATAAAAATGGATCAATTTCTTTTCTTTATAAAAATAAAAAAATTATATCTTTTGTAAATCTGAATTGAATGTCCTATTCTTGATTTAAAATAGGACCTTATTTCATGCTATTCCTCCAAACATACCAAAAAAAGATGATGAGCCTTTTAGGAATTGATATTCCGATCAAACGTTCTTATTCTATATATACATAACAATGTCCACCGCAAAATAATAATGATATAATCCACTTTTCTCTTGCTAACTGTTACTAATATAGGTACATAACATAAAAATTTTAATAGATCATAATCATAAATTAATTAATAAAAATAATTTATTTAAGTAATTATATTAATAAATGAATTGATAATCATTTTTTTATCACTTGGTCAGGGGTATTTTTGAAATTTCTAAAAAAATTTCATCTATTCCTAATGGAATATAGGCTTATTTCCATGTCATCCAAACACTATTTGGAATAACACTGCATTAATTGCACTATAATAAAGTGGAATACCAGATTTCAAACAAAACAGAAATGTGGAATAATAGGAGGAATATTTCAATTGTGATTTAAGACCAACAAGACTGAAATATAAGAAATCAAGAATAAAAAGGATAAGAAACTCCAAAAGAAAAGACTTAAAAAGAAAATGAGGAGAAAATTATTTAAAAAATAAAAAAAAAGATGGGAGATAGATAGAGAAAAGAATCATAATATTTGGGCCCCAGTAAAGGTCGCTTAAAATGTTATGCCAAAATTATGGTCTAAAGAAGACTCGAGGTGAATACAGAGAAGGTGGATAGCCAGATAATTAGGATATAAATTATTATATACAATAAGTGGTCCTTTCAAGTTTCTAGGTATTCTAAAAATTTGAATTTTAAAAAGTAAAATTTACAAACTTAAAGGAGAATGAAAAAATGTTTATTTACTGTTGATGTTATATTTTTGATCTTATTTTAAACACGAATAATTTATCCAAAGCTAGCAGTGATTGTTCCAAAGATTAAAAATGATAGTTAAAATTTGTTTGAATAAAGAGAAAATCATTACATCTTTTTTTTTTTGCCTTTATTTCTTAAATTCCTTGCATTGGGATTTGAAGAAAGTTTTCCTAAACGAAGATCAAAATTCTCTTTTAATCACTTCACAGTTCGCCGGAAGAGAAGGTTGGAGTCCATTTAATACTGTTGATGTTATATTTCAGTCTTGTTGGTCTTAAATCACAATTAAAATATTGAGTTTCTTATCCTTTGATACCCCACTCCTCACAAAATCTCTGAAACTCCCTACTGATGTATTCCCTGCCACTGTCTGACCTTAGACACTTCACATTCCTACCCTGCTCCTTCTCCACCTTAGCCTTCCAGATTCTGAACTTGGTGAAGACCTCTGATTTCTCCTTCATAAAGTAGATCCACTGTTTTCTTGAGAAATCATCTATCAAGGTAAAAAAAGTATATGGCCCCATTCCTTGCAGAAACCGGGGCTGGTCCCCAGACATCTATGTGTACTAACTCCAGGGATTCTGCACTCCTAGCTGTGCTGACCAAGAACTGCATACTCCTCTGCTTCCCCATCTGACATGGCTCACAGATCTCCATGACTCTACCACTCAGGTCCGGAAGTAGTCCTTTCTTACTCAGTTCTTTCATCCCTTTGTCTCCCATGTGGCCTAGGCGGTAATGCCACATCCCGAGGATCCTGTTCCACAGCTGCTGCCTCAGATTTTTCTATCACCACAGAGCCCTTCAACCTGTATAAGTTGTTCTCCAGCCTTCTTCCTCTCATCACCACCATAGCTCCATTGGAGATGTTTAGAACTTCACTCCTGGTATGACTGCTGAAGCTGTATCTAGTCTGCTCTAGGTAGCCCAGTGACACCATATTCTTCTTGAGTTCTGGGACATGCTTCAGCTGATAAGAGTGCGCATCATGCCATCAAACATCCTCACCCTCACTGTGCCAATCCCTGCCACCTTGCAAGGGTGATCATCTCCAAGAGTCACACACCCCTCATCAACCTCTGTGTAAGTACTGAACCATGACCGGTTGGGAGTGTAATGATGAGAACATGCTGAATCTAAGGTCCACATCTCTGTATTGTGACTGTGACCATCTGATACCACTAAGAGATCATCCTCCACCTCCTGGCCTGCACTGTACTCACAAATTCAGATCATCTCTTTTCTTCCTTTTTTCACTTAGGACAATCCCTTTTAAAATGTCCTACATCACCACACTTGTAGCACTTAGCCTTCTTGGACTGTAACCATCCCCTAGGCCTGCTCCTATTGCTGCCTCTGCCTGACCTTTCCCCAACTGATAGACCCTCCTGGGGAACAGCTTCCTTGGTCATCCTCTCCCTCTGCTCATTCATCCCAAGTACCGAAACAATATCTTCATAGAATAATGTCTCCTTCCCGTAGAGCAGCGTCGTGACCAATGAGTCATGTGATATAGGCAGCGAACACAATAGCAAAAGTGCCTGATCTTCCTCCTCCATCTTGACCCAGGCATTGAGCAATTCATTGCTCACCTGATCGAACACCTGGATGTGGCCCAGCATATCTCCACCTTCTGACATCCGAAGGCTGTAGAGGCGCTTTTTCAACATCAGCTTGTTGCACATATTCTTTCCCATATAGAGGGCTTGCAACTTCGACCAATGTCCCTTCGGGGTCTTCTCCTCTAGCACTGAATAAAGGATTGAATCTGTCAGACATCTCCTGATCATTGAACATGCCTTCTTTTCCAACAACATCCACTGCTTATCTGTCATCCCATCTGGCCTTTCCTCCAAAGCCAGATCTAAACCCTGTTGCACAAGAAGATTCTCTACCCGGACTTTCCACATGGAGAAACTTTCCTTCCTATCAAACTTTTCAAAATCTATTTTTATGCTACTACCCATGGCGAGATCTCAACCAACAAAATAGCACAAAAATAACAACTTATTCTTGTTCCTAAACAGGCTTTAAGATCTCCAAACAACTTCTTGTTTCTGAACCAACCAGGCTCGTTCCTGAACCAGGCTATAAGATCTCCAAACAACTACTTCTTGTTTCTGATTTCTGAACCAGGCTCTGATACCACTTGTTCTGATTTTTAAACCAGGCTCTGATACCACTTGTTGGGGGTTTAGACCTTGATGAACAGTAGTGGGAACAACCTTGCTAGAGAAGAAACCTGGGCTTTCACCCGTTATCAACAATTAGGTGTGTAAGATTCAAGATTGGTGTAGCGGTAAAGCCTTCGGAATTAATTCCCAGGAGTCCTTCTCACGCACGGAATCGAGGAGGAGAAGACTCTTCCTCAACGAGTTTCGGCCAGTGGCTGGATCTCACAAAACCATGGAACCCTACGCGCCAAGGATCTAAGATAGAGAGAGAAAGGAGGAGGGAGGGAGGCATGGAACCCCATGCGCCAAGGATCTAAGATAGAGAGAGAAAGGAGGAGGGAGGAGATAGGCTGCCGCCCTGTGATGAGAAAGGATTTCTGGGAGAAAAGAATATGTTCTCTATTCCATTAAACCCTAGAAACTAGAGTTTAACTACATCCACGAAGTGGGCCAAGCCCAGACTCAACAAAAACTAACCCAATGAGATTAAACTAATTCCCAAGCCCATGTACACCCGTGACTTGATTTAATCTCGACTCAAACCTAGCCCAATACAAGTTAGCCCCTTGGGCCTTGATAGCACCACACCAGGCCCAACAAGAACACATTAAGTCTGCAAAATTTTCAGAGCATTTAGTAGCAATTATAAATTCTCTAGATCAGTTCTGGCTAAATAATAAGCCTTCTAGCAACTCAGAAACAGTACGCTAGTTGCTAGCACAAACACATTCAGCTGCAACTTCATACAGAAAACTTCTGCATTTAAAAACACTCTAGGGGCTTCTTCTTCCCCGATCTCCATCGCCTGCTTCTGCTGTTCTCATTGCTGCTTCATCTGGTGATGGCGTCTCCGTCTGTCAAGCATCCGGTGGGGGCTGTTGCTCCGAAGAACGCCGGCGTTCCATGGAGCCATGCCCAACCGAGCCGCTTCGAGTGGGTTTCCCCCTCGCCATCTCCGGTGGTGGTCGCAGAGTTGGAGCATCTTTTCCCGGAGATCATCCAAGTTCCCATGTGGCCACTGGAGGAGGAGATCGGTAGATGGAAGAATCTGGCCGTTATTGCTTGAAGTCTTAGCAATTGGGTTCCTCCAGAGGCTCTGGTTCATGAGTTCCGCCGTGCCGGTGTCTCGGGAGAAATTGAAGTCGTCGCTCTGCCGCATCGCCATTATCTGTTCCGATTTGAAGACATTTGTGCTACGGAGCTCATCCTCGGGCGTCCATGGACAATTAATGGCCAAGCTTTTGCTGTATCCGAGTGGCATCTGGACTTCATTCCTTCTGAGAGCTCTCTGCTTCAAGCTCTGCTTTGGGTCCGATTGCCACTACTCCCCATCGAATTTTGGTCAGATGAGGCTCTTGCCTCAATCCTATCTGCTGCGGGGAAATTTCTGTACTCGGATGCATCGACCAAGGATCGCAAGCGGGGCGGTTTTGCTCGCGCATGTATCATTGTCGACCTGGGTATGCCTCTGCGTCCAGGTGCTCGGATTCAAGGTATTGGCAATCCCTTTTGGCAACAATTTTCATTTGAGAATATCAAAGGAATCTATGCCTTCTGTGGATCCTTGCATCTCTCTGGGACCTGTGGAGCTGCGCCTGATTCCTCATCTTCCTCCTTGAATCCTCGGTTCGCCCTTGGATGACAGCGGTGAGACGAAGGAAGGCCCCTGTGCAGCAGCAACCGGTGTCTCAGAGAGCCTCTGCTCTGGGTACGTCTTCCTCCCCCACCTCCGCCTTAACGGATGAATGGCTAACACCCAAGAAAATTTCACGAAGGCACCTTAGGAATGGTTCGCAGGCCTTGTCGCCGTTGCTGTGGATCCCTCGTCTCATTCTCCTGGGCCATCTCCTCTGTTTGGTATGCAAGAGTGCCGGATCCCTCCTTCTGTGCCGGCGGCTGATGGTGAGATGAATGTGGAAGAGGAAGGGAGGGTTGATAATCCAGCGAGCCGACTTCCTTCGCTGATTCCTCCTGTGCAGTCTGAAACCCCAGCGTGCCGGTTTCTTCTCAGCGTGCCGGTTGGAGAGAAAGGGAGGGCTGAGAAGTTTAAGACTGAATGTTTGGTATATGTCCCGGTGCTCTCAGGGAATCCTGAAGTTTTAAGCTCCAGTCCTTTTAAGTTGGGGGGCCAGGTTCAGACTACTGAAGGTTGCCTTTCTGGGCTGTCGAAGCGGGCTCGGCCTGTTGAGCCTGTGTCGCAGCGGGTTCTGTCCAAGGCATCCAAAGGAAAAGGAAAAGCTAACCTCAGGGATAAGGACATTGGGAATGGATCCTTTGCTTTCTCGGCTTCGCTTGACTCCCCTAGGGGTATGCCTGGTCTTGTGGGGTCGAGGAAGCTAAAGTCCCGTTGTAAAGATAACTTGGCCCTACAGTCTGCGGAAGTGTCAGCCCAGCCGTCTCACTCGACTGGTTCTGACCATGAGGAGGCTGTGGCCCTTCTTAAGGCAGCCATCCAGAAGGATCGTCCTCTTGAGATCATGGACTCATCCAGGGTGGATGACTGTACTGGCCACGAACTTAAGGGTCCCATGCTGCTTAATGATCTCCCTGGAGGGAAGGTGATCGGGGACACTGTTGGGGGTCCCTCTTCCTCTAATTTCTAAATGAAGATTCTTGTTTGGAATGTTCGAGGGGCCCTGAAACCCTCTTTTCGTTCTTCTTTTGGGAGGCTTCAGCAGCTTCATAACCTTGACATCTGTATTTTGACGGAGACTCGTCTTTCGGGGGATAGTTTGTATCGCCTTCGGAGGCAGATTTCTAGATTGTGGAATTCTTATGCTATTGACTCTGTTGGTCTTTCTGGAGGCATTTTGGTTCTTTGGAGATCGGATAGAGTCTGTGTGGATGCCTTTCATGATTGTGGCCAGCAGGTTGCTTTAGTTGTTTCGGAAGGGTCCTCTGCACCTTGGCTGCTTTCGGGAATTTATGCCAGCACTGAGTTGAGGGTGCGCCGAGTGCTTTGGGATGAGATCCAACTGCTTTTGGCCAGGGTTTTCCTTCCCTCATTGCTGGTGATTTTAATTGTATTGTGGGGGCCTCTGAGAAGCGAGGAGGCAGACAATTTGTTGCTTCCTCGGGCATTGTTGAGTTCAGGAACTTTATTGCCTCGGCAGATCTTTTGGATTTGGGATTTACTGGACTCCAGTTCACCTGGTGCAATAATCGTCAGGGATCTGCTAGAGTCTGGGAGAGTCTGGATAGGGCTTTGGCTTCTGCCAACTGGCTTCAACTCTTTCCTTCTGCTACTGTTACTCATTTGCCAAGAATCGGGTCTGACCATTGTCCTATCCTCATTTCTACTGATGTGCCTCTTCAGCGGTCTAGACAGTTTAAGTTCAAAAGTTCTGGACCTTTTATTCTTCTGCGAGACATATCATTTCTCAGGTCTGGCGGTTGCCAGTTAGAGGGAGTACCACTTACAGACTTTCTAGACGACTCCTTCTTGTCAGTCGTAGGCTTTCTAGCTGGAACAAGAGGGAGGTCGGAATATTTTGAGGCAGGTTGAACATGCAGAGTCTATTATATCTTCTTTGCAAGACAAGGAGGATCATCAGGGTTTTCTCCTCGATGCAGATCTGTCGACTCTCAGATCCACTTTAGCTGTCCACCATTCTCTGATGTTGCAGCAGGAAACTTATTGGAGGCAAAGGTCCCGTATTTAGTGGATTAAGGAGGGAGACCGTAATACGAGATTCTTTCATCAGACTACTTTGCGGCGCCGATCGGCGAATCGCATCAGATGCATTGATGATGAGGAGGGCCATTCTGTTGAGGATCTGCAGGCGATCAGGGATCAGTTTGTTAACTACTTCCAGACCAGATGGACTGAGATGTCGGGGGTTGGGTTCCCAGTTTCTCCGGTTCTGCCTTCTTACAAGGTCTCTGATGTGGAGAATGACAGTCTTATCAGGCCTCTTACTATGGAGGAGATTCGCCTCACTTTATGGGAGCTGGGTCCTGACAAGGCCCCGGGACCTGATGGGTATCTGCCCTTGTTCTTCCGTCATTATTGGGACATTGTTGGTCCGGATGTGGTCTCTGCTATCCAGTCTGTCTTTTTGGCCACTCATATGCCTTCTGACTGGAAGCGGACTCTTGTTACCTTGGTACCCAAACGTCCTGAGGCTTCCTCCCCTATGCATTACCGGCCCATTAGTCTGTGCACCACTTTATACAAAATTTGTGCTCGGATTTTAGTAACTCGGATGGCTTTGGTTATGCCTCGTCTTATCTCTCAAGAGCAGGGTACTTTTCTTAGAGGTCGCAGTATCACGGATAACGCCCTGTTGGCCCAGGAGTTTATGCATGACCTTCACCGAGCGTCGGCACGTCACTGCCTTATGGCTATTAAGCTTGATATGGAAAGGGCTTATGATAGACTGAGGTGGAACTTTCTTTGTAGTACTCTTCATGAGTTTGGTTTCCATGAGTTTTTGTCGATTGGGTGATGGAGTGTGTCCAGAGGCCATCTTTCTCTCTTATGATTAATGGGGGTCGGACGGAGTTCTTCCACTCGGCGATGGGTCTATGACAGGGATGTCCTCTTTCTCCATTCTTGTTTATTCTCTCTGCCGATGCTCTATCCCAGGAGCTTTCTTTGGCGATGCGGACTTCAGACATTGACCCTTATGCTGCTGGCCCCCTTGGCCCTTCGCTGTCCCATTTACTTTTTGCTGATGATTGTCTCCTGCTGGGGAGGGCTTCTACCAGCAATGCCTCCTCCTTTGCCTCCATTCTTCACTCCTGTTGTCGTGCCTCGGGGCAGTGTGTCAATCTCAGCAAATCGCTGATTTGTTTTAGTCCGAGGACGTCCCCTTCTGTGAAGAGGGCTATATCTCAGATTATGGGGATTCCTACTCAGTCCGATCGAATGCCCTATTTGGGGATTCCTATTTCTGGGAGACGGCCTCGGTGTTCGGATTTTAGTTATCTGGTGAGGCGGATCCGTGATCGTCTGGATGGCTGGCAAGTGTCTGGTCTTTCTATGATGACGCGGATTATCCTGATCCGGTCTGTGCTCTCGTCGATGCCTGCCTATCTATTATCTAACACTGCTATTCCGTTGGCTTGTCTGCGGAAGATTGAGAGATATTTTTGTGACTTTCTTTGGGCTTCGAGGTAGGATCGCCATGGTTTCATCTTCTGGCTTGGGACACTGTCTGCTTGCCTTTGGCTGAGGGTGGTCTTAGTATCCAGTCGCTGCTACTCAGAAGAGAGGCTCTGACAGCTAGGCATGCCTCCCGGTTCGTTCTTGATCCGAATTGCCTGTGGAGTTCCTTTATGTGTGCCAAGTACGGCAGCTGGAACTCTTCCACTATTTCTCAGGCTAATCGGGGGCATTCTTTTTATTGGAAAGAGGTATGTCGATATGCTTCGACTATCCTAGATTGTACCTCTTGGATCAACGGGGACGGTACTTCGGTGGATGCCATTCAGGATGCATGGATTGCTGACCTTCCTCTGTCGCGGTGGCCCACTTTTATCTGCCCTGATACTCCTCATGGTATGCGTATCAGTGACTTTATATCCTTGGACTGCCCTTCCTGGTCGTATTCTCGGGTGGCAAGTTTCTGCAGGACTGAGCTCTGTCGGCCTATTCTTTCCATACCTCTTTCTCCAGCTGCTAGTATAGATACCAGGGTCTGGAGGAGATCATGCTTGTCTCGTGCTCCCATGAGGGACCTCCTCTCTATGTTCAGAACTTATCCTCAGGATTCGAGGGAATGGGATTGGATTTGGCAACTGTCTGTTCACCCTAGAGTGAGACTTTTCATCTGAAAACTTGCTCAGGGTATTTTTCCTACCTGCTCCCTTCTCTCACATCGAGGTTTGAGTATTCAGCCCACATGCCTGGTGTGTGGTACCGAGGAGGAAACGATTGATCATGCTATATTCTATTGTGCTAGGGCTCGTCAGATTTGGCAACTCTCTGGTACTTATCCCTGGGTGGACAGTTCTGCCTCCTACCGTATTTCTTTCCTGAGATTGCTGAAGCGGGGATTGGGACGGGTTACTCACCAGCGGGGCTCATTCTGGGCTTATATTGCTTATCAGATATGACTTTCCCAGAATCAGATTGTGTTCTCAGATACGGTTCATTCTCCTCGCAGGATCCTCAGGACGGCTACCTCCCTCTTTGCTGAGTACACATCCCATCAGGAGTCTTTTGATTATGCGAACCTTGGACACTGGGTCTCCCCTGCCGCTGCGGCAGCGAACCGGTGTACGGTTTTCATTTCTTGGGAGCCCCCTCCTCCAGGGTTTGTTAAAATTAACTTTGATGGGAGTGTCCGAGGTAGAAGTGCTGGTTCCGCTTATGCTATTCGTGATGCAGATGGTATGATGCTGGCGGCTGGAAGTTTTAGCCTTCTTGATCCCTCGGTACCAATGACTGAGCTCTATGCGGCTTGGGCGGGTATATCCTACGCCATTCGGACTCTTGGCGCCCACAGGCTCATCATTGAAGGGGACTCCATTATCGTTATTCGATGGATTCGTATAGTTCCTGCTTGCCTTCTATTCCTATCTTATATGATATCCGATCTATGATCTTGGAAGCTTTCAACATCCAGATCCGCCATGTCTATCGTGAGGCCAATGCTGTTGCGGACTGGATTGCGGCCAGGATGGCCTCTCACTCTGGGTATTGGATATGGAGACCGGGAGACTACTGCCCTCTGATTTTGTCCCAGTTATTAGTTTTAGATGTAACGGATCCATCCCGATCTAGGGTGGTGTGAATCACCGTCTGTACCAAAAAAAAAAAAAAAACTCTATGTTATGCTCTGCTTTATGTATTCTGCAACAGTCTGATTTCTAAGTTGTAATCAAATCCTAAAAGAAGTTTATACCTACATATCTTTTGCATATTCTACTTCATTTCCATCTTTTTATTTCCTTTGTTTCTTTTCATTAATTTTCTTTGTGTGCGTAAAAGAGAAGCTTTAGGAGTTACGAGGAAAAGCCATACCTCGAAATTATTATTGATGTCTATTCAGAATGAGTTTGGAATTTAGGAGTCGTCTATTTTTATTTGGAAATGGTAAAGATTGTCATCAAACCTAATAGTTTTATGACGTTGAGAGAATTCTTTACAAACAGAATACACACAAGGCTGTTGCTGAGGAATGTTAGCAGCGCCTTCTTATCTGTATTTTTCCTTGATAGGTGAGTGCTATCTCTACCAACAAGCAATCAACAGTAGGCATGAAAGCAGCTTCTCAGATGTACGGAGACATGAAGCCATGTCTCTTTCGGATCGAAACAGATACCAACTGCTTAGTTTTACCATATGTCTACTTTTGGCTGATGGGAATCCAACTCCCAAAGTTGCAACTGACTTAAAGTATTTTTATAAATAATTAAAAATGGCTAGTTTGTGCAACTGACTTGCACCTTATCTTTAATATCATATATATTTTTTTTATTCACTTTACAAAAACATCCATGGAGCCACTCAATAACTTGTGCTTTATGAACCTTTTTCTCAAGAACAATGAAATATTTCACATTCATTTGTTTTATAAAATTTATTTTTTAAAAAAATTTATTTCCTTATGCAAGCATTTTTTGAATATCTATGTTTAGAAATTATCTTACCATTTTTTTATTTTTTGCTCCATTAAAAGTTTGTAATCTTGTCTTCCAATTAACGGTTCGTTTAGTGAAACTGGTTAGTGATAAAGCTTTCAGAGTGTACCCGTTGGAGTAGAACTTTTGAAAAAGTTATTATTATTTGGTAGTCACATTTTTAAAGTATTGTAAGACTTTAACACTATTTGGTAACTAAATTAACAAAATGCTATTATAATAAAAATTATGAAAGATATTTTATTATACTTTCAATTATCTAATATATTAAAAATTATTATTATAAGTTATTTTAATAATACTATATATATAATATATATTATAATAAGAGATAGATTTAGTTACATCCGAATATAACCAAGTTTAGCATCCCAAAGCTACCCTATTTTTTTTTTGGATCTATAAATTATATGAATCCAAGGGTAAAAAAGTGGCTAGATTTAAATTTTGTTACATTCAAATATAGTTGAGTTTATCTCTTATAATAATATTAAATATAACATATTATAGTATAATAATATAGTATAAGAAAATATAATATTTTAATAAAATAATCATATATATTATTTTAATATTAATAATTATAATATATTATTAGAATTATGATCATTATTATCTAAGAATATATTATATTATTGTGACATATAATTATAAACATTATAAAATTATAGCATCACATATTATGATAATATTATATTTATATACTACATTATAGTATTTTATAATATATATATTATATTATCTTATACTATATAATATATTATAATTATAATAATGTTTCAATATTATATTATATTATATATTATTAATTATTATTATTATTATTATTTGGTTTGAATTTATGATTTTTAAGTCTGAAAATAGCCTCCCGATAAGTCACAAGAAGTGCTTTTTCGAGTAAAGTTTTTTTATGGCTTTTAATGGAGCTATAAAATAGTTTTAAAAATTTTATCAGATATCTAAAAATACTTTCAAATTTAATACGCCAAACGGAGCCAAGAGCTGCGCCTCAAGCCTCACATAAAGCGTTTTACCTTGCTTTATTCTTGCTTTGTAAACGAAAGATGCTCCTCCTAATCGATTGAACTTCCTTACTTGCCGGAGGCCCTCTTTTGATGCTTATAGTAGCTGTTGGTTTAGGAATAGACGCAAGCAACATTCTTAAAGCACTCTTTCTTTGCTTTCTTTTTTCCAAATTCGACTTAGCCTTGAATTTTCTTTTAATTCTTTTGGCAAAAGAAAACATGCTCCAGGGATGAAAAAGAAAAGCGATCAAAGTTCCAAGATGGATGATAGAAAGTAACCATAGGGGTTTGCATGCTCAGGGAAAAAGCCACAATGAGATGCACAGTACTGTAACGGTTATAAAACTAGTTGATGCAACTATATATAAAATTATCCGGTTCGGAATGGCACTGATGGTTTCTTGGATCATTGGTAAATAAACAATATTATCCAATCGAAGAACTTGATGGTCCTTGGGAGTTTCTGGCTCTGCTGACGAAGAAAAAAAAAAAAAGAAAAGAAAAGAAAAAACGCTTCGGCAATTCATGACGATCGAACTCATATTCCAAGTTTTTGGTGAATCCGTGATCCAAATAATTAACTGGGTCTACAAAACGTACTACTCTTCTAAAGATATCTCTTTATACAAATTATACATTTGAATTTGGTTTTTGATATTATATATTTTTCGATTATTAAGATAACGATCGAAATAGCGAAGAAAAAGAAGAATATCTTAATAAGTGACTAAGATGGATAAAGTCCCGAGCAGGCCTTGAACTAATACATGATCCGAGACAATTAATGATTTAAACCTTGTTACCATTGTATATATAGAAGAAGTTCCAACGGTGGGGAACAGTGATTTAGACGATTTGCTTTCGAAAAGTAGTGAATTCATTAAATAGATGAATTGTGATAAGGGCAAAGAATTATGCATATCCATATATGCAAAAATGCCTTCCCTTTCTATTTAAGGACGCCGGCCGGCCGGGCACCCCCGTGCTGCAATTAATAAATATATTGCGTCCCATCACGGCCATATCGTCCAACGACACTGCACGGATGGAGGAGATCTCAGCTCCATCCTCTCAGCGTGATGCGGTTAAAGTTATGTTCGAAAATGCAATGCGCGGGCAGTGGCAAGAGGTGGCAAAAACCTACGCCGAGGACTCAGTCCGGGTGGCCACGATCGCCCAGACTGGGGACACCGTGCTGCACCTGGCCGTGTCCAGCAGCGTGGAATCGAACGTGAAGCTGCTCGTGGACAGCGTCGCCGATGGAGAACGCGGCAGAGATATCCTGGGGATCGAGAACGAGAGGGGCGACACACCGCTGCACCTGGCAGCGGCTCTGGGGATGGAGGAGGCATGCCGGGCCATGTTCAGCCGGTGCCCAGAGCTGGTGATCGAGGCTCGAAATAAGCAAGGCGAGACGCCCCTCTTCAAGGCCGCGCGCCACGGCCAGATGAAAGCCTTCTGCGCCATGCAAAAAGAAGCCATCGAGGCTCCTCCTCTGAATATCACCGATGAGGGTCCCCGTGAGCTGGAGTTCTGCAGGAATTCTGGCGGCGACACCATCCTACACGTTGCCTTGCTCGGAGACCACTACGGTACGTAAA
Source organism: Calamus simplicifolius (assembly GCA_900491605.1). Lineage (NCBI taxonomy): Eukaryota > Viridiplantae > Streptophyta > Magnoliopsida > Arecales > Arecaceae > Calamus > Calamus simplicifolius. Next base: position 551,504 of record UESW01004064.1, on the reverse strand, counting down.
AGTTAGCTAGCTAGCTAGCTGCCATGCCCCATGCTTTCTTTCATATTGTCGCAAATATATATTATCGATCGCTTCGTCCGAGTGGATCTGCGACCATGTCGAATTTCTTAATACCTGTCGACGGTAACTACCAGTTTTAGTGGTGCCCGTTATGACTGTCGATTTTTTGATATTATATTATTACTGAATGGCACGCGGTGTGGTGCGTAGAGTTGGCCCTGAAGATTATTGAACATTACTCGGAACTGGTTAACTACTGCAACGAGAAGGGGGAGTCGCCTCTCCATATCTTAGCCAACAAGCCTTCGGCTTTTCAAAGCGGAGCTGATTTCAGTCCACTTAAAAAGCTTATCTATGACAGTGAGTCTCTCTCTCTCTCTCTCTCTCTCTCTCTATATATATATATATATAGATATATATATTCAACGCTAAAATATATAGCATTTCAATGCTTCAAAAAGCATCAAAAAATTAGGAGTGGAGGCAAAATTTTTTGATGGCAAAGAAGTGCTGACGCTTTAACAAGATGAAAGTATGTCAATGCTTTAAAGCATTGGCACTTTCAACGCTTTAAAGCATCGGCACCATTTCAGAGTGCCGATGCTTTAACTTCCACAATCTAAGGGTAATATTAGAGACGTAGCATTGGATCCCTCAGTGACCCATTTAAAATCACACACACACTGATTTAACAGTCCCAAAATGACTGCATCTATACTTCTGATTCAACTACCCTTAAACAACAAACCCAAAGTTTAATTGTATCTAAGACAAGGGGCTGAAAATAGGAGATAGAATAGGTCGGGGTAAAACAACTGCTGTTGAATGTCATATGGCACTTCCTATCGTAAGGTTATTCCTCCTCACAGGATCAATAAACCCTGGATACCCTAAATACACCCAAACAACACATTCACTAACCAAGAAGAGACATTTGCTTAAGAGAAAGATATTGACATCATTAGTGTGCTACAAAAGAATTGATACAGTGCAAGAACAAGTGAAACAAAAAGAAGAAAACAAAATAACCATTGTTGGGTTCAAATGTAATGTTTTTATGATATTTTTTTAAAAGGTAAGTTTTAAACCGATTTAAGATCGCCAAAAAGCATCGCAGCAAAGGCCTTCATTGTTCCATTACAAAATAAATATAAGAAGCATATTCATCAAATATGCGGAGGCATTTGTATTGAACCGGGACTGGACTCACTTGGCTACGCCTTCCCCAATATCAACCCATGAGTTGATGGCTTCGGCACCGCAACCACACCGGAGGCTTCGAGAATGGGCATCAGCCAGCCCATCCTCCTTGGCATAGCCCATCGTAGCTCACGAACCCATCCCCACCCATCTTCTTCCCCAAATCTGACAAACGAAGCACATCCGTAGTCCCCGCTCGGGTCCTCGCTAGTGCCACCACTGCTCACCGGCATGTTCTTGGAAAGGGCTTTTTTTTGCTCCTTACCGTGCCTTTCGCTTTGTTTTGTGGATCGATCGGCTGCGGCCAGGCAATGCCATCGGGGCTAGCCGATGTCTGGGAAGGCCGATATCCTCCCACTCCCTCCTTCAGCCCCTTCATCCCCTTCTTCGGTGATTGCCGGCTGTCTGCAACATTAAGAAAACATAAAATTCGATAGTTATAGATTCACCAATGCAAAACCTTTCAAATCGAGGTTGTGTGAGTCCGATCCCAGCGGTAAGGTAGTGTTTGATAGCTTTTTGACTATCCCTGGATAAATGTACAGGATAGCATTTATCCAGGGGATAGCTGAGGGGATAAGCACATTTTTAAAATTATCACTCTGCCATCAAGGGATAACTTTAGTTGTTCCTAGGTTCTCTAGGGAATAAGTCCAGGGGATAACCCATGGTTAAACATGGGTTATCCCCTCTGATTAAACTTTTTCAGCACTATCCCCTGTAGCTATAGCATTTGGGGATAAAAGAAGATATCCAGGGGATATCTCCCCTTATCCACCATATCAAACACATCCTAAGAATTTTTATCTGCCAACGCTTCCTACAAGCATTGACAAACCGCGGTAATTTTCGACGCTCACCCCTAGCGTCCAAAAAAAAAGTTGCTACAACGAAATTTTAATTTTTATCTGCCAACACTTCCTATAAGCATTGACAGACTGCGGTAATTTTCGACGCTCACCCCTAGCGTCGGAAAAAAAAAAATTGCTACAACGAAATTTTATTATAGTGACACGTGCCTAAATGCGTGGCATGCATGTGTTTTATACCAAGATATAATGATACCTACATATTTATGGGTGTGACACATGATAGCACATTCCTTGATTACATTTTAGGAAGAGTAGGAAGAGCCATACCTTAGCATAGGTGACATCGGCCAAAGCCTTGATTGAGGCTTGTTTTGTAAGTGGGCTTCAAATCGAGTCTTGATTGTTTGGGTTAGGGTTAAGTCTAAAATAGAATCCAAAGCTTGGTTCAAGTTTACAGCTTGAGTCTGAATCTTAATTTGATCTTGATCCAAATTTGTTATTAGAATCTTCTAGTACTTTTTCGGGCCAAGTCTTACATTTTGCACCAATTTAATTGACTAACAATTTTGAGTTAGTTGGGTCAATTCACGTCAGGATTGATTGAACTTTGGGCTACACTTGAGCTTGGGCCATGATTTGGGAGGAAAAAAAAGATCAGGCTGAAGCTTGGCCTAAAGCCTCCAAAATATTTTTGAGGTAGGCTTGCGTAAGGTATGACACAAATTGATTAATATCTAGTTAGGGATGACAATCCTGTCCTGACCCACTTTGATTGGGATGGGCTCTCTAAGTTTTGACCAGGTTCGTGGTCACTTGTGTGGAGAACCAAAAAATTTATGGTTGGGATTGGGACATGGCTAGTATATATATAGTTCTCTCTAAAACCCACCTTAAATCTACCCTAAATTCATGCAGCAACAACAGCAATACTTTAATCACAAATTAATTAAGATCGGCTATGTATATGAGTTCCTTTTTTTTCATTCATCTCGGTTTTTGGTTATATTTTCTATAAGATGTAAAGATTTTAAATTATTTTTATCACTCTCTTCGATGCAATTTTTAATCTATTTTTACATATTTTTTCTTTGATATTTATTAAATCACTTCTTCACACAGATGTATCTTTTTAACTTTATATTGAACATGTTCAAACTATATAAGTCATTCGTTCCTTAATTTATCCTTAATTAACTTTATTTTTTTTTTATCTTTTCTTGTATTATCATACATTCATCTTAATATTTTTATTTCAACTATATTCATCTTATGTATATGCAATTTTCTAATTGTTCAATATTTTATATCATAGAGCATAGTCGATTTCATGGCTGTCTTATAAAATTTTTCTCTTAACTTGATAGTTACTTTATAATTATCCAATATTTAGTTGCACTTCTCTATTTCATCTAATATGCTTGAATCTTATAGATGATATCATTATCGATCTCTCATTCTTTATGAATAATTGATCATATATACTGAAAATGATCACTTTTAATAACTTCATGGTCTTCAATTTTTACTTTACATTCATCTCTATTTCTAATTATACTAAAATTATATTTCATATATTTTATTTTTATCTTATTCTAAAATCTTTAGATTCTAATACATTTCTTTATAATTCTAACTTACAATTTATTTTAATCTTAGTTTCATCCACTAGTACTATATCATTTATAAATAATAAGCACCATAGAGTATCATCCTCAATATATTTAGTAAGCTCATTCATAATTAAAGCAAAAAATAAGGATTAAGAATAGATCTTTAAAGTAAACCTACTATCATAGGGAATTCACTAGTGTTATTACCAATATTTCTCATATAGTACTTGCTCTATTATACATGTCTTTTATTACGTTAATATATCTAATGGATACTTTTTTTTTTTTGATATACCCATCATAGAGTTTTTTTAGAAACTCTATCATATGCTTTCTTTAAATCAATACAAATCATATATGAAAACCTTGCTTTTTTTTTCTTTATACTTCTTTATTAACATCTTAAAAGGAAATAGTTAGCTTCTATGGTTGATTATTTTGATATAAAACTAAATTAATTCTCTAATATTCTCATAATACATCTCAACTTATGCTTAATTATCTCTCATGCACAAAGTTGCATTGTATGATTCATGAGCTTGATATCACGATAGTTAAAGTAATTTTGAATATCTTTTCTATTCTTATAAATTATTATATTACCTTTTTTTCATTTATTAGGCATATTTTTATTATCTAAAATCTTATTAAATAAATTTGTTATCTAAATTACTCCAAAATCACTTAAGGTGGGATGAATTTGGGATTAGTATAAATATAAAGATGAGAGAGATGATTGGATTCTGAACTAAGTCTATATATATATATATATATATATATATATATCTGTGTGTGTGTGTATGTGCTTGTGTGTGCATAAAGAAGTATAATGAAAATTGGCTATGTAATTTGCATGGGTACAATTTCTCTAAATCCTAGCTCACATATATTTTAATTTTATTTCAATCAAATCTAAAATATAAATCTATTCTTTAAGACATTGGATTTTTTTTTCTTTCAAAAACCAGTCATTCACTTCAGCATTTTTATTTTTGATGTCTTATCTTATTTTACTTTAACGTGTAGCTATGGATCTGGTTCCACCCTATTTAAATTACCGGCAAAAGCAAAGCCAAAATAATACAACTGATGAGGTGGGATCTCAAAAAAATAGCCACAGCATCCTTTTGTCGGTAAAGAGTAAATTTTGGAGCATAGGTAAGTGTACGTAAAGGCTAAATTTTACTTCTTTATAAGCATACAAACTAGGCCATTATGTAGTTTTTACTTTCTATAACCATTAATTTTTTGTTTAGACATGAAAATAATTAATTCATGTTTAGATTTCTCAAAACAATTTGTTCTCATTTTGATCATCAAAAGTTTGAACTACTAAATACTTTCCTGCTAAACTGCCGAAAATAATTCCTATTTACAGTTGACCGTTTTCGTCACTGTCCTGGTTTGACAAGAAGTACCAATCCACGAGATCTAGAAGGCCAAAACATCTTAGGTAAGTTCTTTTTTTTTTTTTTTAAATTGTTTTCTTTACATCTACTGTTACTAGTACTACTACTCATAATTATTATTCATTTTGATATGAAGGGAGAGTGAAAGAATTCACCCTACTTAACTAAGAAAGTGAAACAAGAATACAAAGGGCCTCTTAAAAAGAGGAAGGGAAGGTAGAAAAAAAAAAATCAAAAGGACAAGATATATAGAACTTTCATTACTAAGTTATGCAGCTGGTTAATAAATTTTATTTCACCTGAGGGAAAGTCAAGGCTCCAAGCCTATTCTGATAACGTCTCTTATTTATGTTATTAAATTAAACCTTGAAACAGTAGGCTTTACGAAAATGATAAGAAAATATGATGCACATGACTAGAAAAGCTAACACGTGCAATAGGGTCTTGAAAACCATGAGACAAGCCTATGCAATAGGTAATTAGAGAAAAATTCATGCCTTTCTCTTGTCATTTAATTGCACTGTGTTACCCTATTAACTTACCATAAGATTTAAAAAAGTTAAATAAATTATTAAAAAAATGAGTCAACAATTAATGATACATTAATTAAATATTGAACCTCGCAAGAAGGTATCAATGAGTCAAACAGAAAAATTGGATTAAGTGATATTTGAAGCTTTAAATTGTGATAGTCCATTAATTACCAGACCACAAAAATTGAATTATTAAAGAAGGAGCTAACAATGCATGTTAGACTACAAGAAAGATGTAACCTAGCCTTCTTGCAGCCTTTTCATCAACATATATAATCAGAATTACAAATTTCACAAGTCATTTTTTTCATGAGCTTCACAGTGCGGGTAGGTAAAGGTAATAAAGACCAAGCAAGTCCAAAGAATCCTGTTGTGCAGTTCAAATGGCTCGGATTTGCAAGAAGATTCCTGCAGCGTACCACTGAAATTGGTTTGTATTCTTAGTCTTTCATTCTATTAGATTATCATTTGTGTTAGCTATATATATATACATTTTCTGAAAGGATGGAATTTAGGTGTGATACGCTATGTGCATGCTCTTCAATTTTATTTCTATCTCTCTCTTATTATTATTATTATTATTTAGTGCTTAAGCTGAGATAGTGCTTAAAAAGAGAGAGAGAGAGAGAGAGAGAGAGAGAGAGAGAGAGAGACCGGCGCAGCACCTAAGTTCTGCCCTTTAAAAAGCATAAAGGCTATTAAATAACTCATGGGAGTTACTGCTGGTTCTGCATGTTCCATTCACATTTTTCCCTTTGGATACTCCCTCATTTCCCTTTGGGCATATAAACTCATCTTGCCATACTGGAAAGCATGGTCTTAGCATTCTTTATTATTGCAATTATAGGGCAGAGGATAAAGTTTATCAAAATAATGGAGCAAAACAGGACACATGGACACGCATACCAGATCATGGAGAAACTTCTGCAACATCGCGATGAATGGGATTTTGGTAGAGCTGGAAAAATCCAAGCATAATAAGGAATGATTGGTTAAACCTAGAGCCATCACAAATAGCTGTTGGACACCTAAGCCTTGATGATGAGATGGAGCAAGAAAACGAGCAAGGAAGCAAACAAGAAGCCAAAGGAGAAGTCAAAAATGAATCAGAGCAACCAAAACCGCCCACACCACCTATGGAAGGGCCAGTTGGAGGTATTCTAAGTTCAATATCTCTGCTAATCTTTACAATTCATTTAATCACCAGCTTAAAATTTTGCGGATGCAGACGTAGAAAGATTTTGGCTTTGAATTTTGGTGCTGTGGAAATTTGCCGAATAATTTTACCTAAATAATTGTTAAGACAGGACATTCGAGTTAATTATCACGGTAGAGAAAAATTATGATAGTCAGTTGGGTGTAAAAATAGCAAAAAATATGTGATGAAATCCAATCAAATGCTCTCTAAATAAACATGATAACACACACACATATATGAATATAAGGATTCAAAAGAAAAACCTGGATATCCTTGTGAGAATACACATACATCTAATCACATCATAGTTATGACTACATGTAACTAGCCTCAACAAGCCATGCTAGGGCATATGCACGTGCAACATAACACCCATAATTTAAATATCTAGAATGTTGCTTGGAATTCTTTCATATTTTGGATCAGTTAATGTCAATCGTAAAATGCAGAAAGGAAAGTTAAATTGTGTTTACGAACTATGGCTACTGCCGCTCCTAATTAATGCTACCCTCAAAGGATAACTCTCTCTCTCTCTCTCTCTCTCTCTCTTTCCTTCACTTTTGGACAGAGACACCCTTTTTAGTAGCTGCGAAGAACGGCATAGAAGAGTTGGTGGAAAGTATTCTTAAGCGCTTCCCAGTAGCGCTTCTTGACTTGGATACAAATGAGAAGAACATCTTATTACTGGCAGTGGAGAATCGTCAATCCAATATTTATGAACTATTGCGGAAGAGAAAAGAAATGCGGCAATCTGTGTTTAGAAGAGTGGACAGTGAGGGGAACAGCGCTGTCCATCTAGCCGCCAAACTCGGTCCCATCCCCCCTCAGATCATTCCCGGGGAAGCTCTTCGCATGCAATGGGAGGTCAAATGGTACCAGGTGCGTTCTCTCTCTCTCTCTCTCTCTGGTATATAAAGCTAGGCAGCGCCCCCCCCCCCCTCCCTTTTTTTTTTTTTTTCCTGCTTAGGCTTGAAATATATTTCTTTAGACGGTTTAATTGTTTTCTTTAGCCAGTTAGAAATAAATTTATAACAAATATGTTCGAAATCAAAGTAATCCATCAATAACTGCTCAGACTAGCTCCCATGCAACTTTAAAAATCTCACCAACGCGATGATGATGATGATGATCATATGCATGCTAGTATGTGAAGAGATCCATGGACCCCGACTTCTTCCCGCGGTACAACAACAAAGGTGAGTCTGCCCGAGAAATATTCACAAAGACGCACGAGGAACTCGTGAAAGAGGGTGGCAACTGGCTCACCAAGACTTCCAAGTCGTGCTCCGTCGTCGCCGCGCTCATCGCCACCGTGGCTTTCGCCACAGCCTCCTCTCTGCCCGGCGGCGTCAACCAGAACACGGGCTTCCCCCTCTTCCAGGGCCAGAAGGGCTTCCACGTCTTCGCCATCTCCGCGCTCGTCGCGCTCTGCTTCTCGGTGACGTCCCTCGTCATGTTCCTCTCCTTCCTCACTTCCCGTTACGAGCAGTGGCGTTTCGAGACCGACCTCCCACTCAAGCTCATACTCAACCTCACCTCCCTCTTCTTATCCATCGCCGCCATGCTCATCTCATTCTGTGCCGCCCATTTCTACGTCATCAATAATCAGTTCAAGCAAGCTGTGTACTCCTACGTCCTATATGCCATCGTGTCCTTGCCGGTTTTCTTTTTCGCCATGTTGCAGTTCCCGCTCTACGTCGGTCTCATAAGGGCAACATTTGCCCGAGTACCGGCTCGTGCGGTGTCTGGCCCATGATGCTATTTTTTTCTTTTTTTGTTTGTTTGTGAGATGGATGGAATGCTGTTAACTGTTTGAGTTTTTTTTTTTTTTTAATAAGGTAAAAAGAATTGTGTGCTTCAGCGCGATTAATCTATTAGTGTTCTTGGTCCGTCCCACCTTGCCCTGCATGCCCGTGTTCAACATTGGGACGGAAAAAAAATAGATCTTTTTAAAATAATATCGATTCACCTAACTGACTCCAGGGGAAAATTGAGATTTGCTCCCAACTAGACTGTCGTTTTACTTTATTAACTAAAATATCTCAATGGTCAATTTATGAATGGCCTGTGTCTGTATTTATGCAGACACAAGCCTGATTATAGACAAGTAGATGCTTTTTTAATATATTTTTTACTGTATGTGAGTAATGTCATAAATAAGGAAAAGTTTAAAGATATAAGAAGATAAAAAAGATAAAAAAGCTGAAAGCATTTGAGTGAGGCTTTGGATGGATAGGATTATAGTTCGATTCCTTGATAAAAACTATAAAAAAGTAGCACAATCAAACCAAATTCAGTGCAAGTCTAGGTTAGTCATTTTCTTTTAAGCTCTCAAGAATTGATAATATTTCTCTAAATAAATTTAATGACATCTCTCTCCATATTAGAGAGATCTTACATTTGAGTCCAAGCCGTGGCATTCTATGTAGTATTCCGTTGGTGACATGTTAGTGTATGCTCTAAATTTAAGCGGATTGAATGCTATATATGTATACATTCTATGAATACAAATCAAATAAAGTGTTTCTTTATCTATCCATATATTCTTTATTTTATATATTTATCTCTGAGATAAAGTCTAAAAGAATGTGAACCGTGCATATGAAATTTATAATAGAGATTACAAATTGTGAGATCTAAATTGCACGTTATGGTTCGATTCTTTAAATTTTTTTAATAATGTGTAGATAGAACTGGACACATTGAACACCATGAGACTGGCACACATGCATATCCTCACCCTTGTGGTGAGCAGCTGATCTCGCAAGCAAGTATGAAGATACTTGGATAGGTATGTGGATGCTCGTTATTATAACGATGCATTAGATGACCCACACAGAGATCCAATATGGATATTCTATATAGTGTTAATGGTTGATCTCTTATGACGGTTGTGCGAGTGATCCTTTGACTTGAGATATTCATTGTACCTCATGTGTGAAATGCCATACTTTGACCATATACAAATATCGCTCTAACCATGAGTGACAAATATGGTGATGGTTGGATATGATATGAAATACGCGGAGGTGGTGATTGATCCAGATAGAATTCATCTTCCTTAATATAGAGAGGATTATATCCCACGGCTACTTGATGGATTGATTAGACTTAAAATCCTTGCAAGGTTGAGTTGGAATTGAAAATGGTTTCGGAGTTCTAATTCATATGAGTTAGTCTTTCTTAAGATCAAGTAAACAAGATCAATTACAGGGTTAGCACTTTTCATGCCACTGATTGATTTGAGATATATGACGATTGGATTGAATCGTACAGTAACCGATCATGGACAGGTGATGTCGATGACCACATCGATAAAACCCTTAACACTTGGATGATCATGATGCTTTGCTAGAGGCCGCTCGTGATCTACAATCATGATTTTTTTGACTTGGTCAAAGAGTTGACTTGGTCAAAGTATTGATTAGGGTCAATCCCATGAGACATATTTGGGGACATGATTGTTACCAACATGTCAAGGGGTCTAATGGGTCATACACATTAAGGAGTCATTTGGATGAGTTAAAGTGAGAATTAAATTGGATTTAATTTTGATTAGATAGCCATTTCCTAAGTTGATTTTGATTTGGTTTGATCCAATCTTAATTAGAATGAGATTGACATTAAATGGATGAATGTAAATTCATCCCGGAGGAATTGATCGTGCATCAATGGTCCTTATGGAAGGATCTTTTCTTTTGCATGAGAGTGTACATATGATACACATTTGTCATTAATTGGATAACCATGATTAAGCTCAATTGTTGGGCATGATCAATAGGATTTAATGCCATGTGATGTTGTGCTGAATCCTTAGTCAATTGGGTGCCATTTGATGGTGCATGGAGCACAGGATGCAAGCCCATCATTGGGCTATTTTCCCTCCACGTGGAAGCATATGAAATGCCCAAGAATTGGATGTGAAATGTGGGCATGGGACTCATGCAAATATGGGCTTGATCAATATTGACTTGGTCATGGTAGTTAGTTGTGTCTTGTTGAGATGGCTAACTAACTTCCTTGCATGATCATTTTATGACATGAGATATCAAAATGATTCAAATTTAAATTCAGATTACATTTAAAATTTAAATTTGAATTTGGCATGAGATATGAATTAATTTCATGAAGATAAATTTGATTGCAAAAGCTTTTATAAGCTTGGTTCAAAATTCAAATGCTGAATTCTCATTGGCTAAAATTTAAACCCCTTAACAACTTGCAACCAAATTTGTTTCATGGGAGATCAGATTTGATCTGATCTTGAATGTGGGGATAGCTGGTGGCATGGGAAATTAAATACCTATGCAATACTAGGTTGGATGAGAATTACGATCCTTCGAAAAGAGCTTGGCCAATCCAAGTTATCCGCCCATTTTATCTCGTCTCATGCCATAGAAAAATATGCCTTCCTCTTCTTGTTTTCCATGTGAACCGTTCACCATATTTTCTCCTTTAAGAGATTGGGATCTGATCTTCAACTCTCTAATATATCATCTCTTGATTTGGAAAGCAATCTGAGGCAAAATAGAGGCGCTAGCACCCCTCTGCCGAAGAGCTGTCAACCAATCCTTGGAGGATCTCATCCTGTGACTTTGCATGGATCACTGTTGGAGGCCGCACATTTGGGTGGCTAGTGGTAGCGAGGATTATGGCTTCATCAGCATACTCCATCGGTAAAGAACATAGGTACATGTGAGTTTTATATTTATTTTATGTCAATTTGATTATCTTCTTTGTCCCTTAAGGATCCTAGCCCTTAGGGGTCTTTGGGTTGCATCTAGCATGCAAACTTATTGATTCCGCTGCGTGAAACTTGGATTTGATTCATGTTTTTTACCCTAAAAATCCAACAAGTGGTATCAGAGCTATCCTAAGGGTTTTGGTTTAGATGATCAAAAATTGAAACCATTTTCTGTGTCAAATTCATTATGAATGAAATTGCTGAAATTTATATATGATATGAAACTCAAACTTTATCACATTAATATAAAAATGATTCATACGATGAAATTTAATTTCAGATCAGAAAGTTTGTTATATAACAATAAACAATAATTAATTTTAGATTTAATCATAATATGTGTCATGTTAAATTTAACTATTATGTCTATGCATGATAGGAATGTTGGGGAACGCGGAATACCCCAAAGATCACGGCTATAGCGTATATAAGTAATACAAAAAAAATTTTTACCGTTCTAATCTATGAGTACAAGATCATACCTTCAGATTTGAACTTTCGATCACTTTGATTCGATTGCTCGACCTCAACCTTTAGCCTTCCGCCGTATTCTGGAAATACCTTCTTTCTCTCACAAGATGGTGGGATCTCTTGGCCATCCTAGGGTTTCTTATTTTTTTTCTCCAAAAAAATGTTAACCCTAGCAACCAACTGAGAGGGTATTTATAGGGTTACAATAAGAACCAATAGGCAAATATGAAAAGGACTTCCTACGTAATTAAATCTCTCAATCCTACCCGGGTTAGGATTCAATTACGTAAATTACAATTCATTCCACTAAAGAATTATAATTGTACTCCTAATCATATTCGGATTTATATTTTTGAGCCTTTAATATTAAATACTTATTATCTCCCTATGTTAAGATTATAGATATCCACCAATTAAATTTAATTACTGACAATATAATTTAATTGGCTTTTATTATCCTTGAGACCTATCCACTTAACTTATTTGATGTATCAGATTCAAAATCCACTTGCAAGATTTGATACAATCAAAACTTATAAGCTTCCTCAAGGGGATATCATCAATCCAATTTATCAGGACGTGGTTTCCTTCAACTATTAATATTCACCATATATATAATGTTATTGCCCAACCCACTGAGTTTATTGACTCATATAGAATCTCACTCTATGTGTAATCAAAGCAATAATCACTACATACACGTGTCTAGAAATAGAATTCAGATTAAGAGCATAAGTAATCATAATATTCATGAGGTTTAAATTATTTTATAAAGTCAGTATAAAATAATTAACTCAATTGGGTCCTGTTCAATACACACAAAGTGTACTAGCACAAATAGTTAGAACAAACCATTCCCCGTAGTCAAGACAGACCTACTAAAAATTTGTGCTACAGTTCTACTGATGGTGTGTCCAATTCCATCTAAAACTGTGAACAATAAACTTGTATTCCAAAAGAATCGATGATCTAGTCTTCTGTATGTAAGCCGTACTCTACACACTAGATCAAATACTCTTTGTAAATACTAGACACATGCACATATATAGTAAATGGCATACATTGCTCAAAATGAATTCTCATTAAAATATAAAGACATAACATAAAGCATATCTTTTAGTCTATATCTCTATCAAGGAACATAATATGCTGAAATCCTGAAATTATGTTTAGGATTCAAAATTTTAACATGTTAATAATGTGATCAAAATCTGAGATTAATATGTAATAATGAGTAAGTGATTAAGAGTAATTACAAATTAATGTAATCATTGCAAATCTAAAATTTTCAGCTGTAGTAAATTTTATTTTTGTAATATAGACCATGATAAGATTGTGATTAAATGTAATCATTTGGAATCTAAATTAAAATTAAAATTTTGAATTTAAAACTTGAATCTTGATATTTAAAATTTTAAATTTGAATCTAAAATCTTATCATAACAAGAATTAGTTAGGGTTTGTTAGAGACATTAGGATTAATATGGAATGTAAAACCAACAAGTCATAACATGTAATTAAATATAAAAAAATTTAAAACTTAAAATTTAAATTTTTAAATTTGAATTAAGAATTCTTATCATATTGCCCTAACACGATCACTATCTTGACTTATCATAAACTATAATAGATGATAAGAATTTAGGAAACTTAGACTTAACCACATCATTACTTGATCCTATGATCCCAAAATTAGTCTAATCAATTGGGCTTAACTATATTGGTGTCTACAAAAGTGCAATTATGATTTTTAATTGCTTCGTTCACTGTCTAAGAAAACTTATTCAATGGGATTGAAGGGTATACTAAATAGGACCCCATTGATCAACTGATTTGGCCATTGTTAAGGAAATCTCTTAATTGATTAGATCAATAGGGTTAATCAATATGGTAGCAATTGATTTGGTCGCATAATTAAGGTTCCTAATTAGATAGTGGTCAATGATCCTAATTTGATTAGGAGTTTCAATTATAAGATTTGATCTTATGAACTTTAGGTTAATAAAAATTAATCTAAAATCTATATATAGGATATGTAACCTAGCATAGTATAAATGTTGTACATGTATGATGGGACCTAAATACGCTAAATTCCTCCACGAATATTAAGTCATTAGCCTTCCATTGTTCATATGATATAAAATCATTAGGTTATGAGATTTATCGTGCTAAAGCTGAGATCGAGTGTACTTATGAGGAGTTGATTATGGAACAATGGATTGACTTAACTAGATTAGCTGGCATAATTGGCCAAAGTCAGGGTTAGTCTAATCTAAAGGTAAACTTTAGGATGATCACATATGGATGTAATTGATAAGGCAATGTCCCCTAAATGATCTAAGAGTCACATTAGATGCGATTGATAATAATCTATCAAATTTGGCTTATCAATATTTGTTGTGCCAAAGCCAGGGCAAGGTAATTCGAATGAGGATCCTAGCCTACTAAGAAAATTGAATGCTAATTTGTTGAGATTAATACAAAGGGCTATTAACCTCGATAAAATAGTGAAAGAAACCAACTTAATTAAAAATCTTAAAATTATCATATTAAGTCGATGATTTGTATTCATAGCAATTGACTCGTTCTATTTTCTATGTAGGTTATCAGCGAAACCATGAGTGTAAACATCAACCTTAGGGGTATCTTAGAATCCAACAAATTGACTGAACTCAACTTTCCTGATTGGCTTAGGATTGTAAAGATTATTCTTCGATCAAATTTTTTTTTTGTCCTAGATGAGGCTGCATTAGAGGTCCCACCAGTGGATGCTCCGATTGAGGTTCACGTGGCATACAACCAGTATAAAAATGCTGAAAAAATGGCCACATGTTTGATGTTGACCTCGATGTCACCTGATCTTCAGAAATAGAATGAGCATATGAATGTTCATGAGATTTTGATGCACCTGCAAGAGTTGTTTGGTGCATAGTCTCGCTATGAGAGGTTTTAGAGCTCTAGAGAGCTGTTTCAGTGAAAAATGACTGAGGGTTCATTAGTCGATGCTCACGTACTAAAAATGATCAATCTGATTGAGAAGTTGGCACGATTGGATTTATGATGGATCATGAATTAAGTATTGACTTGGTTCTACAATCATTACGTCCTAGCTATTTGCAGTTTGTTCTTAATTTCAACATGAACAAGCTAGAGGTGTCTCTCTTGAGCTCGTGAATATGCTAATGAATGCCAAGCCCAGCATTAAGAAAGAAAAGGGATAGATTATGGTCGTGGAGTCCTCTGGCGCTCGTAAGAAGTGATCAAAGAAGAATAAGGCCCAAAAGGACAAGGTGACTAAACCACATAAGGACATTAAGAAAACAAAGTAGCTAAGGAGATGTATCATTTCTGTGGCAAGAACGAGCACTGAAAGCAAAACTGCAGGGCTTATCTGGCTAGCCTGAAAGAAAAGAAGCTTACGGATGCTTCTACATCAGGTATATTTATGATTGAGATATTTTTTTATTACTTTTTATTCCACTTGAGTATTGAATACCGATTGTTGATCTCATATTTGTATTAGTATGCAGATGATAAGAAGCAATAGAAAGCTGAAGAAAGATAAAATGATCCTGCGTATGAGAAATGAAGCAAAGGTTGCTGCTTTAGCCATAGGATTTTATTCTTTATCTTTTCCCACTAAGCTTGTAACGGAGCTTAGTAATTGTTACTATGTTCCGAATATAATAAAGAATATTATTTTCATTTCATGCCTTATAAACGATGGATATTTATTTAAAATTAAAAATAAAAGAATTTTAATTTTTAAAAATAAAATATTCTTTGGTTCTGCTAAAATGTTCAATAGAATTTATGTTTTGAATTTACAAAGCACTGTTCTCAATATAGAAACTAAGAAATTAAAATTAAATAATTCTAAGAATTTGTACTTATGGCACTATCGTTTAGGCCATATAAATAAAATGTGTTTAACCAAGTTACATAAGAATGGCTACTTGGGTTCATTCGATTGGAAATTGTTTGAGAAATATGAGTCGTGCTTACATGGCAAAATGACTAGGTTACCTTTTACTAAAAGGATGAGTGAGCGACTGAATGTTTAGGACTAGTACATTCAGATGTATGTGGTCCTATCAATGTTCAGGCCATAGGAGGTTTTTCTTACTTCATCACATTCATAGATGACCATAGTAGCTATGGTCATGTATATCTGATGAAGCACAAGTATGAAGCTTTTGAAAAGTTTAAAAAATTCAGATCTAAGGTAGAAAAATAAAGTGGCAAAAGTATTAAGATACTTTGATCAGATCGAGGTAGGGAATACTTAAGCCTTGAGTTTTTAGAATATTTGAAGGAGAATGAGATTCTCACTCAGTGGACTCCTCTTGGTACATCACATAATGGTGTATCAGAAAGAAAGAATCACACATTATTTGATATGGTGCGATCAATGATGAGCCTTGCAAACCTCCTAAAAATATTTTGGGATTATGCGCTACATAACCAAATACACTCTAAACCAAGTTCAATCTAAGTCGGTCAATTTCACTCCCTATGAGATATGGTGTAGAAAGAAACCATCCTTTAGTCATCTAAGGATTTGGGATTGCTATGCTTATGTAAAGCATAATGAGTCGAACAAGCTTGGAGCTAGATTCGATAAGTATAATTTTGTGGGGTATCTTAAAGAAACAAAGAATACTACTTCTACCATCCACTTGAGCAAAAGGTTTTTGTCTCGAGGCATGCCATATTCCTAGAGAATGAGATTTTTTTAAGAAAGAATAGTGAGAGAAATATTTAGCTTAGTGATGCTTAAGAACCACAAATTGACTCAGATTGATTAGATAACATGGAGAAAATACCACATGCAGTGGGAGTTGAGCAGAAGACTCAACTCACATTCAGGCAACATTTGTGTGAGCCTCTATTAGGAGAGATAGAGCAACAGGTAGCTCCAAGTATACATCAGCTATGTAGGTCTAGTAGGACACATCATATTCCTGAGAAATATGGATTTCTTATAGAAGATGATGAGCCTACTAACTACGAGAAGGCAATATGTGACATTGACTCCAAGAGATGGCTTGAAGCCATGAAACCTGAAATGGACTTTATGTACGACAACTAGGTATGGATCTTTGTTGATCCACATGAAGGGGTAAAACCCATTGGATGCAAATGGATCTTCAAGAAAAAGACGATATGGATGGTAATATGATTACCTATAAGGCGAGGCTAGTTGCAAAAGGTTACAAGCAAAGGCAAGGTGCTGACTTTGATGAAACCTTTTCCCTGTAGCCATGCTTAAATCCATAAGGATTTTGCTTGTGATTGTAGCCTATTACGATTATGAGATATGACAAATGGATGTCAAGACCACCTTTCTAGATGATGATTTAGTGGAGGATGTGTATATGATACGACCTAAGGATTTTGAGTCCATTGATTCTCAAAAGGTATGCAAGCTGCAAAGATCTATTTATAGACTAAAGCAAGCCTCTAGAAGCTAAAACATCTACTTTGATGAAACAATCAAAGAGTTTGATTTTATCAAAAAGAGGATGATCCATGTGTGTACAAGAAGGTTAGTGGGAGTATTATTATTTTCTTGATATTATATGTAGATGACATATTATTGATAGGAAACAATGTATCCTTACTGCATGAAGTGAAGGATTGGTTGCCCGAAAAGTTCTTCATGAAAGATTTGAGAGAAGCAGCCTACATATAGGTATTAAGATCTATAGAGATAGATTTAGGAGGTTGCTTAGATTGTTTCAATCAACGTAGATAGATAAAGTGCTAAAATGGTTTAGCATGAAGGAATCCAAGAAGGGATTTTTGTCGGTATCGCATGGAGTGCATCTCTCCAAGGACAAGAGTCTAAGATCCAAGAGAAGAGAGAACACATGGATAGAATTCCGTACGCCTCAGCAATCAGATCCATCATGTATGCGATGCTATATAAAGACCTGATATTTCTTATGCTTTGAGTATCACTAGTAGATACCAGGCTAACCCTGGTGAAACATTGGATGGCCATCAAGAATATCCTTAAGTAATTGCGAAGGACTAAGGATATGTTCTTGGTTTATGAAGAATCCAAACTCATAGTTCGGGGTTAATTGGATTCTAGCATTCAGACTGATAAAGATGATTATAAATCTTAGTCATTCTATGTCTTTATACTCAATGGTGGTATAGTCAGCTAGAAGAGTTCCAAGCAGGAGATGACTGTCGACTCTATAATCGAAGTTGAGTACATCGCAGCATCAGATGCAGCCAAAGAAGCAGTTTGGATCAAGAAATTCATCACTAAACTTGGTATGGTTCTGAGCATTGCTGATCCAGTACACTTGAATTGCGATAATAATGAGGCTATTACGCAAGCTAAGGAGCCAAGGTCTCATCAGAGGTTCAAACATATACTCAAAAGATGCCATATAATTAGAGAGATTATTGGTAAAAATAATGTAAAAATAGAATGAGTCCCCACTGAGGATAATGTAGCTGATCCACTTACTAAAGTCCTACCGTAGCAGAAGCATGATAGTCATATTAAGTCACTCGGTATTAGATACATGGATGATTGGCTCTAGTGCAAGTAGGAGATTGTTAGTGTATACTCTAAATCCAATCGGATTGAATGCTATATATGTATACATTCTATAAATATAAATCAAATAAAATATTTTTTATCTATCCAAATATCCTTTATTATATATTTTGATATAATTGTCTATGAGATAAAGTCCAAAAGAATGTTAATCATGCATATAAAATTTGTAATAGAGATTACAAATTGTGAGATCTAAATTGCACGTTATGGTTTAATTCTTTAAATTTTTTTAGTCTATGTGTACATGGAACTAGATACCATCGAACACCGTGAGATTGGCATACATTGCATATCGTCACCCTTGTGGTGAGCAACTGATCTCGTAAGCTAAAGTATGGAGATACTTGGATAGGTGTATGGATGCTCGTTATTGTAATAATGCATTGAATGACCCACACAGAGATTTTATATGGATATTCTATATAGTGTCAATGGTTGATCTCTAATGACGGTTGTGCGAGTGATCCTTTGACTTGAGGTATTCACTACACCTTATGTGTGGAATGCCATACTTTGACCACATACAAACATTGCTCTCACCATGAGTAGCAAATATGGTGATGGTTGGGTATGACATGAAATACGTGGAGGTGATGATTGACAAAGATAAAATTTATCTTCCTTAATATAGAGAGGGTTATATCCCACGGCCACTTGATGGATTGATTAGACTTAAAATCATTGCAAGATTGAGTTGGAATCCAAAATGATTTAGAGTTCTAATTCATATGAGTTAGTCTTTCCTGAGATCAAGTAAACAAGATCAGTTATAGGATTGACACTTTTCATGCTACTGACTGATTTGGATATGTGATGACTGGATTGAATCATATGGTAACTGATCATGGATAGGTGATGTCGATGACCACGTCGATAAAATCCTTAACACTTGGGTGGTCATGATGCTTTGCTAGAGACTGCTCATGATCTATAGTCATAATTTCTTTGATTTGGTCAAATAGTTGATTTGGTCAAAGTGTTGATTAGGATCAATCCCATGGGTCATGTTTGAGGATATGATTGTTGCCAATGTGTCAATGGGCCTAATGGGTCACATGCATTAAGGAGTCATTTGGATGAGTTAAAGTAGGAATTAAATTGGATTTAATTTTGATTAGATAGCTATTTCCTAAGTCGATTATGATTGGGTTTGACCCAATCTTAATTAGAATGAGATGACATTGAATGATGAATGTAGATTCATCCTGGAGGAATTGATCATGCATCTTATGGTCCTTATGGAAGGATTTTTCTTTTCCATGAGAGTGTACATATGATGCACACTTGTCATTAATTGGATGACCATGATTATGCCCAAGTGTTGGGCATGATCAATAGGATTTAATTCCATGTGATGGTGTGCTGAATCCTTGATCAATTGGGTGCCATTTGATGGCGCATGGAGCATAGGATGCAAGCCCATCATTGGGCTATTTCCCCTCCACGTGGAAGCATATGAAATGCCCAAATTGGACATGAAATATGGGCATGGGACTCATGCAAATATGGGCTTGGTCAATGTTGACTTGGTCATGATAGTTAGTTGTGTATTGTTCGGACATGGTTAACTAACTTCCTTGCATGATCATTTTATGATATGAGATGTCATAATGATTCAAATTTAAATTCAGATTAGATTTAAAATTTAAATTTGAATTTGGCATGAGATCTGGATTGATTTCGTAAAGATAAATTTGGTTGCAAAAGCTTTTAGAAGCTTGGTTCAAAATTCAAATGCTGAATTCTATTGGCTGAAATTTAAACCCCTTAACAACTTGCAATCAAATTTATTTTATGGGAGATCAGATTTGATCAAATCTTGAACGTGGGGATAGCTGGTGGCATGGGCAATTAAATACGTATGCAATACTAGGTTGGATGAGGATTGCGATCCTTCGAAAAGAGCTTGGCCAATCCAAGTTATCCGCCCATTTTATCTCATCTCATGCCATAGCAAAATATGCCTTCTTCTCCTTGTTTTCCACGTGAATCCTTCACCATATTTCCTCCTTTAGGAGATTGGATCTGATATTCAACTCTCTAATATATCATCTCTTAAGTTGGAAAGCAATCTGATGCAAGACAAAGGCACTAGCACCCCTCTGCCAAAGAGCTATCAACCAATCCTTGGAGGATCTCATCCTGTGACTCTGCATGGATCACTGTTGGAGGCCACACATTTGAGTGGCTAGTGGTAGCGAGGATTCCAGCTTTGTCAGCATACTCCATCGGTAAAGAACATAGGTACATGTGAGTTTTATATTTATTTTATGTCAATTTGATTATCTTCTTTGTCCCTCAGGGATCTTGGTCCTTATGGGTCTTTAGGGTTGCATCTAGTATGCAAACTTATTGATTTCGCTGCATGAAACTTGGATTTGATCCATGTTTTTGATCCTGAAAATCCAACATGATGGCCCTATTTTATTTTATTTGATAACCACTTGCAGATATACCTCGAGATAACTCTCAACAATATCCATCCACTAATTAATTAAGTGATAACTATCACTACTACAAAAAGTTAAATAGACTATGGTAGGTTCTAAAAAAAGACTACGTTTTTCATAAAAAATATAGTCTAATATTTTAGACTACATTTTATAATTTTTTATAAACTGAAAGTCTACATCTTTTATTAAAAATATAGTTTATATTATCTGATAATATAAAAAGACTATGTTTTTAAATAAGACGTAGTCTTATATTATTTGATATATAAAAAGACTATGTTTTTAATTAAGACATAGTCTTATATTATCTGATAATATAAAAAGACTATGTTTTGAATTAAGATGTAGTCTTATATTATCTGATAATATATCAAAAAGACTACGTTTTTAATTAAGACATAGTCTTATATTATCTGATAATATAAAAGACTATATTTTTAATTAAGACGTAGTCTTATATTATCTTAAAATATACAAAGACTACAGTCTAATATAAAACAAAAAATTTATGTTTTTCCCTCCTCCTAATTCACTTCCCTCCTTTTTTTAAACGAAACCCTCCATACCCAAAGTTAAATTTCTTTCTTCCATCCACAATTTTGTTGATTAGGATTTTGTTTGCGGAGATCCCTCCTTGGAGCTCTCTTCCTCCTCCTCCCTTCCTCTCTCTGTGTTTTCCGTCTAGAGCTTTGCTGGAGACGGGTGGCTAGTTCTGGGGATGGAAGCGAAGGAAATCGAAGCAGGTAAAAGGCACACGTTTTTCCTCTATTTTTGTTGATCTTTCCTACTGGTAAGAAAATCAGCATATCACTCATAATCCACACCGGCGGAGCCCTCCAAGTCGGAGCTCATCTCATCCCCACCGGTCTTGCCAACGATGATGAGGTACAGCATGGAGCAGAAGGTGCAGGCAAGGGCAGTGGCCACGGTGCCGGCGTCCACCACCCCCTCTTCACGAGCAGCAAACTCCTCCTCCCATCTCTTGAGCGCCTCGAACATGAGCTCGGGCTCATGTTGCATTGATTGCAGGACGTTCGCACACGATGGCCCTGGCATCACCCATGTCACCGTGAAGAAGTGCAGCCCATCACTCTACGTGACCTGCACAACACTTGCCCCCCCCCCCCCCCCCCCCCCCCCCCCAACAGGTTGTGCAGCCCCTCGAGTGCCTCTTGGTAAGCCCCGCCCAAAAACATGCAGAGATAGTAACTCCCCTCCTTGCGGCTTCCGCCCCCGAACTCATGCAGTAGGAGGCTCAACTTCCCGCCGATGAATCAGTTCATTTTGCCATTGTTGTCGCACGTCAGGTCTGACAGCACCCCTTCCACCCCCGCTGCTGGTCGAGCCGGTGGATTTGCACGATAGGAAATAGTTGTTTGATTGCCCAGTAGTCCAGAATCGAGTTAAAGAGAGAGAGAGATTTACATGGTACATCTTCACCAGATTAGCCTTGTCGATCCTGTTCACCACCAGCTTGTAGAGCCCGTCAACTGCTGCCAGGTGCTCGAGCCTGAGTAACCCATCCTTGAACTACTTGACACATTTCTCTTCAATTGGTCCACGTAAATTAGGCACTTCTCATAGTCAAACTGGAAGGCGGCCGCCATCATATTTTGATAGTCGCTGCACATGTCATCGGGCAGGCCTTCTAGGAAATAGGACAGGCCGGGCCCAAAGGCAGCCACTCTACTGGTAATGAGAAGAGAGCATTATCACTCTACTGGTAAGAAAATCAGCAGCTCTAAAATATTTTTAATGAGAATTTGAAGTACTTATATTTGTAGCATTTTATTTAAATTCATAGTACTTATATTTTCTAATGTTATTGCTTTGAAGGAAAAATCATGCAAATTGGCAATGGGATCTATTAATAATATAATTGGATATGGTACAGTGATTGAGAATATAGCACCAAACTCTGCTGTACATAGAGTTCCTTTGGGTATTCATAATTATCGGGTATCTATTGATATTTATTTTGACAATGATGCTCTTCTTTCAATAATAATTGGTGATGATCTTGTGAAAGTTAAAGATTTTGTTGGTTCTCATTTGCATGGCCTCGATCATTAGTTATTGATTATCAAGTCAAGGTATCTGAAACTTCTTAACTTATCTATAAATTTATGATTAATTTATATTGATAAACTATTTGCTATAGCATTTGTGAATTGAATTTCATTATTATCAACGGGCTAAGATTATCCCACAAAAGTTATAGATAAAAAGCAAAGAAAAGGGTCCATGGAGTTTGTCATATTTAAAGAATCATATTACAAAAAGTTTGGGAGATACAAATACAATAACTATGGTATTGGATTCTGGTGTCTTTGATCATGAATGGGTCCGTTATATTATTCAAAAAGATATCGATAACTTTTACTCCATGGATCTTTTATATTTTTTGTGTTTCATATACAATTACTAGATGTTACAAGTTTCTAATAATAACAGTGGGATTGAATAATTTGATTTGTGTAGCTATTTGTACAATCAACTCAAGAAATCAAAACTACTCAATATGTATGGCTTCGTAGATCTTGCACAGATCTCTATATACTCTGGATCGGCTGGAGTACGATCAGATTTTGTTGCTAAAAGATTAGAGCATTGTAATGTGGATCAATTGTTTCTAGCTCCTTATAACTCTAGGTAAGTGGTTTTTTAATGAAAATTGATACTTTTGATATTAAGTTGTTAATTATTATTATTATTATGTTTATTAAGGGATCAATGGTCCTTGGTAGTTATTCATCCTCATCGGGGCAAAGTATATTTTGTGATTCTATTGGACGTTCAGTGAGGAAAGAATTGAAAGGTGTAATTATACATAAGTATTTATTTCTTTATAATTTTATAGTAATTTGTCTAGGTTATATCATTTGAGTCTCACACTATTATTATACTTTGCTATATCAGTGCACTCAAATATACAACGCTAAAGCTGACCGAGTTGCAAGAAAATACTTATTTGGGAGTCAGTTAAGATATATTGAGTTGCACATTCTTTTTTATAATTTATAAAATTAGATCTTATTTGTTTGAGTCTTATAAAAACTTTTAAATTCATTTTTCAAGTGTCCTAAGCAACCATCAGGTGTTGAATGTGGCTATTATGTCATCATGTATGTGAAGAAGATCATTGAGAATCATATCATTTTAACTAATAAAAAGGTAGGTTATTATGCATACCTAATTCATATAAGTATACTTTTTATGATTTTAGATTTTTATGTCATGTGTTATTTAATACTCTTTTCTGAGTAACTTATGTATATATGCAGTTTGGCAAAAAGAAAACTTATAAACAAGAAGAGATCGACATATGCGTGGAGAATGGATCGAGTACTTGCAAGGTTTCATTTGAAGAAATGTTATGGAAACATTTATTGAAGTTTGAATTATCTGAAAATGTTATGAATGTTTGTATGACAGTATTGGATATTTCAAATCAATGTATTGGAGATTTTTTGGAATTAAAAGTATATGTTTGTATGATAATATTGGATATTTATATGACAGTATTCACTACAACAAATTTATCATTTTCGATGCTAACAATAACAATTTTCGATGCTAAAAAGCATCAAAAAATATTATCCCGATGCTTTTTAAAGCATCAGAAAATAAAGAGTGAAGGCGCGGAATTTCGATGCTTTAAAAAAGCGTCAGGATGAGCGTCGAAACAAGCCGATGCTTTAAAGCATCGGAAACTTAATGTTCTTGCCCACGCTTTAAAGCGTCGGCACAGTCCCCTCCCAATAAAAGAAAATCAGCCGTCCAGTTTCCCCCCCCCCCCCCCCCCCCCCCCCCCCCCCCCCCCCCCCCCCCCCCCCCCCCCCACAAGAGTTTCTTCCCCGCCCATCCACCCCCCCCCACATACAAAGATTTGCACTCCTTCGAAATAGAAAGGAATGATCAGGATTTTACATAACGAATTACAAGGTAGGAAAATCAGAACTTATATGCCATTAAGAACATTGAAGAAGCTATCACTTAATTTCATCAAAATTATTTTTTCCCCTCAGATTGGTATGCCACACCTCCCAAAATGACAATTTCCCAATTTCAAAGCAAGAGAATCCTTCAAAAGATCAATCAATTTTCTTCAAACGAGTCACCAAGAATTCTTATTTTGTAAGAGAACGAAAAAATTACAAACAATTGAAGGACCTCCTGAAATCGAAGCAAATTCCATCTATTTGGTACGAGACGACGCTTTTAACGCTTTTAAGCATCGTCATCGTATTATCTGCATATAAAAATAATTTAAAAATGATGACGACGCTTAAAACGTCTCCATCATAATTTCAAGGCCGACGCACCTTAAAAGCGCCAGCAAGTTTCAAAATTCCGACGCTCACCACTCGCATCGAAAAAAAAGAGTTGCTATATGTAAAATTGTTGTAGTGATTGGATATTTTAATTCAATATTTTTAGATTTTTTTTTAAAATTAAAAGTATATGTTTGTATGACAGGAATTGATATTATACTATATTTTCAACATAAAAACGTAGTCTAAATGTACATAATAGACTACATTTGTGATGAAAAAGTAGTCTAAATATATTTAAAGACTACATTTTTTCGACTTTTAACTACAGTTTCTGATAAAAATGTAGTCTAAATATATTTAAAGACTATATTTTTTTGGACTTTTAACTATAATTTCTGATAAAAATGTAATCTAAATGTATTTAAAGACTACATTTTTTAAATTTTAACTATAATTTTTGATAAAAATGTAGTCTAAATATATTTAAAGACTACATTTTTTGACTTTTAACTACAATTTCTAATAAAAACGTAGTCTAAATGTATTTAAAGACTATGTCTTTTGACTTTTAACTATAGTTTGTGATAAAAACATAGTCTTTTGTACAGTTATAGACTATATTTTTTTGATAAAAATGTAGTCTAAATGTATTTAAAGACTACATTTTTTTGACTTTTAACTACATCTAAAAACATAGTCTAAACGAGGGACTTTTAACTATGCTCACACTTTTAACTACACTCAAATAGACTACGGGTTAAAAAACGTAGTCTATATATAAAAGACTACATTTTTTAGATGTAGTCTAATTAACTTTTTGTAGTAGTGTATATCTCTTTTGAAATTTTAAAATACCTACTTTGATGGGAGTAGGCGATGGAAGGGAGTTAAAAAAGTTTATAAATAGAGATCCATTCTAAAGTTTTTGATATCACATCATACGTGAGAAAACTATACGAAAGCAGAGAGAGATTTGGTCCCAAATCAAGAGCAAATCCCAAGGGCATACACCATCATTGTGCAATTTCTCATTGATTAGAAGCACTCAACTCAATCAAGATCCTGATTCAAATCCTCAGGAGGTAGATCATAAACAATGGCTGAAGGTAATACATTGATCCTCTTATTATTTCATGAATTAATCTATATAATATTTATATGTAGATTTTTAATAGATCTCTAACAGTTGGTATCAGAGCTTCAATACCTTTGCTTTGTTTGTTGGGAGTGTTTTCATTAATCTTTATTATTTTGAGATCTAATTAAATCTCCTATAGCAACTTGTTATCCCATTCTCATTATTCGTGTGACAAGGCATTTTTGGTCTCTATTTCTCTCATCCAGGGGTAGTGCTAAAGAGAGGCTACTAGTAGTACCATAGACTATTTGATCCAACGGATGTATGTAGGGATATTAGGAATGCACCAATAAGGAAGGCTACTGGTAGCACCTTGGTGCGTTTGACTTAACTACCTATGTATTGGGAGAGTTAATAGGTTACCAAAAATGCTGTTCATAACCACCACAGAGGGCATTAGATCAGATGAGATCTATGCCATGAAGCATGCATCCGTTATCTCTCCCTCTTAGATATGGTTTACATAAAAGAAAAAATCTTAAAAACTAAGGTAAGGGATGGTGGTGTGGTGGTTAGTCTTCACGTCTTCAACCTGTCATCTCAGATTCAAGTCTTTGTTCAACAAAAAAGAAAGGATTCTTTTTGTCTTTCTTGGATTTCTCCCTTTCTTGGACTGTCTTGGATGGGAGATGACGCGTGACGTAGGTCTAATTTTTTAGGATAAAAAAATCCTATTTTTTGGAAAAGGAGATGATGGGTTTACGGTAATTTGAAATTATGATCGGATAAGTTAAAATCCAATGCCTTATCCATAAGAGATTGGCAAGCATATCTGTTGGGCTAGCCTATTTGGATGCACAATTTTGGTTTTTCATGCGGTTTTGGGATCTTATCCATCTGGTTGGATTTTAAATGCATACATTATCTCTTTAATGTGTTGATATGATTTATTTTATCATATAATTTGATCTATCATATGTTTCTTAAGTTTAAATTTTTTGTATTAAAATATGCCTGCTGATCCTCTATGCCTATGATGTTTTGCATAAACTGGTCCAAGAAAATAGTAATCTACGGTCGCACGTGTTTTAATTGATAATTTTTTTAAGATGATAATTTTGAAATTGCATTAAAATAGATGCTTGGTATACTATTACTTCTGTTTGCATATTAGATTTTATATTATGCATGAACAAAATTATATTTAGTAGTAGTATAAAAATCATAATGCAAATCCTTTTAAGGTTTGATTGATCAATTGGTGTCTAGAAAAGTGGTTCTTGAAGGTAAAGAGACCGTGGTTACTTAATTGATTCTGTTGACTGACCTGTTTAAGGAAAGCAACAAGGGGACCCCCATCTCTCTTTCTTTGGTCTGGTCAATTCGATTGATTTAGACTTTGATTTGGAAATGCTATGTTGATTAAGATCACTACCTAATACTCATGCTAAATTGGCTAATCTATATGCATATAATGGAGTTTAAATGTCATATGGTCAATATGATTTTGATTAATTAAGGAGTAAGCCATAGCATCTTTAATTAATCAAAATTATATATTAAGTTGCAAAAATTACATAAGATTAGATGACATTAATTGTAATTAATTATATTAATGCAATAAATCATATCCCATAGAAATTTTTATTGCATTGATATAATTAATTAGAATGGGCTAACAAATTATTTTCTTAATTCCCCACATGAATTAAGAAAGGAATATAATTTGTTAGTCACATCATTAAGTTAATAAATCTATATAAGTATAATAACTTAGCCCACAGGCAGTTATTATATGTTATTGATTCATGTTATTGCATGCTTACACTGGTAAGACATGACATTGAGTTGTATGCCTCAAAATTAGTTACATGAATATAATTTTATTTGTGCAGCTATTTTGCATGTTAATATTTTGATATAAAATATGATGTTCTCAATTTAAATGGTGAAATTATAAAGTATGGAAGAAAAGAATTCTCCTTCAGTTAGGATGCATGGACATTGACTATGCTATTAGGAAGGATGAACCATATTCAGTTACACCTACTAGCACTCAGGCTGAGATTGCTATGGGAGCGATCTAATCGTCTCAGTATGATGTTCATATATCTAAGATTTCTGCTAGTATATGTGGTTCAATTTTTGAGTGCAAAAATATCAAAAACTTCTGAAGGCTATTGATACACAGTTTGAGTCTTCAGATAAGACACTAGCTAGCACCTTAATGACAAAGTTATCATCATAAAGCTCACTACTATTGGAGGTGTGCGTGAACACATAATGAAGATAAGGGACATTGCAGCTCAGTTAAAATTCCTAGAGGTAGGGATGCCAGAATCTTTCTTAGTGCATTTTATTTTGAATTCACTCCCATAACAGTATAGTCCCTTCAAAATATCTTACAATACATGTAAGGATAAATGGTCAATCAATAAACTTTTGACCATGTGTGTTCAAAAGAAGGAAGGCTGATTCTGAAAATAAAAGAAAGTGCACATTTAGCTACTCAGAGAAAGTCTAAAGCTGTTAAAGCCAAACGCAAAGGAAAGGGTAAACCAAGTTTGCTAGCGTATGGCTCGCATGTTCTTAAAAATTAGACAAACTATTTTAAATGAAAACATTAACCATTGGTCCCAAACAAATGCAAACAAAACTTCTCCCATTAATATGGGCCAAAAAAAAGAAAAAGAAATGCTTGGAATCATGTATATTTCATGCTACATCCATATTTCCAGACGTCTATGGAAGTAGAACAACCTGAGTCCGTGTAGATGCACATGAGATGATCATTATCATTCATACTCATAAAATATCACAATGATATTGGCATTTATTGGAACCATTTGGTGTCAATTTTATGAACCATCTTCATTTGTTTCAACATATCATATATGTTGTTTTCCTGATGGCTAAATTCAACCTTGAAACAATTAAGAAAAAGAAATAGCTTCATGTGTTGCAAAGGTCACTACTTTATTTGCAACTAATGTGATTAGATCTAACTTATTTTTAGTATGTGATTATGTACAAAGAGACCTTGTTGTCAACTTGTGCGTGACAAAAGTTTAGGATCAATTATTATAGTAGAAATGCATATAACACTGGTTGAATTATTTGAGTTATTT
The DNA here is from genome assembly GCA_900491605.1 of Calamus simplicifolius. Taxonomy (NCBI): domain Eukaryota; kingdom Viridiplantae; phylum Streptophyta; class Magnoliopsida; order Arecales; family Arecaceae; genus Calamus; species Calamus simplicifolius. Next base: position 522,008 of record UESW01004064.1, on the reverse strand, counting down.
AAAGGTTGAAAACTAAGTTTGTAATATATACGTATTTGGGGATGTCCATCTGAAGTAAGAGTTTATAATCTACAAGAAATGAAACTAGATCCAAGGACTATTAGTGGATTTTTATTGGATATGCTGAGAAGTCCAAGGGTTATAGATTTTATTGTCCATCTCACAACACTAGGATTATGGAATCAAAAAATATAAAATTTTTTGAGAATGACTTGATTAGTGAGAGTGATCAATCTTAGTATTTGGCTTCTTCTGAGAAAGAACATTCAAATAATTCAACTTTCACTTCAAGTGAAAGATTGGTTGTCATTCATAGCACCCCTCAAGCTCAAATAAGTGCTGGACAACCAGTCATTGAGATTCCACAAGCTGCTGATGATAATCTAGAAGATCCTGTTGTTCAACAATAATCAGTTGTGCAAGATACTCCTCAAGAGGTTATTGATACATCATTAAAAAGATCAACTAGAATAAAGAAATCAGCAATTCCTAATGATTATATTGTGTATCTACAGAAATCTGACTATAATATTGGAGCCAAATATGATTCTGAATCGTTTTCACAAGCCATGAGTTCTAAGAAATCAAACTTATGGTACAATGCCATGAAGGATGAGATCGAATCTATGACATCTAATTGAGTCTGGGATCTTGTTGAGTTGTCTGATGGTGTAAAAGCAATTGGATGTAAATGAGTTTTTAAAACAAAGAAAGACTCACAAGACAACACTGAGAGATATAAAGCAAGACTCATTGCCAAAGGATTCACTCAGAGGAAAGGAATCGACTACATAGAGACATTTTCTTCTGTATTCAAGAAAGATTCTCTTCGAATAATTATGGCATTGGTAGCTCATTTTGATTTTGAGTTACATCAAATGGATGTAAAAATTGCATTCCTTAATGAAGATCTAGAGGAAGAGGTTTATATGAAACAACCTAAAGAGTTTTTCTCTAGTGATAGTGAGTATTTGGTTTGCAAGCTTAAGAAATCCATATATGGATTAAAACAAGCCTCACGTCAGTGGTATTTAAAATTTCATAATGTGCTCTCTTTCTTTATTTTGAAGAGAACATCATGGATCAATGTATATACCAAAAGGTTAGTGGGAGCAAAATTTATTTCTTAGTCCTATATGTGGTGATATTCTACTTGCAACCAATGATAAAGGGTTGCTACATGTGGTGAAATAATTTCTCTCCAAGAATTTTGATATGAGTAAGGCATCTTATGTCATTGGCATTAAGATCCATAGGGAAAGATCTTGAGGTATTTTAGGATTGTCAAAAGAAACATATATCAATAAAGTCTTGAAGAGATTTCAGATGAAAGATTGTTCACCAAGTATTGCACCCATAGTGAAGGGTGATAAGTTTACTTTGAACTAGTGCCCTAAAAATGAACTTGAATAGGAATAGATGCACAACATTCTATATGCTTCAGCTATTGAAAGCCTAATGTATGCTCAGGTTTACGCAAGATCTGACATTATATTTGTAGTAGTAATGTTGAAAAGATATCAGAGTAATCCAAGTTTAGACCACTGAAAAGCTGCTAAAAAGATCATGAGGTACATAGCAGACTTGGTTGCTACATCTACTATGGAAGTAGAGTTTGTTGCTTATTTTGAGGCTACATCGCATAGTATATGGTTGAAGAGTTTCATCTCATGACTTAAAATTATTGATTCTATTGCTAGGCCAATTAAATTATACAATGACAATTCAGCTGCTGTATTTTTGGTTAAAAATCACAAGAGTGGTAGTCGAAGTAAATACATCAACATTAAGTATTTAGCTATAAGAGGATGTATTAAAAAAAATAAAGTGGTCATAGAACACGTTAACACTGAATTAATGATAACTGATCCTTTGACTAAAGTCATGCCAATTAAGAATTTTAAGGATCATGTGGTATGGATGAAAGTTGATCCCATAATATAATTTAGTTATATGGACAACTACTTATACTATGAAACTTTTATTTCAACTATTTGTTTATTTCTTATTAGGGTGTATACGTTATTTGACTTTCAAGAAATGATAAATTTTCTTTTGGACTCTGAATAACATAGGGTTTATTCATTAAGTTATGTTATCATATTTGAAATAATGGTAAAAAAATTGAATGCATTATAATACATAGAAGATAATATTCAATTATAGAGGACCTATTGCTATGATTCATGTATTTGGTTTCTTATTTAGTGTTAAGGACTATGGATTAAAATAAAATATATGGACAAAGTGAGAGAATGTAGTATCCCGTTGGTGATGGTCCTATTTTATTTTATTTTATTTTATTTGGTAATCACTTGTAGATATATCTCGAGATAACTCTCAACAATATCCATCCACTAATTAATTAAGTGATAACTATATTTCTTTTAAAAATTTAAAATATATACTTTGATGAAAGTAGACAGTGGAAGGGAGTTAAGAAAGTCTCTATAAATAGAGATCCCTTCTAAGATTTTTAATATCACATCATACGTGAGAAAACCATACAAAAGTCGAGAGAGATTGGGTCCCTGATCAAGAGCAAATCCTAAGGGCATATACCATCGTTGTGCGATTATTTGTTGATTGGAAGCACTCAACTCAATCAAGATCATGATCTAGATTCTTAGAAGGTAGATCATAAATAATGGCTGAAGGTAATATATTGATCCTGTTATTATTTCATGAATTAATCTATACAATATTTCTATGTAGATTTTTAATAAATCTCTAACATTCTAATCATGTATTATTTTTTTAATTATGTGGTCAAAATCTAACCACACTGACATCATCTTCCGAATATGGATTCTATGGGGCATTTGGCCATTCAAATAGAATCATCACAGTAACCTTAGATTTACAACAATCGTTATTTCTAGATGATCTTGTTGATGATATAAGATTATTGTGCTGGATGTGCAATGTCCTAGTGATTAAAAATCATTAGATATTTATGATGGATTTATTTGAGATGCTATGGTAATCAAAGTATCAAAACTACCCTCAATATTTTTAACTATTAAATTATAATAAAATTATCATAACAAAATAATATAATATAATTGTTACATAATATCTTAACATAATATTATAACATTAAATTATATTATTTATATGATAGTATATCATATTATAATATCAATTATTTTATATTAATATGAAAATAATATTAAGCATATTTTTTCCTATGGATTAAGGGCATTTTGGCCCTAAATTTCAATCCAAGATTAACAGCTTGGAGTGATCTTGCTACCACTCTTTAAGGATAGGTATAAGATGTCAGTGTATGCCTTAAATTTAATCGGATTAGATGCTATTTTGTACATATTACATTATTAATGCAAATCAAATTATATTAGTTTCTTTATCTATTTAGATATTTTTCTTATAAATATATTTAGATATATTTTACCTGTAAGATAAAGCCTAAAAAAAATAAACTATGCATATAGAATTTGTACTAGAGATTACAAATTATGAGATTCAAAATTGCACATTATGGTTTGATTCTTTAAATTTTTCTATTCGATGCATAGACAGGATTGGACGTTGTCGAACATCGTTAGACTAGCATATATTGCATATCTTTGCCCTTGTGGTGAGCAGTTTATCTCGCAAGCTGAAGTATAGAGATACTTGGATAGGTGTGTAGATGTTCATTATTGTAACAATACATTGAATGACCCACGTAGAAATTCTATATGAATATTCTATATAGTATCAATGATTGATTTCTGATGACGATGGTGCGAGTGATCCTTTGACTTAAGATTTTTATTGCACCTCATGTGTGGAATGTCATACTTTGACGATACTCAAATGTCTTTTTAGCCATGGGTGGCAAATATAGTGTCAGTTGGGTATGATATGAAGCACATGAAGGTAATGTTTGATCAAGATAGGATTCATCTTTTTTGACAAAGAAGGTTATATCCCACGGCCACTTGATGCATTGAATTGACTGTTAAATCCTTGCAAGGTTGAGTTGAAATTCGAAATGGTTTTAAAGTTTTAATTCATGTAAGTCAATTATTCATGAGATCAAGTAAATATAGATCAGTTATAGGGTTAATACAATCCATATCACTGACTGATCTGGAATATGTGACGAAGGGATTGAATCGTATGGTAATCATTCATGGACAGGTGTTGATGACCATGTTAACTAAACTGTTAACACTTGGGTGGTCATGATGCTTTGTTAGAGGCCGCTCATGATCTATAATCATGGATTCTTTGACTTGGTCAAGGAGTTGACTTGGTTAAAGAATTGACTTGGACAAAGTGTTGATTAGGTCAATCCTAGGGTCAAAATTAAGGACATGATTATTGCCAATGTGTCAAGGGACCTAATGGGTCACATGCATTAAGAAGATTTTGGATGAAGTTAAAATGAGAATTAAGTTGGACTTAGTTCTCATTTTAGATGACCAATTAATTAAGATTAGGTTTGAATCAATCTTAATGAGAGAACATAAAATTGATGAATAGAATTCATCATAGAGGAAAGAATTTTTTTTGTACATATGATGTACATATTTAATTCGTTAATTAGATACCCAATTAGGCTTGATCCATGTGATGGATATCTCAGATTAATTGGGATCAATAATGTGATGTTTAATTTGATCCATATGATGGCATGATTTGATTTATGAAAACCCAATTGAACCGAGGGCTGAGATCGAACTATGTGAAGGATGGAACCATGCCCATGTGATGGGCATGACCCATCTCCACATCATGGAGGAGGACATGCCCATGATTTGGGTGTCATCATGAAGCTACATCCATGGATGGGTGTTGGTTTCATGGGTTAATCACTTTTCTATTTTTAGGGATGCAGTTTGGTGGTTGATAACCTAACATGATCATGTTAACAAAAATCTTAAATTTGTTAGGAGTGTTTGCTATCAACTTGAATTGTTGGATAGTTGGAACCAACCCCTCCTCTCTTCATAAAACCACACGCCCATCTCCTCTTTAAGAATGGGAAGGGGCGTCCCTCTCCCTCATGAATACGTGAAAGTGCAGAATCACTGCCCCATCCTCTCTCTCTCTCTCCACATGTCCCTCTCTCTCTATGATGTGCAAGCCCCTCTCTCTCTCTCTCTTGGATGCCCCATATCTCTCCTTTTTCTAGATCAAGATTGGATCTTGATTAGAGAATCATTCTCTCTTGATTTAAAAATTATTAAAAAAAAGAGGCATTAGCATCCTTTATTGGAAAGATCATCATTCAATCCTGAGAGGACATCATCTCTACGTGGATTACCATTGGAAGCCGGATGCATAGATGGCTAGTGGTAAATCGTTTACCGGCTTTATCAATCTTCATTTCTAATAAAGAATACATGTATGATTTAGAATTGATTTTAGATTTAATTTTTTTAATTAAATCTATTCCCTGAGGATCTTAGGCTTTGGGAATTAAATTCGTGTTAATTTTATCTTCCGCTGCATAATATATGAATTTGATTCATATAAAACACACGATATTCCCAACATAAGATTAATGGATTGAGTGGTGATTTTAGATGTGAGGATGATTTAGAATCCTTGACATATACGATCATCGAAATGTAATCAAATGCAGTGGTCTCATCATTTCTATATGAATCATTAATGATCTTAAGTGGATCATTTTATACTAAATGCCTCCTAAATATATTAAAATACAAAAGTTGCTTAAGCTCAATAAGACAAAACTCTTTTGATGCTACATTTTCACTAAAAGATATCTCCTGTTAGAGGTCCAATCAGCCACTTATTCACTTCTCTTATGCAACAATTTGATACAATAGAAATCAAGAAATATGAAACTATAGTCAATTAGATGCCTTGAAACTCTTTGAGAAAGAATCATTTGAACAAGAGAGAGTCACTTTTCATGATTAGGAGCTAAATTCATTTGCTCTTGTATGAAAGCAATATCTCTCTTGCAACGCAACATTTCATCATTGAAGAGGATGAAGGAAAAATTGGTGCAAGTTTAACCACTTGAGCTCATGCCCCACTATTTCTTGCCCTTGTGAGCCAAAGTCCACAAGAGATCCATTCAAATTAAAAGAAAAAGTCTATTTAATCCATCTCTTATGTAGTTCATGGGTAAATTGGCTTGATAGGCTATAGGACTATAGCCCAAGCTCGTTTAGCTAGTAGTAGATTGGAAGCACTAACTCTATTGATGACTGCAATTTATGGCCTTTCAAAAGCTCCATTCAATTAGCTTAGCAAGACATCCTTACTTCCACATGGAATATTAGGAGTTTGAAGTTTGAACTAGTATTCTCACTCTCAAGATTTTGGATTTATCCCATTTGAAAAGCTTTCTTGAGTGTGAACCATATTCCCATAGCATAGCAATAGCACTCAAGCATCTGATTGTGGTGCAAACAACTCTAATATCACTTGTCATGAGCAATTGCGATACTATCACTTGTTTCATGCAATAAAAGAAAACAAAAGAAAGAAAAAAGCACTCAAAGATTTAACATGGTTTGGTCAATTGACCTATATCTACACTAGCAAAAATGATAAAAATTTCACTATGGAGAAAAGTAAAAAAATTACAAAGATCATCTTTTATCACAGGCTCTCTCTCTCAATAATTCTAAACTTACATACACCTAACTAAATTACTTCTCTAGAACTCTTCAACTCTCTTTAGACTCACCTTGAGGCTAGGGCTACATGTGCTTATATCATGAAGGAATTTATAGTATCTTGCATAATTTGGGATTTATGTTCTACACATATTAGGAAACATATCCTTATTGAACTTATTAAACTCAAAACAAACTCTAACAAATCTCCATCATAGCTTGAGATTTATTAAGCTAATAGTTTTGAAACTTATCATCTTTGCCATTATACCCTAATGAGCATAAGCTTTTATAGACCCAACCAAGTCTAAGCAAAGCTTGAACTTATCTTTTGGAACCAGCTTAATTGATATATCATCTTTAACAATGATCTCCCTATACAACAAAACCACGTCTATTGAATCTTTCAAGTACCTCAAGATCAAGTACTTTATGATCTATTTCACAGCCCACTTGCATGTCTCTCTAAGGTTACCCATATACTTTCTGAATACACTAATAGTGTGTCAATTGTCTCATTGAGTGCAAACCATTGTATATATCAAACTACTGACTACACCATCATAGGGCACTTATGCCATACATGTCCTCCATCTCTTTTTAGTTTATGGTGATAATAAAGTCAACAACTTAAAATGCACAGTTATAGAAGTTTTCACTAATTGGGTCATATCCATATCGAAGGTAATTATTGACCCCACATTGATTTGATGATCATAATATAATTAAGTAAGTGGCTAATGAGTTTGATGTGGAAACTACAGTGAAATGTAGGTATTAAGTAGATATCAAGAAAAAGAATATGAAATTCAAGTTCTTAACAATACCTTTGGGTCTAGAAAATAAGTTTTGAATAAGAAAAAGATCAAAGAAGGGTGATTCAAGTCTTAAATGATTAAGATTCAAGTGTTGGAGGAGATATTCTATGGAGAAGAATTAAGATACAAGAGCTAGCATACTTGGATTCATCAAAACAAGAGGTTTTCATGCTCCTAGAATGAATTTTTGTGATTTGAAACTGATTAGTTGACTTCCACACTAGCTACTTAGGTGAATTTGAGTGTTAGGATAAAGTTATAGAGAGCATAGTTCAATTAGTCGATATGGTAGTCGACTAATATAAGAAAAATTTGTCGTAGAGCAAAGTAGCCGACTTTTATGTCAGCTAATGAGTAAAATCTGGGTCACAGAACAAAATTATAGAAGCCAAGCTCAAGTTAGTTGGCATAGTAGCCGACTACTACGGCTTATACAGAGAGCTAACTCCAATTAGTCGGCATGCATATGGTAGTCGACTAACTCAGTGCCAAGGCTTCTAACGGCTAATTCTAACACGCTTCGGCCTATGCAATCTTAAATGCAATGACTCCTAACAGTCTAAAATGATTAGTGAACATTGCAATCCTTCATAAGGCTATAAATACAAGTTTAAATGAGTGATTTAAAGAGTTTTAAGAGGTTTCTAGTGTGGAAATAAAGGAAAATCTCAACAAAGATTTTAGCCTTCATTGTTTCAATAGTTATTGTGCTTCAAGGGATTCAAGGCCATTAAAAGTTCATTCAAGGCTTCACAAAATAACAAAAGAAGTTTCTTCAAGTGATCAAGCTATAGCATTTAAGAAGGAGAAGTTTATTTAAGAGAAGTCTTTTCATAAATTTGTAAAGTGTTATGCTTTATATTTTGATACTTGTATCATTTTCTGATTGTTTGAGTTTCAACTTGGTAAAAACTTGTCTTAGGTGTGCCAAACCCGAAATTGATGGTTTGATTGGCCTTCTGATGCTTTGTAAATAAGAAATTAGCTGGGTTAGCTAGGGATTGTAACCGTTGTGGAAATGATTAGTGAAGAAAATTCTCAAGACGTCATAAGGGAATGGATATATATAGGCGCAAGGTTAATATTGAACCACAATAAATCTTTTATGTTTGTGTGATTGGCTTCTTGTGCTTGATTGCTCTTTACTTCACCTCACTATACATAATACTTTTCTGATCTTGATTTAGTTTTAAAATTGCACATACTTGCTGAATTTTCAAAAGAACATAATTCATCACTCTTCTTAGGTTGCTTAGTTGGGCAACAGTGATAATGAAGTCAACGACCTTTCAATGTATTTTTTCTAAGACAAGTACAACTAGCTCACTCATCGATCTTCAATAAAATAAGACAAGTACAACTAGCTTACTCATCGATCTTCAATAGATTTCAATACCAAAGTCTTCCTTATTGCAGCTAAGTTGTTCATTTCAAACTCTCATTCAACTAAGCCTTCTCAAAAGGTTCAATCTATTTATGCATAAGGATTGCCCTCTCGGCAAATTCCTTATTATTCATTACTTCCTTACATATGAGAGGCTCATTTTCCATGCTCTCAACCATAGCAAGCACATAAGGAAATAAGTCTATGTAATATGTAGGTAGCTTAATTTACCTTCTCTTATGATCGGTAGTAATGCTATAAGATTGTTATTGAGATGGTTCCGCATGATATCTAGCTTCCTCATTTTGCACTTCACCTCAGGCTGAGCTGGTGAGTCACTTGTTTCTATCCTTGAAACCTTTATATTAATTGATCCCTTCTAGTTTACTACAACACGCTCATCAAAAGTGATATTTCTATTTATCATAAGTTTAGATAACCTCAAGTTCTCTATACATTGTAGTTTGTAACCTTTCAACATAGTATCATAATTGAGGAATACACACTTTCTTGCCCTTGGTTCAAGTTTGGGACTATTAATATGAACATATGCAAGATAACCAAATATTCTTAAACCAAAATAATCAACCGAATGGCCAAACCATACCTCTTGAGGAGTCTTCCATACCAAGAAACTTATTGTATTCATAGGTTTAGCCCAAAATGATTTCCTAAACTCTAACATTAGAGATACAATGACATTATCCATATAATGTAATGTCTTATTATACCTTTATTCTTACATAATTCATTAAATTCACCTTTATAGAATTCTATTCCCTTATCCATATGCAACGTCTTGATTTGCCTTTTCTCTATTATAGCATTCCACTGCTTAAATTTAATAAATATCCCATACTTGTGTTTCAAGAAGCATACCCAGATTTTACCTGAGTAGTCATCAATAAATGTTGGAAAATATTGATACCTACTCATTGACATATAAGGCTAGGTCTCCATAAGTCAAAATAGATGTGATCCTACACCCCCTTAAAATAGTAAATACTAATGCTATATGCAATGCTAATAGGAAACTAGCTTACTGATCTTCACACTATCAAGTGAACCTCTCTTAGATAACTCCAATATCCTCCTCTTGCTCATATGCCTCAACTGCGCATGCCATAATTAAGTGATACCTAAGTTTGACAACTCTACGGATGTAGAAACTATAATATGGTAATAATGTTTCTAATCATTCGATATAAGCTATTCATTAACCTTTCTTTGATCACCGTAAAAGCACCCTTAGAAATTTTTAGTACATTATTATCAGTCAAATATTTATAATCTTTATCAAGTATTAAATGTCCCCTAGCAAATGACATGCCAAATTTATAATCTTTATCAACTTCAAGGACATGCCAAATTTCTAAGAACCTCACAACAACATCAAACATTTTAATACCAATTATTCCAATCTTAATAACATTTATAGCTTTGTTGTTGCCAACTCGAATTAGAAGACTTTTATAGAGATCTAAATACAAATATTTTTATTAACCAACTTATATCTATTGAAGACTTCCTTAGATGGTGGAGCAAGAATAATCAAATTTGTCAAAAACAAACTTAAAAGATAAGCCAGAATCTAGTAGAAAACAATGAAATATATGTTCATGATAAACCTATTAATACTTAAGATGCTATGCATATGAAGTTAAAAGAGAAGTATGCACTTCCTAACTATCGAGAAAACTTCAAGAATGCCACCTGCAAGCCTACTTTTCAAATAAAAGGGTGCTATATATGATCAAGTCTCTTTTCCTACTTGTACTAAAATATAGTATGCAATCCTACACTTCCCAAGATCTCTATAGTATGCAACAGATTTTAATATTAAAGCACAATGTCCCGAACTTTGATCCCACACCAACTATGACATGATATATTGCTAACTGGTCTATCTTAAAGATTACATCAAATTTTTATCCTATGCCCTTCATTTCTCCAAAAGAGCACCACTGTCCTATTCTCTGAATAACAACATCACATTCCTTGCAAACGTCATCAACTGTATTTTTTCAAGCAATTCTTCAATGGAAATCATAATTAACTCCAATCTATTGTCAACAAAAGCAAAAGAACTCTTGACCATAAGTTGCTCTTTAAAATTTAAAACCTTCTTTTATTTATAATGAGTCTTAATTTCCCTAATATTAGATGGTTGATGTTTGCATAAAAAATAGTAGCATCAAAGATAGAAGTAAAAGATCATTGTCAAAATGTTTGGGGATTGAGCTCAACCCATGAACCAATAATTTGTTAAACTCAACTTGAGATGCCCAAAATTTTTCTTAGCATAGCTAATAATAAAAGAATTCACTAATGAAACCCATACTATCACATTTGGATTAGCCTAAAAATCAACAACTCCTTTCCTTTTACCCATAAAAGCCTCCTTCTAGAGAATATAATTTGATATCCATTGCAACACCTTTTAAATAATGTTAATAATTTTCCTAACAAAATGTTAATCTGCACTAGAAATTGTGAAGATATAAAACTTTTGAAATTTGAAATAGAACCATGACAAAACTTTTAAACTTCTTCATTATTATTTTATCTTGAGCGCATGTCTTTCAAGGTGTACCTTTGAACCAATCATTAAATTTGAGGTAATCATAAGCTCCACCTAAAATCCAATACCCCTCCATCCTCAAATCTGAGCTAAGCAAACCCAATTCCCTTGAAAATTCTTTAGATGGATTTCAAAGCACTCTTTTTAAATTTACAAGAGTTCAACTCCATGCTATAATAAACCCAAGCAAACCTCTCAAAATCAATATCTCTACTCAATATTAGATTTAGCTAGCTGTTTCAACACTAATGACAAAGGGCTGGACCTCATTTGGATGTTAGGTTGGGCCACTAGTTTTATGCATTAGGAAGTCAATTTTTAAATTCAGGTTTGCATTTCATTTGAGTGAGGGTTATTTATATACTCTACATGGTCGAGTTTTATCAATAGGGCCTATATTGGCTTGTTTAATTGTTTTATTTTGGATCGGATTAGAACTGGGCTTAGGCTGGCCTAAGGCCCAAGGGCTCCAACTTGCGAGGAGACTATGGGTCAAGTCCATCAGATCATGTTTGGACTTAAAATTAGAGCTTAAAAAATTTTTAAATCAAGCTTGGACCAGCCTAAAGCTTGAGCTCAAAGAAAGCTAAAAGTATTGGCCCACTCGAATCTAGTCAAATACAATACCAAAACATTAAATATAAGTTAAGCTTTTTATTGAAAAAATTATTGAGAAATTATTTACCTAATTATTGATTTTGATGATTAACATAAACCATGAGTATATTCATTGTGTTTCTGATAGATTTGAAAAGTGTTTCAGAAATTAAGATCGGTTATCAATCCAAATGGTACTTAGAAATCAGTTTTGAATTGAATTTCAATGGAATTTATCTAAGTTTAGAACTTGGATCCGACACCTAACAGTCTCGAGCTGACTCAAGAGCATATCAGAATAGTTCTAATTTTTTGGCACGGTTCGGAGTCGACACCTAGAGTTTTGAAGCCGACACCTGAAGTTTTGGAGCCGACACCCGACCTGGTAGAGCCGACTCCAACCTGAGATACAGAGAAACTATTTTCTGCTTCAGAAGCCAAAGCCGACACATGGATTTCGGGAGCCGACTCTAACCTAAGTTACAGAGACTATATTTTTAGAGCAATTTCTAGAGCCGACACTCGACCTGGTGGAGCCGACTCCAACCTGAGATACAGAGAAACTATTTTTTGCTTCAGAAGCCGAAGCCGACACATGGATTTTGGGAGCCGACTCTAACCTAAGTTACAGAGACTATATTTTTTGGAGCAATTTCTGGAGTCGACACATCAGAAATCGGGAGCCGACTCCAGTTAGCTGGGAGTCGACACGTTGTAAAGTCAGAGTTGACTCCACGTCAAATTATTTTTTGCTATTTATGGAAACACGATCTTGAGCTGACACATAAAAAGTTGGAGCCGACTCCAACCTATCAAGGATGATTTTCAAAAGTGTCAGATCAGCTCTAACGGATATATTTTCTCACCTAACCCTTAACGGATCTATTTTCTTGCGTGAATAATCATCCAAGGTACTTTGTAACGGCTATTTTCTCACCTAATCTCAGATTAAGACTCTATAAAAGGAGGGATTTGTTTGTTTTAAAGAAGAACAGAAATAGAGAGAAATAACAGAAAAATCAAGAGATATTTAAAGGAAAAATATGTGAGTTCACATCTATCTTTAAAAGAGAGATTCAAGAGAAATCCTAAGCCCTAAAAGTTTAAATTCGAAGGATTTTCAAAAGAGAAGAGAAGAAGAGCAAAAGCCCTATTTTCTCAAAGTTCTCCTACAGATTTCGGTCAAGAATCAGAGCTGAAGCTTGATTCAACCATTCAAAAGAGAGGAGGAAAAGAAGAAAAGCTCAAATTTACTTGGCTTCAATCAGGCTTTTCTTAACCTTGTTTATTTACATTGCTTATTTGCTCATTTAAGGAGCTTTACTTTGTTGTAAACATTATTTTGATATGCTATTTACTAATTCAATCAAGGGGATTGAATTGGTTGAGGTAGTTTACCTCGGAAACAAGCTAGTTTAGCTTGGGGTTGGGTTTTGTGCTGATGAACCCGTAAAAACCGGCTGGATTCGTTGTGACCCCATGTAAAACAATAAGTTAGAATTGTGAGCTTGTAAAACAACTCAACTGTAATCAGTGGATTATAGTGTAGACCCAAGAGTTGCTTAGGAGTGGATGTAGGTGTGGGATACACCTAACCACTATAAATATCTTGTGTTTGTAGTGATTGTCTCTATCTCTCTCTCTCTCTTATTGTGTTTTACATTATTGCTTCACTTGACAAGTTTACTTAATCCTTGTAAGATAGATTTTAAGTTTTAAGTGTTAAATTTTTTAAAGAACCCAATTCATCCCCCCTCTTGGGTTACCATCTGGGCTAACAATTGGTATCAGAGCTAGTTGACCTACACGGGTGAAATGCAGGTAGAGCATCAATGGAAACTCTCACTGGTGACCGTGTCACCGAAGCCAGACTCTCCGCCCATTGGTGTTGGTGTACCAACTGAGACAGTAGCCAGCTGGTCTGATAGGTACATTTGTTAGGTGACATGAGAGGTACCCATGATCGAGTAACAATTGGTATCAAAGCTTGTGCTCATTTCTAGTTGATCTAATGATCAATAGTTAAAGATCCAAATGGCAACACAAGCTGGATCATCTTTTACTGAAGGTCAATCCACTAATAGGCCACCTTTGTTTAATGGCTCAAATTATTCATATTGGAAAGCAAGAATGAGGATTTTTATTCAAGCTTTAGATTATGAATTGTGGAGTATCATTACAAATGGACCTAGTACACCCACACACATTGTAGATGGTTTAATAGTTCCTAAGCCCGAAAGGGATTGGAATGAGAACGATAGAAAAATGGCTCAGCTCAATGCAAAAGTCATAATATTTTATATTATTTTTTGGATGCAAATGAATTCAACAGAATATCTACTTGTATTTCAGTCAAAGAAATTTGGGAAAGACTAGAAGTTACCATGAAGGTACTAACCAAGTAAAAGAATCTAAAATCAACATTCTAGTGCACAAATATGAATTGTTTAGCATGGAACAAACTGAATCAATCACATGCATGTACACTAGATTCACTGATATTGTTAATGGTTTGAAAAGTCTTGGTAGGACTTATACTAATTCTGAATTGGTGCATAAAATTCTTAGATCTCTTCCAAGAACATGGGAAGCAAAAGTAACTGCAATCCAAGAAGCCAAAGACTTGAATGTTCTACCTTTGGAGGAGCTACTTGGATCCTTGATGATCCATGAGCTGACAATGAAGCAGCATCAAGAGAAAGAAGTCAAGAAGAAAAGAACCATAGCATTAAGGCTGCAGAAAAGGAAATAAGCAGCAGTGAGGAAGAAGAAGAAGATGATGAAACAGCTCTCCTTGCAAAGAAGTTTAGAAAGTTTATGCAAAGAAGGAGACCCTTCCATAAAAGGAAATCAGGAATTAAAATGAAAGGAGAAAAGGAAAAAGAAAAAGAAAAAGAACCCTTGACATGTTATGAATGTAAGAAGCTGGGGCATTTTCGATCTGAATGTCCTCAACTAAAGAAGGATTACAAGAAGAAGAAGAAAGCCTATGTTGCAACTTGGAGTGATAGTGAAGAGTCTTCATCTGAAGAAGAACAAAAATAGGTTGCAAACATATGCTTAATGGAAAATGACGAAAATGAGGTAAATTTCGAAGCCCATAATGACTTTACATTTGATGAAAACCTAAAATAGGTTGCAAACATATGCTTCAATGAGTTAGTTAGTGATTTTAAGGTTTTGAAAATGAAAAACAAATCTTTGAAAACTGAAAACCTAAATCTTCTCAAAGAGAAAAATGAACTAATTTTGAGGTTAAAAATCTAAAATTTGAAAATGAAAATGTTTTAAAAGAAAAGGAATCAATTTCAAACGAAAATATTAATTTGAAGAAAGAAATTGATAAACATAAGAACATTGTTGATAAATTTACATATAGCTCAAAAACTAAATTTGCTTTTAAGTAATCAAAGAGCTATATTTGATAAAGCTGGTTTAGGATATAAACCACACATGAAACAAAAAATGTTAAAATTTCTTTGTAAAGAAAAATGATATTTCATGTTATCATTGCAACAAAAAAAGGACATAAATCTTATAATGTAATTTTAGAAAAAAAATAATAAGAATTTAAATATTAAAGGGGTTCCAAAAGGAACAATCTTTATTGCTACTAACCATGAAGGACCCAAGAAAGCTTGGGTACCTAAACATAAGATTTAATTATCTTGCAGGAGTGTCTTGCGGCCAAAGGATCAAAAGAAAGTGGTATCTTGATAGTGGCTGCTCAAGACACATGATGGGTGACAAGGATCAATTCATCACCCTTGAAGATAAAAGAGGACGAGTTTTTACTTTTGGTGATAATGGCAAAGGCCAAATTATGGGATTTGGTAAAATTCAAATAACTCCATCTACTTTTATAGAAAATGTTTTATATGTTGATGGTTTAAAGCATAATTAATTAGCATTAGCCAATTGTGTGATAAAGGTTTCAAAGTTTCCTTTGAAGCTTCTATTTGCACTGTTTCTAATCCCATTGATAATAGCATTATATTTGTTGGAAATAGAATGGCAATGTATACTTAATTGATTAGACAATTTATCTACTAGTAATCATTGCTTAGTTGCTGATAATGCTAAGTAAATGAGATTGGATGGCTATGGCATCGTAGATTAGGTCATGCAAGCACACACTTAATTTCAAAATTAATTAAATGGATTTAGTTAAAGGTCTTCCAAAGTTAGATTTTGAAAATAATAGAATTTGTGATGCATGTCAATTTGGAAAACAAACTAGAAATTCTTTCAAATCTAAGAATATTGTTTCAACTACTAGGCCACTAGAGCTACTTCACATGGACCTTTTTGGACCTACTAGAACCACTAGTCTAGGAGGAAAGAAATATGGTCTTGTGATAGTAGATGATTACTCTAGATTCACTTGGGTTTTATTTTGGCTCACAAAGATGAGACTTTCTCGATATTCCTGAAATTCTTCAAGAAAGTCACAAATGAGAAAAACACTACCATAGTGTCTCTTAGAAGTGATCATGGAACTAGAATTTGAAAATCATCAATTTAAAAATTTCTGTATTGAAAATGGCATACATCATAATTTTTCTGCACCTAGAACACCACAACAAAATGGAGTTGTAGAAAGAAAAATAGGACTTAGAAGACATGGCCCGTACCATGCTATGTGAAAGCCAACTCCCAAAGTACTTCTGGGCGGAAGCTATAAACACAGCATGTTACATCCTTAATAGAGCTTTAATTAGGCCAATCCTTAAGAAAACTCCCTATGAACTATGGCATAATAGGAAACCTAACATTAGTTATTTTCATGCATTTGGTTGTAATGTTTTATTCATAACAATGGTAAGGACAATCTTGGAAGTTTGATGCAAATCTGATGAAGGATATTTTTAGGTTATTCAACATCTAGTAAAGCATATAGAGTATTTAACAAAAAAATTTTATTGTAGAAGAATCAATTCATATAGTGTTTGATGAGTCTTTAGCATCAAGTTCTTAAAATTGATGATGAGGAAGATACAATTTTGCTTGAAAGAGATATTAAAAATTAATATAGATGTATCTTCAGATCATGAACCTGAAGCTAAGGATGATGACTCACCTAAGGATGATGTTATTGATACTGCTCAATAATGTAGATCTACCTAGAGATTGGAGATATGCTTATGGTCATCCAAAGGATTTAATCATAGGTGATCCATCTCAAGGAGTAAGAACTAGATCATCAATGAGGAACATCAATAATCATCTTGCATTTGTGTCTCATATAGAACCCAAACTATTGAAGAAGCTGAAAAAGATAGTAATTGGATGTTAGCTATGCAAGAAGAATTAAATCAATTTACTAGGAATAATGTATGGTCCTTAGTTGATAGACCCAAAGATCATTATGTTATAGGATCTAAATGGGTATTTAGAAATAAATTAGATGAAAATGGCATAGTAATTAGAAATAAAGCTAGATTAGTTGCAAAAGGATATAATCAAGAAGAAGGAATTGATTTTGATGAAACTTTTGCACCTGTTGCTAGATTAGAAGCAATTAGACTATTACTTGCATTTGCATGTCATATGAACATTAATTTATTTCAAATGGATGTTAAAAGTGCATTTTAAATGTTTTATAAATGAGAAGTTTTTGTAGAACAACACCAGGTTTTGAAGATCATGAATTTCCAAATCATGCTTCAAATTACACAAAGCACTTTATGGTTTAAAACAAGCACCTAGAGCTTGGTATGATAGATTAAGCAAATTTTAATTGAAAATGATTTTTCTAGAGGAAATGTTGATAAAATTTATTTTTGAAAAAAAAGATAAAGATTTATTAATAGTACAAATTTATGTAGATGATATTATATTTGGTGCTACTAACAATCTTTTGTGTCAAGAATTTGCTAAGTTAATGCAGGAGAATTCGAGATGAGCATGATGGGAGAACTCAACTTCTTCCTAGGACTTCAAATCAAACAAGAAAGAGGAATTTTCATCAACCAAACAAAGTACACAAAGAAATTCTTAAGAAGTTTGGTATGGAACAAGTCAAACCTCTTGGAACACCAATGAGTCCTTCATGCAAACTAGATAAAGATGAAGATGGTAAGCCTATTGATCAAAAATATTATAGAGGTATGATCGGATCACTACTTTACTTAACTGCAAGTAGACCGATATTATGTTTGTGTTTGTTATGTGCAGATATCAATCTGAACCTAAAGAATCTCACTTAATTGCAGTAAAAAGAATTCTTAGATATCTAAATGGAACTAAAAATGTAGGATTATGGTATTCTAGAGACTCAACATTAAATTTGATTGCATATTCTGATTCTGATTATGCTGGTTGTAAATTGGATAGAAAAGTACAAGTGGTGCATGCCAATTTTTAGGAAGTAACTTAATCTCTTGGTTTAGCAAAAAGTAAAATTCAGTTGCATTATCAACTGCTGAAGCTGAATATGTTGCAGCTGGAAGTTGCTGTGCTCAAATCCTTTGGATTAAGCGACAACTTAAAGATTATGGTATAACACTTGATAAAACACCAATTAGATGTGATAACACTAGTGCAATCAATTTATAAAAATCCAATCCAACATTCAAGAACTAAACACATTGAAATTAGATATCATTTTATTAGAGAACATGTAGCTAATAATGATATTTGTCTTGATTATGTTTGTATTAATGAACAATTAGCTGACATTTTTACAAAACCCCTAAGTGAAGAAAGATTTTGTTATCTTAGAGGAGAATTAGGAGTTTGTGATCCATTGGAATGAATTTTAAATCTCCTAGGAATGATTATCTAGAATTCAATCATTTTTAAAAATTTTCTTATGATTTTAAGGAAATTTATCTAGATATTTGAACCCCTTGATTCATCACATTCCAAAGTTGATTTATCCAAAATTTGATGACATTTCCAACAAGTTTCAGATCCTTTGAAACTTTTTTTTTTTTTCACTGAAACTATCTTGGAGCCGACTCCTCTGGTATTGGAGTCGACTCCAATTTTGTTTGAGACTTTAGAGCCGACACCTGCCTTTCCAGAGTTGACTCCACTTCGAGCGCTGACTGTGTTAGCGATCTGGAGCCGACACCTCGCTTTGCAGGAGTCGACTCCAAGTGGTCCCAGGTTGATTTATCTAGGGCAGAGTCGACACTTTCCATTCTAATCGACTCAAACCTTTCCAAACTCTTCCCAACTCTTCCCAAAACCCAAGTTTTTTCAAATTAACATTCCTTACACTCAATGGCACCCAAAAGGGGATCCTTGTTTGGTGGAGCGGTGACGACGGAAAGAGAACCGTGAGGCGTTCGGCGCGGCAGCTTTCACCAAGCTCTTCATCCTCTTCGTCTGCATCCACCAAGCGCCATTCCAAATCCTTCCTCACCTCAAATCGACACCCTTGCTGGCCAAGTGATCACTATGGGGAGAAAGGTTGATTTTCATTTCTTTGAGGGAGGGTTTTCCATTGGGCAGCAGTTGAAGGAATTAGGTTGGGAGAAGGTTGCTCTCTTGACGTTCCTACTTACCCCGCTTTGGTTAAAGAATTTTATTTCAATCTTTCAAGAGGAGATGAAGGTATAGTAGTTTTGTTAGAGGAAAAGAATACATTTGACTTCTGAGATTCTTGGAAACCTTTTAGAAATTCCTGTTATTGGACTGATAGCAAATTCCCATAGTGATAGATCAGGAGCATTATCAAGAATGCTAGGAAGGGAATTACTGAATTTGAAGAGGATAAGGCAAACCAGTTGCCCCTAGAGCTAAGATTATTGCATAATATTTGTGGTCGGATTTTATTCCCAAAGACCGGTAGATTTGAGTACGTCTCTGGAGCGAGACATTGTTATCATGGACAGTGTTATGACTAGGTCAGCCAATAAACTTAGCTGGTATGATGATATGGTATATGGCTAAGGCTGGAGCAAGAAGAGATCCACTTTGCCTTACATCATGGTTTTGACTTTAGCATTTCAGAACCAGGGTGTAGTTATTTCAGATAATGAACCCATGAAGAAATTAAGCACACTGACTATTATAGTTTAGCTACTGTGCATCGTATGGGTTCATGAAGGTGGATGGCAATTGGGAAAGGAAGGGACACCTAGAGGACAGGGTAGCTGATATTGGAGCTGCTGCACCATCAGAGGCTGGCCCATCTGTGAGACATCCTTCACCTGAGCCCAGTAGACCATCACCACCTCCACCTCTCTGCATCTGTTTCTACTTCTGGATTTTCTGATGCTCAGTTGGTACAGTTAAAAGAACTCTTGCTTGTCATAAAGAAGAAATGAAGATTGAACTGGATAGTAGACTTTGAGCTTAAAGGAGATGTATTACTCCTTGGAAGATAAAGTAAGCGGAATTGAATCATCCTTTGGAACTTCTTCTGAGGCCTTGAAAAGTGATTTAATGCAAATTTTTGAGAAAATCAAGGACATTGAAGGAGATTCTGATACATATTCAAAGTGCAATGCGGAGTTACAAGAAAAAATTACTGTTGCATCTACTTTTATTGACAGAAGACTAAATGATTTTATAAAGATACAAAGTGAGAGCATGGAAAGATCTTAGAAGAGCTTAAGAGACTTCTTAGATTTTGATATTTAGTTTGTTCTATGATGTAATTTGATTTTGCTTGCATTTTGAATGATGTAATGAAGTTTAGTGAAATAACATTTTGGTGTAATGTTTCTGTATTCAATGAAAATCATACTTGAATTTTGATATTAAGTTGCTTGAATTTTAGGCTAACCTTTGGTTGATGTTAATTTAAGCCTTAATGCACCTTCTAAACCTTTTTGTTGATTACAAAAAAGGGAGAAAGGGTTGTTTATGTATATGCATGCAAAGGAAAAAAAGGATATTAAGCTATAAGAATGGCAGGCACTTACTTGAATATGCATGTTAAATAAAAATTAATAACAAATGGCATTAAGATATGCATACTATTTCAATGAACTCAACATATGCACCACATAGGGGAGCTATCTCATTAAGGGGAGCTTAACCTTAATTTTAAAATATTTTGTCCATTATGCATTAATTGATTATGCATATACTCAATGTTTTTGTCATCATCAAAAAGGGAGAGATTGTTGGAGAAATTATTGAGAAATTATTTATCTAATTATTGATTTTGATGATTAACATAAACCATGAGTATATTCATTGTGTCTCTGATAGATTTGAAAAGTATTTCAGGAATTAAGATCGGTTATCAATCCAAATGGTACTTAGAAATCGGTTTTGAATTGAATTTCAATGGAATTTATCTAAGTTTAGAACTTGGAGCCGACACCTAACAGTCTCGAGCCGACTCAAGAGCGTATCAGAACAGTTCTAAATTTTCCGCATGGTTCGGAGTCGATACCTAGAGTTTCAGAGCCGACACCTGACCTGGCAGAGCCGACTCCAACCTGAGATACAGAGAAACTGTTTTCTACTTCAGAAGCTGGAGCCGACACATGGATTTCGGGAGCCGACTCTAACCTGAGTTACAGAGACTATATTTTTTGGAGCAATTCTGGAGCCGACACATCAGAAATCGGAAGCCGACTCCAGTCAGCCGGGAGTCGACACGTTGTAAAGTTAGAGCCGACTCCACGTCAAATTATTTTTTGCTATTTATGGAAACACAATATGGAGCCGACACATGAAAAGTTAGAGCCGACTTCAACCTGTCAAGGATGATTTTCAAAAGTTCCAGATCAGCTCTAACTGATATATTTTCTCACCTAACTCTCAACAGATCTATTTTCTTGCATGAAGAATCATCCAAGATACTTTGTAACGACTATTTTCTCACCTAATCTCAGATTAAGACTCTATAAAAGGAAGGATTCATCTGTTTGAAAAGAAGAACAGAAATAGAGAGAAAATAACGAAAAAATCGAGAGATATTTAAAGGAAAAATCGGTGAGTTCACATATATCTTTAAAAGAGAGATTCAAAAGAAATCCTAAGCCCTAAAAGTTTAAATTTAGAGGATTTTCAAAAGAGAAGAGAAGAAGAGCAAAAGCCCTATTTCCTCAAAGTTCTCTCCAACAGATTTCGGTCAAGAATCAGAGTTGAAGCTTGATTCAACCATTCAAAAGAGAGGAGAAAAGAAGAAAAGCTCAAATCCACTTGGCTTCAATCAGGCTTTTCTTAACCTTGTTTATTTACAATATTTTTAGTTTTGAAAGAGTTTCTAGTTTGTTTTCCAAATTGACATGCATCACAAATTTTGTTATTTTCAAAATCTAGTTGTGGAAGGCCTTTTACTAAATCCATTCTAATTAATTTTAAAATTAGGTGTGTGCTTGCATGACCTAATCTGCGATGCCACAGCCATCCAATCTCATTCATACTAGCATTATTAGCAACTAAGCAATGATTACTAGTAGATAAATTGTCTAAATCAATCAAGTATACATTGCCATTTCTGTTTCTAATACAATGCTATTATCAATGGGATTAGAAACAGTGCAAATAGAAGCTTCAAATGATACTTTGAAACCTTTATCACACAATTGGCTAATACTAATTAGATTATGCTTTAAACCATTAACATATAAGACATTTTAAATAAATATGAAGGGAGTTATTTGAATTTTACCAAACCCCATGATTTGGCCTTTGCCATTGTCACCAAACGTAACAACTCCTTCTTTTTTGCTTTCAAGGGTAATGAATTGATCCTTGTCACCCATCATGTGTCTTGAACAGCCACTATCGAGATACCACTTTTGCTTTGATCTTTTGGCTGCAAGACACTCCTCCAAAATGATCAAGTCTTATATTTAGGTACCCAAGCCTTCTTGGATCATTCATGGTTAGTAGCAAAAAAGATTGTTCCTTTTGGAACCCATATTTCTTTCCTTTAATATTTAATTTCTTATTACTTTTTCTTGCATTACATTCATAAGATTTATGGCCTTTCTGTTGCAATTGTAACATATAACATCATTTGTTTTCTTAACAAAGAAATTATTTACAAATTTTTGTTTCATGTTTGGTCTATATCCTAATCCAGCTCTATCAAAAACAGCCCATTGATTACTTAAAAGTAAATTCAGTTTTTTAGAGCTATATGTAAATTTATCAACTATGTTATTGTATTTTTCAATTTCTTTTTTTTAAGTTAAGGTTTTCATTCATGATTGATTCTTTTTCTTTTAGAAATCTCTCCTTTTCATCTTTTAAATCCTTAACTTCAAGTGTTAAATCATTTTCTCTTTACACAGATTTAAGTTTTCATTTTTCAAAAACTTGTTTTTCATTTTCAGAATCTTAAAATCATTTACTAATTCATTGAAAGCCTCATATAATTCATCAAATATAAAATCATCATTGAGGGTTTCGGTACTTACTTCGTCGTCATTGTTTACCATGAAGCAAATGTTTGCAACTTCTTTTTGTTCCTCCTCGGAAGAGGATTCTTCGCTATCACTCCATGTTGCAACATAAGCCTTCTTCTTCTTCTTCTTCTTGTAGGCTTTCTTCAATTGAGGACAGTCATAGCTGAAATGCCCCGGTTTCTTGCACTCATAACATATTAAGGGCTCTTTTTCTTTTTCTTTGTCCTTTTCTTTCTCTTTCTTTCCTTCCATTTTTGTTCCAAACTTTTTCTTATGGAAGGGTCTCCTTCTTTGCATGCATCTTTTGAATTTCTTTGCAAGAAGTGCAGTCTCCTCATCATCATCATCACTGTAGCTTTCCTCACTTTCTGCAGCCTTAAGAGCAATAGTTTTCTTCTTCTTGACTTCTTCCTCTTGATGTTGTTTCATAGTCAGCTCATGGGTCATTAAGGATCCAAGTAGCTCCTCCAAAGGTAAAACATTTAAATTCTTGGCTTCTTGGATTGCAGTCACCTTTGCTTCTCATGATCTTGGAAGTGACCTAAGAATTTTACGCACAAGTTCAGAATTAGTATAAGTCTTACCAAGACTTTTCAAGCTATTTACAATATCAGTGAATCTTGTGTACATGCATGTAATTGTTTCAGTTTGTTCCATGCTAAATAGTTCATATTTTGCACCAAAATATTAATTTTTGTTTCTTTTACTTGATTAGTACCCTCATGGGTAACTTCTAATCTATCCTAAATTTCTTTTGCGGAAATACATGTAGAAATTCAATTAAATTCATTTGCATCTAATGAACAATACAAAACATTCATGGCTTTAGCATTGAGCTGAGCCAACTTCTTATCATGTTCATCCCATTCCGTTTCTGGTTTAGGAATCACCATGTTGTCTACTCAAATTATGGGTGTGTGGACCATTAACTATGATTCCCCATAAGTCATAGTCAAGTGCTTGAATGAAGATCTTCATATTAGCTTTCCAATAACCATAATTAGTTCCATTGAATAAAGGAGGTCGATTAGTGGATTGACCTTCTAAATAAGATGAACTAGCTTGAGCTACCATTTGGACCTTTTGCTCTTGATCGTTAGACCAAATTTAAATGAGCACTATCTCTGATACCAATTGTTGGCCCAGATGGCAACCCAAGAGGGAGGGGGGTGAATTGGGTTCTAAAATTTTTAACTCTTTTTGAAATTAAATCGATTGATATCAAAGTATGCAAGCGAATGGAGTTAATCGAAGCTAAGCACAGGCAATTAAAGAAGAGAGAGAGAGATCAAAACACTACAAACACAAAGATTTTATAGTGGTTCGGTGTAACCAACACCTACGTCCACTCCCAAGCTCCACTTGGGTCCACACTATAATCCTCTTGATTATAGTCGAGTTGTTTTACAAGCTCACAACTCAAACTTGTTGTTTTACTCGGGATCACAACGAACCTAGCCGGTTTTTCGGGCTTACCAGCACAAAACCCAACCTCAAGCTATATATAGCTTGACCCGAGGTATACCACCTCCACTAATTCAATCCCCTTTATTGAATTAGCAAACAAATGAAATCAATTAATGTTTACAATGACAAACAGCTCCTCAAATGAGTGATTATGCAATAAAAATAGACAAGGAATAGAAAAGCCTGTTTGAAGCGATTTGAATATAGGCTTGGCTTCTTTTCTTCTTTTCCTCTTCTCCTTCGAAAGGTTGAATCAAGCTCCAACTCAGATTTCACCCATGAATATGTTGTTGAGAAGATGGGAAAAAATATATTTTGGCTTCTTCTTTTCCTTCTTTGAAATCATCCGAAAATGAACTTTGTATGCCTTGGATTTCTTTTGAATCTTTCTTTAGATGATGGGCGAGCTCACAGAGATTTCTCTTTTTGAAATAGCTCTCTTGAATATCTCAATTTTCGTTTGTTTCTTTTTTTTAATTCACCTCTTTTAAATGGTCCATTCTCTCCCTTTTTATAGATTTTCTTTAATCCAAGATTAGGTGGAAAACTAGCCGTTATTTCTATCCTTGGATTGCTCCTACACACAAGAAAAATAACCGTTAGAGATTAGGTGAGAAAAAGTTACTGTTGGAGGCCGTTCTGACACTTTGAAAATCCATTCCTGTCAGGTTGGAGTTGGCTCCAACATTTTATGTGTTGGCTCCACTTCGTGTATCCAAAAAAGTAATAAAAGATTTCGTTGAGGGGTCGGTGTCCGAAAAGTTATGTATTGGCTCCCCGCATTCAGGTGTCGGCTCCCGAAACAAAAGGTGTCGACTTTAAATATGGCCCAAAATACGCTCTCTGTTCTCAGGTTAGAGTCGGCTCCACTCATTCTAGGTGTCGACTCCCGAATCTCAGGTGTCGGCTCCTAAATTCCATGTGTCGGCTTCAGAAACTGACGCAGAAAAGCACACTTCTATTTCTCAGGTTGGAGTCGGCTCCAGACATCCATGTGTCGACTCCTGACCGTGCCAAATTTTGAGAAATATTCTGATACGCCCATGTGTTGACTCCTGACTTATAGGTGTCGACTCCAAGGTCTGAACTTTTAAAAATTACAATTTGAAACTCATCTTAAAATCAATTTTGAGTGATATTTGAATTGTTAAACTTTCTTAATACCTGAAACACTCCATAAATTTGTCAAAAACAATGTGAATATACTCATGGCTTTTATTAATCATCAAAATCAATAATTGGGTCAATAAAGCCTCGACCGAGCCGAGTGATGTCTCCATACCTTGGCCATGCCAAATAAAATATAATCTTTTTGAATCCTCGACTGGGCTGAGTGATTTTGTACCTTGGCCGCGCCAAATAAAATATAATCTTTTGAAGCATCGGCCAAACCGAGTGAAATCTCTAAATAATATCTGAAGCCTCGGCCAAACCGAGTGATATCTCTAAATAATATTTGAAGCCTCGACTAAACCGAGTGATATCTCTGGATAATATCTAAAGCCTCGGCCAAACCGAGTGATATCTCTGAATAATATCTGAAGTCTTGGCCAAACCGAGTGATATCTCTGAATAATATCTGAAGCCTCAGCCAAACCAAGTGATATCTCTAAATAATATATGAAGACTCGACCAAGCCGAGTGATATCTCTGAATAATATTTCAAGCCTCGATAAGGCCGAGTGATTTCTTCAAACAATATCTCAAGTTCTGACGAGAATGGATGACTCCTTCAGAATGGCAGTAAAACCGGTTGATCTCTCAGGCACTCTAGCGTGACTGAAACATCATATCATGCTTCAGTGGAGGTAAGTAACCTCTTTCTCTGCACACCAGCAAAATTATGCAAGTCATTTCTCTTTAAGGAAAGACCTACTCCGTCCCTTGAGTAGGGCCATGTCTATATTGAAATTAGTAAGGCCACCCAGGCCTTCCTCTGACCTAAACAG
Source organism: Calamus simplicifolius (assembly GCA_900491605.1). Taxonomy (NCBI): domain Eukaryota; kingdom Viridiplantae; phylum Streptophyta; class Magnoliopsida; order Arecales; family Arecaceae; genus Calamus; species Calamus simplicifolius. The sequence goes on along the minus strand of UESW01004064.1, from coordinate 495,277 downwards.
AGATTAATGCTTCCTCCGTAGAGGACTAAGCATTACTGAAATGCCTAATAAAAGTAAAGAAATTAAAGCGCTGCCGGTGATTGCAAATTATGCTACGATTCGGAAAGCGCGATACAAACAGAACGACCTCCATGATCGGACAACATAATCACATTAAAAAGAAACAAGTATTTGAAGAATAAAGATTAATAGCTTTTTTTATTGATGAAAAATTACATCCTTCTGAGAGGCATTACAAGTGCATTATAGCACAGGAAATAAAGACAAGTAAAATGAAAGCTTGGGCAAGCAGCTTCAAGCGATGATGTTGCTCTGAAAGCTCGGGCAAGCAGCTTCGATCGATGACACTATTTCTGCATCCGACCATAGAAATCAGAGAAACTAGACAGCTCCGTTGAGTTGCTGGTTAATACCAAAGAACAAAGTAGGCCATCCACGGATCCCTAGGATGGATGAACTAAGGGACCCAAACTGGGCTAAAGGCCCATGGATGCCGATGATGAGGATTCCTGCCCCTGAGTGGGATGCTGGGCTGCTAGCCACTGCCCAAAAACATAAACAGGAGACCAGCACTACTTACCTCCTTCCTTGCTGAGAAGGACCCCTCAGGTGGATGAACCGAGGGATCCAAATTGAGAAAGGGGGCGAAGTTCATGTAAGCCATGGGGGCTGTATATGCTTTGCATTTTTTGTGGTCCCCATGGCAAGTGACAAAGGCAATACAGAGAGCACATACGTGTGCTCTCCATATGACCTCTGTGTGCGTCCCCGTGCGCTCTCCATATGACCTTCGGGACTCCTTCCTTGAGGACTACTAGCTCTTCAGCAGCTCCTCCATCACCCCAGCTATCTGGGATGAACCAGCTTTCAAAAGGGAAGCTTAATCTGTCCATTCTCGACCTCAATAAAATAGGTGCCATGAAAACCTCTCTAGCTTGCAGAAGAGAAGATTTCAGGAGATGCTCAAACAGAGTCCGCTCTTCCCTTTTTATAGGCAAACAAACTGGGAGCAACCATTAAGTAAGAGGGCCCCAGAATTCGAAATGCCATGGTCACACTGCCATGTGGTGCACTAAGAAAAAAAGGGGGCATCCCAAGGTGCCTCGAGCATGCCTCCCAGGCCGTGATGAAAGGCAGAAGATCTCATTCTGATCTCAAATTAAGAGCCTTAAATGTAGAAAATCGTCGGCAGGTCCTTAATATCTAGGCAGACATGGGAGATCCCCCTTTGAAAATGATGCCGTCCAATGACGATCGAATACTTAACGCATATGCTAAAGGGACTTACATTGGAAAAGGCCAACGAGATAAATGCCCAGAAGAAAAAAAAAGAGGTATCCCTCGGCAAATCGCAAGCCAATTCATCTACCTTGGCAGGAAGCGAACCAACTTCTTGCTTCGGATAAACCAAACTATCTGCCTTACCTCAGCCCCAACCGAAGCACTTCTCTTGTTTCGGCCATTTCGAGCCGCTCTTTTCCCTCGGCGATCCAAGCTATCCTATGCCTCGGTGAACCGAGTTGTCTTACGCATTTCGAACTATTTGTCTTACTTCGGACGAGGCCGGGATAATATTCCTCAGCAAAACCAAATAGTTACATCAAGAAACCTAGCTAACTTAGCTTCAGTTAAGCAGAGCATTTGATTCGAAACTGCTAAAAGCAAATCCGATCTTAAAGTATGATTCGTTTACGATGAGCTACGAGCGGGAAAAAACGTCTGACAAAAAGATCGTTCAAAAAATAATGACCAAAGAAAAAGGACACACTGAAGAAGACAAAAGATTCATTCATTAAGATTCGATTGAATTACAAGTGGAAAGAGCAAAAATACATAAGCAACCCTCAAGGGTCGGGATTCAAATCAGTTCCAGGGGCCCCCTCAGTAACGTCTAGAGGAATTTGACTTGGTTCATCCACTTTGAATACAGTTGGAGGGGGGACCTCAGTTTCCTCAGCATCAGGCTGAGGACATTCCTCTGGAGCCGTGACTGCATTAGTGCCCAGGATGGTCTCTGTTGGTCCAGATAGCAACCCAAGAGGGGGGGTGAATTGGGTTTTTCAAAAATTTAATCTCTTTTAAAGAATAACCCTCAGCGAAAATAAAAACTTAAATTCATACAAATTAAAGCAGAATATGCACAAATAGAGAGTTAAAGATAAAGAGACAATCACGGCAAACACAGGAGATTTTATAGTGGTTCGGTGTACCTACACCTACGTCCACTTTCAAGTACCTCTTGGGTCCACACTATAATCAATCTGATTACAGCAGAGTTGTTTTGCAAGCTCACAACTCGAACTTGTTGTTTTCCCAGGTGCACAATGAACCCAGCTGGTTTTCAAGGCTCACCAGCACAAAACATAACACCACAAGCTAATGCTTGCACAAGGCTAACAACCTCAACTGAATCAATCACCAGATTGACCCAGCAAACAATATTTGTTTACAAGATAAACAGCTCCTCCAATGAGCAAATATACAATAATGAAACAGAATTAAAAGGATAGGAATCAAAGCCTGATTCACAGATCTTGGTGGCTTCTTCCTTCTCTCTCTTTGAATGGATCTTCCTTCAAGATGCTCTTGAGACTCAGAAGATCAGAAAACTAGAGCTTCTTTCTTCCCTTGAGATTTCTTCGAAATAGAACAACAAAAGCTTGGAATCTCTCTCTTTTCTTTTGGGAATCAATATGATCTTTCCTTTCGAGTTTCCCTCTTTTCTCTTTTGATTTTCTGATGGATTTCACAGATTTCTCTCTATTCTTTTCTTTTTGTCTCTCTTTTTCTATTCCTTTTCTTTTTGTCTCTCTTGTCTCTTCTTGTTCTTCTTTTTTGGATGCAGCAAACCCTCTTCTTATAGATCCCGATTAATCCATAAATAGTTTAAAACTATCCATTAGAAACAAGTGTAAGAAGGTTTAGAATCAAAAATAGTAATAGCCGTTGGGATTAAAAAAGATAAAGATAAAGTTTAGAATCGTTCTGACAGTTCTGGAGCCGCGTCTGACATTCTGGAGTCGGCTCTAACTTTTTTGGAGTCGGCTCTAACTCGAAAATCTTTAATCTGCTCGATTTGGAGTCATCTCTGACTTTTCTGGGGTCGACACAAAAATATTCTAGAGTCGACTCTAACAGTCCGGGAGTCGACTCTAAGTTGTGGCCTAAAAAACCATCGTTCTGTCTTTTCTGTTAGAGTCGGCTCTAACAGTCCCGGAGCCGACTCTAAGTCTGTGCCATTTTTCGGAGTCGACTCTGTGATTCCATGTGTCACTCTAATGTCTGTAATCTTACCTTGATATTAGATTCGAACTAGAACTTAATTTATCTTATGATTTTGATTAATAGAACATATCATAAACTGAAAAATTAAACCAAAATCATTAGTAACTTCAAATGTTATACTCAAATAGTTTTGTTAATCATCAAAATCCTCAATTGGGTCAACAATCTCCCCCTTTTTGATGATGACAAAAACTTTGAGTATATGCATTAAAAATTCATTTGAATTAAGAATTATAGACATTGTTAAAGCTTTAGAACTTCCTAACAGAGATTTGATGCTAATATTCAAAATGAATCAAAAAAGATACATGACATCAATCAAGATGATTTAACTTTTATATGAAAAAATTAACTCACCCTGCATTGAATAACTCCCCCTATGTAGATAAACTAAATTCAATTGAATCATTTTTGATTAGAATCTCAAAATTTTTCTCCCCCTTTGTAGATATGCAAAAAATCTTATATTCATGCATATACAATTATCTCTCCCCCTTTTTTGTTATCAGCAATAAGATGAATTTTAAATACAATAAAAAAGGTTATCAGAGCGGGGTTGTTGGTTCAATTAATCATAGAGATAGTAAACTCATTCATTGAAATTCAATCAATCAATCATATACAAATTTGCAATAAAAGTGTAATTGTATTCCAATGCAAGATTCATTACATGTGTTAATTCAAGTACATTCAAGTATGTAATTCCTAGATACTGCTATTAAAGCAAGAAGGCAAGAAATCCTAAGATACAACCTAGGATAGGATATCAAAATCAAACATGCTTAAACACAATTTTCTTTAAATGTCCAATCATTTCCATAATATCATCTTTTTGAGTCTTCTTAAAACTTTCAAGAAAAGCATCAATTTGAGAAACGGCAAGGTCGATATCTTTCTTTAGTTAACTGGTAGCATGAAAATAAGTTTCAGAACCGTCTGCAATGCCTTCCATCCTTTCAAAATCTTATGAAGATCAGCGCTTATGAAGATCAGCGCTAAAGGATTCTACCGAGTTGCTAATGGAAAAAGAAATCATGTCAAGCCTTGAATTGATCTCTTCCTTCAACTGATTGAACTCCTCTCTCAACTGACACATATCATTTGTCCTTTGACTATCATACTCAGCCAGTAAAGCTCTGAGCTGACCTATTTGCTCCTTAGAAAATCTTCCAGATGCCAAAGCTGACTGATGTGAAGGGTGAGTCCTTGGTCCAGCCACTGAGGGTCCAGCAGTAGATGGTCCAGCAGTAGATGGTCTAGCAGAAGATGGTCTAGGAATAGATGGTCCAGAATATCTTCTCCTCTGACCTCCTTAACTCTAACTTCTTCAGCTCTGGTCTCTTGTCCTCTTTTATCCAATTTCCATTCTCTTTTCTAAAACCCATCCGGTGAATTGTCGAGACACTATAGTAATCAGTATGCCTTAATTTTCTTAGTGGCTCATTATCCATTATTAGCACACCTTGGCTTCTAAAGACTAAGGTTAGTATCATACCATACGGCAGTGTTGATCTATTTTTAGTTGCTGCTTCTGCCATATAACCAATCATCATACCGCAAGATTAACAGGTCTTCCAGTGAGAATACAGTCCATCAACAAGATGTCTCGCTCCGAGACATACTCAAACCTTCCGATTTTAGGAAATAAAATTCTTCCATAAATATTGTGAGGTAACCTGAGTTCCAAATTAAGTTGATTGGCCAAGATTTCTTCAAACTCAGAAACTTCTCTCCCTAACATCCTAGATAGGGCACATCCTCTGTCATCATGTTGATATTCAACTAAACCAACAGTAGGCATCTCCAATAGATTTCAAGAGTCTCAGCCGTGATAATCACTTTAGTTCCTCTTACAAAACTCACTAAGCCTCCCTCTCCTCTACATAAATCATTGTAAAATTCTCTCACAAGGGCAGGGTATGTAGGGACATCCAAAGAACAGACTTTCTCCCATCCCATTTCCTTCAACAAACGTCCAATAGCGAAACCCTCCGAAGTAAAAAAGTCAAAATCTACTTTTCTTCCGGTAGTAATGGCCTTACCCGCTAATTGGTCTACTCGTGGAGAAGATGGTGAGGGTGGAGAGTCATCTTGAGTGGCAGATAATGAAGATGACGAAGGTTGCCTCCGATTTGAACGGCGTTTCATCGGAACAGTCGAACCACCAATGATAGCATGCCTTTTAGGAGCCATGGGATTCAATTGGAATGAGTTATTGAGAGATTTGAGGGATTTGGAGGGATTGAAATCGGTTTGGAACGGTTTGGAAGGATTTAAGAGACGATAGGTTTTGTTTGGGGTCGACTCCGCCTTTTTTATTTTGACCTAGTTCCACTTAGAGTCGACTCCCGAAAACGAGGTATCGGCTCTGAACCAGAAAATCTGTCAGCGCCCGAATTTGAGTCGGCTCTACAAAAGCCAGAGTCAGCTCTAATTGCCCAAATAGAACATCAAAATATGAAGGTGTCGACTCTACAAACTGCAGGTGTCGACTCCATAACGGTTTCAGTAAAAAATTTGAATTTCAAGGATCTGAAACTAATCAAATTAATCATCAAACTTTAGATAAGTGTTCCTTAACAATTGGGGAAACAATAAATCAAATTTCTAGATAAATTTCCTTATTGG